>OY856414.1:137578700-138178700 GCA_963693085.1 Alisma plantago-aquatica | reverse complement strand
TTTGGGAAAGTGACATCTAAAGACTAGAAACAACTCCATCTTTCTTAGTGATGTATGTAATCATATGTGTTAGTTATAATTTCTTTTGGCTTATTGTCTCTTATGTCATTAAAGTCCTTAGGCATGGGTGAGAGATAGAGAACATGTCACACCTTTATCTTATGGTCTTACTATTCTAGTAATAAAGAAACAATGTAAAGTTCACATTTTATTCTAATGATGTTAAGGTTTAGTTTATCATAATGCATATTTTCTTTGTAATTTCAATTACCTAATATCATGTTTATCTATTTACTGGAAATTGATAAAATTTGACTATAATTTTCCTTTGATTGAAAGTAGACTTCATAAATAGGATCCATAATGGCATCCTTTACTTAGGGTTACGATTCTCGATGACGTAATATAAGGCATTGGGATCTTTGATACTTTGCAAAATCTAGTCGACTTCAGGAGTTGGATATTCAGATGCCTTGGCCATTTAGGTTTCTTTGTGAAAATTTTAGTAAATAATGCTTCACAAAGAGTCTTATACTTGTCACCTGGATTTATAGAACCAAAAATTTGACTAACCAAAAGTGTTGTTAAGATATTAAGATTGTGTACATTTGTTTTACATTATCAAGGGTTAAAACTAGTTAATCGTATCACCATATACAATTATGTTTAAGATTCACTTGTCTAAAAGTGTTGTTCACAAATATATTGTGTAAGTTTATTTTCCAAAATCTACAGACTTAAAATCACATAATATAATCACCAAATACAACTAGGTTTCTTACTTGAACATTCATTCATTCAATTATGAAAAACTCAATTCATAAAAAAATGAAAAACTCATCCTAAAACCTTAATTCACCCTAAACCAAGTAACTAAAGCCCACACAACCCTAATTAATTTCAAGCATTTTAAACACATCTAACAAAGTTATCAATCATTAATTATATAAAAATAAAGATATTAAACAAATAATACACTAAATTAGTAAAGTAAACACTAGTTTCATGGCCAACATGGATCTAGATCTTCACATCATAAGTATTATACCTCAAACCTAGGCCCGTGGCCATGTGTCTACTTGTACAACCTTACAAGCATGATCTAGATAACATTTCCTTTCATAGATAACATAATTAGGTGCCCCCTATATAAATAAAGTTTATTTACTTCATATAAGAAATGACACACTCACTGTCACCCAAGTGTTTGGGCTTAGAGATTCTTGAAAACCCTCTTGTTGTGCATTCCGCAATCACTTAATTATGAGATGTTTTAATTTATTTAAAACCTAAGTAATGATTGAGAGGTGAATACGGTTGATATGTCATGAGATAGACGCAAAAAGAGACCATATAATCGTAATAGCACCATCTATGAGTTCCCCTCTCTTCTTGGTCAGTCCTCTATTCTTTCCAGGTCATGTTGATCTCAGTATGTTTCCATGGTGATTTGGAATAATTTCTTCAGGACAAAAGAGAAGCAAGATGCTATTGAGATAGTTAAATTTGGAGCCCAACTATTAGAAACCAATTAGAGGAATAAAATAAAGAAAATAGAAGAATGAGAGATAGAAGCAAATGTCCATTGCTTTCTTAGATTTACCTCTTTATCAAATTGAATGGTGTAAGAATTGTCCAACTGGCCCACTAACTTAATTATGTAATCCTAGAGAGAACATTTATATATATATATATATATATATATATATATATATATATATATATATATATATATATATATATATATATATATATATATATATATAGATCCAACCATTATTCAATGACTATCACAAAGTTCGTCTGACCTTCCAAATTTATATCAAATTTTTAGATTGTTTATTTTCCATGACAAACTTATCACGTGCTATTTCAATAACTAATTATTTAGTACTTTCTATTATTCATTCCTCTTCACTGCTTAACTTGCAATATGTTCTTTCTTCTTTATGATTATCATATAATCTTTTTCATACTAGTTGAAAATGGTATTTCACTCTCACACTATAATGGAAAAAAAACATCTTCATGTCATACCTTCATTTTGGGAAAGAGACATCTAAAGACTAGAAACAACCCCATCTTTCTTAGTGATGTATGTAATCGTATACTCTTTATCAAATTGAATGGTGTAAGAATTGTCCAACTGGTCCACTAACTTATTTATGTAATCCTAGAGAGAACATTTTTTGATATATATAGATCCAGCCATTATTCAATGACTATCACAAAGTTCATCTGACCTTCCAAATTTAAATGGATATCTATAGTCTAACGACCGAATTTATATTCACATATAGACGTGTAAAGAATTGAAGATGAATGGGTATGTGTGGTATTTGTAGGTATCAAATTTATTTCTAGATCATGTTGGTATATGATTCTAACACTTGAATATACAATTTGAAAGAGTCCCAAAATTATAATATACATATACTATTTGGACTTTATTTTTTTTCTTATTAACATATTCTCTGTGACACACACACAAGCACATTATCTATTGCTACTTATTGTTAAAGTGTCTATGACCATGGCTATGGTTATGCATAAACATCTCTTGATTGAAACTTTATAAGAAATTTTTTGGATACGACACAAGAGGAGAGAAGTAGTTAGATAATTGAATCAAGTAGTAGGATTCTAGGAGGAAGGGGCAAGTAGGAGAGTGTGTGGCAATGGGGCAAGTAAGAGAATGGTGAAGAGCTAAATGTATAGGAGAAGGAGGTAGAGGAATGAGTAGGGAAAAGGGAATGTAGGCTGACCCACAACCATGACCGGTAAAGGGCATTGAAACATATAGGAGCATGGACATCTCAGACTCACTCATATGTTGTCTTAAGATGGTCCAATCACTTTATTTTTGTGTTTTGTGGAAAAGGTGAATGTCATTGATTTTCTACTCAGACTTTTCTTCATCTCCATACATTAGGGGTGGTCGTGTATGTATCCTAATTCCATGGAACAAATATCTATCTAGTTTGGTCACAAGTCATAGCTAATAACCGTACATATCTTTTGGTGTCTAGTGTTACTGTGAAAACAAAAGGTGGTCACCATCTCTTAGGGGTTAGTTTGGTTGGGTATAATAAGGTATGGTTGTGTGAGTTAGCAATGTAACAATGTATATCAAGCACACACTTTGTTAGACGTGATCAATCGTCTGGTTTACAAACAACCTGCGAAAACGGGTGTCAAAAAATCTCAACATCGGAAAAGGAACAGTGGCTGTTGCCGGCTTGTTGTTGTCAAGGTGAGGAAGCAAACTACGGCAGTATTTGCAGATTCAGTGTCGAGTCTCGCATAGGAGAAATGGCGAAGAAACTGTGGGCCCATGTTGAATCGGATCCACAAGTCCCTTGCCGCTACAGCCACTGGTAATATCCGCCTTCTCGTTCTAAGGGAGCAGCCATGCCCACCGCGCCGGTGACCTGGACCCATCAACCAATCGGAGTTGGCGACAGGCCCATGCGTATGCAATAAACTGCTCACTCGCTGAGCCGCACAACCCCCTCGTTGCGGCTTGAGGCTCAAAATCCCGTACAGCTCAAGCCACCTTACCAGTGTAGCTAATGACTGAACTACCCCTGGACATATCCAATCAGGATGATTGAATTAGAAAAAGAAAGAAAAACTTTCACTTCTCGCGTCGTCGATGCCCGCCCGTGATACAGACCCCACAGCCCATTGTTCCTTCTCCCACCACCACCCAGCAAAGCTCACATGCAGCCAGTGCAACAAGGGGAGGACACTAGTGCCATTTCCACCCCTCCTTCCTCCGTCGCCACCCACCTTTAAAACGACCGCCGAGGCAGCGGGCAAGGTGCATGTGTTTGAAAAGACAAAAACGATACCAGCTAGCTTATACCAGTGGAAAAGACACGGGAGGGAAGGGGGTAGTAGGAGATGCAGGAGCTGCAGAAGCAGCAGCAAACACAGCTCACTCCAATGAAGCCGAAGAAGTGGGGGGGAGGCGGTGGGTGCGTGATCGAAGCCAGGGGTATCAGCTACAAGATCTACACCGCCGGGCCAGGCGCCAACCCGTTCAAGATCTGGAGCGCCAAGGACGACGGGTCCTCAGACGGCGGCGGCGAGGATGAGGGGAAGTCTTCTTCCGCCGCCGTTGCCGTTTCAACCAACGCTGGGAGGGAGGCACAGCAGCAGAAGCCAGACTCCAAACTCACGGCCATTGCGGAGGACACGGCAGACGTCTCCGACTCCGACGACGAAGACGGCCACAAACATGCCGACGAGGAGTGCGGAGATGGCCACAGCAGCAACACCCATCTCTATTCTTCGAAGACGTATGATTCCAAAGGCCGCGCAACCAGCCAGCCCAACCACCCTCAGCAGCATGTGCGCCACGTACTCCGCGACGTGACCTGCCGGGCTAGCCCGTGGGAGGTACTGGCTGTCGTGGGGCCAAGCGGCGCGGGGAAATCGACCCTCCTCGAGATCATGGCAGGCCGGCTCCCTCTACCAACCACATCCCCACCGGCCGTCCTCGTCGACGGCGAGCCGCTCGACCCGGCCAGATTCCGGCGGTCGTCAGGGTACGTTCCGCAGAAAGACACGCTCTTCCCTCTCCTCACCGTCCGGGAGACGCTCCTCTTCACGGCCAGACTCCGCCTGGGGCTCTGTGGTGCGGCGCTGGCGGAAAAAGTCGAGTTGCTCCTCGAAGAGCTAGGTCTGGCTCACGTCGCGGGGGCCAGGGTCGGGGATGATCGGTGCCGTGGGATCTCCGGTGGAGAGAGGCGAAGGGTATCTATTGGTGTTGAGGTCATCCACGACCCTGGGGTGCTTATACTTGACGAACCCACGTCGGGGTTAGACAGCTCGTCGGCGCTACAGATCGTACATATGCTGAGGACCATGGCGGAGGTGAGGGGCAGGACCGTCGTGCTCAGCATACACCAGCCTGGGTTCCGCATCGTCAAGCTGTTCAACTCCGTGCTCTTACTTGCCGGGGGTGCGGTCATGCATCACGGGTCCGTCGACCAGCTCCACAACGCGCTAAGGGCTGCAGGGCTGGAACAGCCGCCTTACACCAACGTCGTCGAGTTTGCCATGGACTCCATCGACGCACTCAGGCGGCACCAGCGAAGGCAGAAGCAGGCCAAGAAGCTGCACCAGCTTGGACCGCCCGTCGTGTCTGCTGGTGCTGCCACTGCCGCAGCCACGAAGCCCGACCGGTGCACGCTGCAGCAGCTCTTCAAAGCTGGGGAGGAGCCACTTTGCACCACCGCATCAACCCCTGTTGTCACGGGAAGCCCATGCTGCGGCGGCTATGCCAACTCATGGATCACCGAAACTGCCATCCTAACCCATCGGTAAGATTTCATTTGATTCGATTCCTTTTTATTTTTCTATTTCGCCCTCATTTAGAATTCATGTTCCGCCAGTGATTTTCTGATTTCGTTTTTTTTTTTTAAATTTACCAAAACTGTATATACGGGTCTAAAAGAATATCGAATCGTTTTTTATCCTTTCTTTTCTGGGTACAAAAAGCCATGGGTGCATAACAATAGTTAGTCCTCGTGAGCTAGTTGGCAACATTATTTCTCCCTATCATTGCATTCCGGCCATTATTTTTGTTTCTAGTACTTCTTTTGATATGCCCAAGTTTGTTCCCACTCTCTCAAGTTTCTCCTTGGAACAGGTTATAATCTTTTTCCCTTTGGAACCTAAATAAACCATTGTCTCAGTTAATAAATAAGTATCTTTTCAATATTAGATATTTTGCATAGGGATTCAATGAGATGCAATTAACTTTTGTATGTATACATCAGTGAGGATTTGGGATCTCGGAAAATAAAAAAAACCAACTAATGACTGTTTCTGTGAAAAATTAGATACAATAGTACCATGAAAAGGGAATCTTTTGTAATGAAATGCTACCGTGACTATTGTTGTTTCCCATCTAGAGGCTTCTATCCTACATACAATATTATATCAACCATAATGTCCAAATATATTATATATAAATTAAGGAATTGCTAGTCTTCCACATGGTTTAACATCCAACGCTACCATTTCATCTTGGGATCGTTTGAGAAACTTTGCAGTTTTGTTAAATGTTCTTGATTTGGTCTTCGATGTTTTAAATATTTTCTACTTTAAATCTTGGGGGCAAAATAAAACTTTAAACTGGATGATGTTCATTTTAGTTGATCTATTTCCTTCTGAACATTTAGATTGCAACTAAACTGCTGAGATCTGTTTGTGCAATTATAATTTGTTGTTCATTTACTCTTATTATTCTATATTCCCTGTCACTCACACCCATGATGGCTGACCAATCCCGTGCAGATACCTGAAGAACGTGTTCCGGACCAAGGAGCTCTTTGCATGCCGGACGATCCAGATGCTAGTATCAGGCCTAGTCCTGGGCTCCATCTTCTACAACCTCCCATCTGGCCTGGCCAGCGCCCGTGAGCGAGTAGGCCTCTTCGCATTCCTGCTCACCTTTCTGCTCTCAAGCACCACAGAAGCCCTTCCAATCTTCCTCCAGGAACGCTCCATCCTAATGAAAGAAGCCTCCGGCGGGAGCTACCGCGTGTCCTCCTACGCCGTAGCAAACGCCCTTGCATTCCTTCCCTTCCTCCTCGTCCTCTCCCTCCTCTTCTCCGTGCCACTGTACTGGCTCGTGGGCCTCAACCCTTCCGCGTCCTCGTTCCTCTACTTCCTCCTCCTGATATGGCTCGTCCTCTACACCGCCAACTCCGTCGTGGCCTGCTTCGGCGCCATCGCCCCAGACTTCATCGTCGGGAACTCGGTGATTAATGGTGTTCTCGGAGCGTTTTTCCTGTTCTCCGGGTATTTTATAAGGAAGGAAGGGATGCCGAACTACTGGGTGTTCATGCACTACGTGTCGCTGTTCAAGTACCCGTTTGAAGGGTTCTTGGTGAATGAGTTTAGGGATAAGTGTTTGGAGGAAGGGAAGGATGGGGTTTGCCTTGTTCATGGTGGGGATGTGATGCGGGAGGTTGGGCTTGACGAGGAGAGCAAGTGGAGGAATGTGGGTGTTATGGTTGGACTCATTGGGATGTATAGGTTGCTCGCGTATGTGTTCTTGGCGTGCAGATGTAGGTGTGCTCAGAAGGGTGGGCTTCGAAGGGCTTTGAGCTAGCCAGCCAACAGATATTGTCTGAGCCGTCGCCGGAAAACATCTTATTTATGGTGATAGGCTTTGAATTTGTTATCATGTTGGCCGCGTCGCCAACTCGAAATCGCATGGAAAGCTCCCAATCCGCCTTCATCCAATCTTTTTCTTAAATTGCTGACACTGAAAGTTGTATTTCGTTGGATATGCTGAACATTCTGCTGGGAATTGATCGTCCAGATAAGAAGGCCTGATCGATCATCCAGTCTATCAATCATTGCGGCTGCTTTCAATGTACATTCACCCGTGTGTGTATAAGCTAGCTTTCTTCATGCAATTACAAACGAAACTTGTAGAGTAATTCTTTACTTATCAAAAGATAAAGAACAATTATTATGTATCGATGCGTTTTCTTTCTTGGACGCTGCAAATCCTGATGGTATGTGTATAGGTTAATTCCTGCTTTCGATAGTGTGTGGCTATGAATTAGGAGTTGATTAATCAATATTTTGCTGACACTTTTAGTTCATGGCATGGCATTTTATGATTCCTAGATACTCTTGTATTTGAACTTTGAAGTGCATGTGTAGAGGGCATCATGCAGTTTGCTCAAGACAGGCACAACCTTGCAAATCCCCAGCTCACAAATACCAAAAAACTTAATATAGGACCAGTCATATACTTTTTTTTTATAGGACAACGAATGGCAATGTAGCATTTCCTCCTCTCTCCTCTTCAAAACCCTTTAATACATTCCTTTTTCTTATTACACCCCTTTTTCTATGACCGGATGCGGTGTGCGATGGCGGAAGGTGAATAGATCTGTACGTAGTCTTCCTTGATGATTTTTTTTTTTTTACCTCAGGGACTTCTTACCTAACTATTACTAGGTGGAGATGGATATTTAGTCACTACTTTGCAACCAAGAGTTGGTCTCATGATTGAAAGAGTTGTGTCCTCCATTAATCCCAATCCTTTAAAACGGGTGTGTCCTCCATTAACCCAAATCCTTTCAAAGAAGTGTCCTCCATTGACCCCTATCCTTTCAAAGGGGTGTGTCCTCCATTGACCTCAATCCTTTCAAAGTGGTGTGTCCCCTGTTGGGTTTTAATGGAGGCAGAGAAGGCAGCAGAAATAAAATTTTCTTTCCAAACCCAGTATAAAGGAATTGCGTCAACGTCTATACAATAGGAATGATGGTTTGTAGAGACATACCTTGTCCCGAGGCTTGCTCGACGATGTTACCTCGCGGCTTGCGCGGTCTTCACCTCCGGTCTTGGACAGTGTCTGTGCAGCTCCTGATCTCACCGGGACTGTCGGAATTGATAGCTGTCCTCCGAGCGGCAGAAGTCTCCCGCCTCTGCAGTCGTCCACAAGGACTACCTGGAACTCCGATCACCTTGTCGCACAAGGCACCGGAAGGAGTCGTACCCTCCTGTCGGCGTATTAGTCACCGACACACTCTCCTTCCACCAGTCGCTTTTCTACAGTTGTCTTTCCCTTGTTGTGCCTCCCTTATCGGGTAGCACTTGCTCGAGCTCTCCAGGTTACCACAACTAGAGAGAACGACAACTTTGCAGAGCAACTGGTGTTCTGAGTTGTACTACCAGAGAAGCCCCCAATACCCCTATATATAGGAGGGTCATGGGACATTGTTCTCTACCCCGGGCAATGCGAGATTAAACCAGGAGTAGAAGTGTTCGAGATTTTCCACAAAATCTGACAAACTGTGCCAGTTGAACCGATTGTTTCAATCCTGAAACGGTCGGTTGGTGACTGCAGTCGATCGGTTCACACCTGAACCGATCGTTTGGGGCATCTGAGCCGATCGGTTCATGCTTGAGCCGATCAGTTCATACTTGAGCCGATCAGTTCATGCTTGAGCTGATCGGTTCATGCTCCTGGTCCAATTCGAATTGACTTTCTACGTTCGTTTCCAACTAATCATATATTAGTCCTTGTCCAAATCAAATTTGACAAGTGAAACGAACTCAGTTAGTCACCCAACCGGTTCAACTATGTGAACTGATCGGTTCATTGACCTGAGTCGCTCGACTCACCAGCCTGAGCCGATCGATTCATCTGCATGAGCCGATCAGTTGGGGCAGCAGACCATTCAATCATAGTTTTAATCAATATGATACTCTAATCATTTGATCCAACACCTTGAATACCATGATTTTGAGCTATCAATCGATTGGGTGTTTAATTGAACTACTAAACTCCTTTAGTAATAAATCCAAATAAGATTTATGGAGAAACTCCTCTTCCAGGAACATGTCCTAGTGTGAGTGAGCCTATAAGTCCATTTCACGTTGGCAGTGAAAGTCCATAACACTTATGACTTCACAAGCAAAGAGCGGTGCCTAGTCACACATCAGTGCTACCCAAGTGAAATAGAAAGTTAGAGAACAACTTTCAATCCTACAATCCGTGAATGGTGTTACAGTGAATGTATAATTCCTTTTTCACTAATGTCCAGAATGAACTCAAGGCAAGGTACAGTCATCCTTTCAACATTCATCCAATTCCTTGGTCTTAGAGCAGACTGGGTGAGATGTGTGTGACATCAATATCACATATTGATTCACACATGCATGTGCATGCCTTTTTCAATCCTACTCATCAAGTGGCCATAGACATCAAACTCCCTTAGGAGGGACAAATCCCATATCTATCACTCACCCCTCAAAAGCTCCATGTGTCAAAGCCACCCAATCATCACATTTGTAACAACCCATGTTTCAGGACTACGTTTGATGATGTCAAAGTGTACCCAACAACATGTGTTGAGTGTAGTGATTGCAGGTCAAAGAATCACACTCACCACTATCACTGTGAGAGCTGACTGTGACTACCAAATCATGGTTCCATGTGTCACTCACACAGTAGGTCTGTCCGATACACTTATTCTCTAACAAGTACTTATGTGTTTGGTTTGATATCACTATATCATGACTAATGAGATTATGTCATCAACCAACACACAATCTAGTCTTTAGTGTTATTGATGTCTATGGTTATTTCCACAATAACAACTGACTAGGGACAAAACAAGAATGTATACTCTTAACATCTGTATGATCTCATCGTTTAGGTCTTGAACCTAAAAGCATATGTCATCGAGTAAAACAATTCTTTAGACATCTATCATGTTACACTATCATCTCAGAAACAGTTAAAATATATAGATCGAAAATTGCCTTAATTATTATTCAAATCATTTACAAAGTATCCCATTACAATAATCACATGACTTACTCTATGGGTATACATACCAACAAACTCCCACTTGCACTTAGAGCCAGTCGCCTAGGAACCTCAGTCCTTATGACCTAGCATGACCATCATTCTTCTGCTGAGAAAGGGCCTTAGTCAGTGGATCAACTATGTTGTCTTCAGTTGGTACTTTGCAAATCTTCACATCTCCTCACTGTACGATCTCTTATATGAGATGGAAGTGCCGCAGTATGTGCTTGGACCGCTGATGTGATCTGGTTTCCTTAGCTTGAGCAATAGCTCCATTATTGTCACAATAAAACTCAATTACATCACAACTGTTGGGAACTACACCAAGTTCAGTGATGAACTTCCTGATCCACACAACTTCCTTTGCTGCATGTGAAGTAGCAATATACTCGACCTCTGTAGTAGAATCAGCAACTAATTCTTGCTTGGAACTCTTCCAGCTCACAACTCCATTGTTTAGGCAAAATACAAATCCTAATTGAAATCTGTAATCATCTTTGTCGGTTTGGAAGCTTGCATCGGTGTAACCCTTTACTACCAGTTCTTCCTCACTTCCATATATAAGGAACTGATCCTTAGTCCTTTACAAATACTTGAGGATATTCTTTACAACTGTCTAGTGAGCATCCCCAGGATCTGACTGGTACCTGCTCATCATGCTAAGAGCATACAAGACATCTGTGCGTGTGCATAACATAGCGTACATGATGGATCCGATGGCTGATGCATATGGGATCCCATTCATACGCTCCCTCTCTTCACAAGATTGGGGACATTGAGCTCTAGAGATGGTGACTCCATGTAGCATGGGGATTTTGCTTCTCTTTGAGTTCTCCATGTTGAACTGCTTCAACACTTTGTCAATGTACGTGCTTTGACTCAGTCCGAGAAGCCTTTTAGATCTATCTCTATAGATCTTAATACCTAGAATGTAGGATGCTTCTCCTAAGTCCTTCATTGAGAAAGTATTCCTGGTGCGATTCCGCTAGAGGTGAAACACACTAGCCGATTTGACCCAACTAGATTCGCCCCACGAGGTCGGAACACACGTGAAGGGTTTTTGCTTTTAAAATTTATAAGACCTAAACTAACAACCTACGTCTACTAAAACACTACACCCGCAAGCGCACGGGGTCGTGTCGTAGTATAGGAAGGTGGCAAGTAAAGGGTCGATCCACAGGGAAAAGAGGGGGCACTAGAGCTAGGTTAGTTTGGCTGGGTTCCTACTGCAGAGACTAGGGTTAAGGGTTTAAAGGTTGATTTGATTGTTAACTAAGGATGAACAAGAAAGCAGTTAACGACAGGAATGAAATCTATGTTAACCCTAGGTTAGATTAAGACTAAGCAAGCAAGGAAAGACTAAGCTAGGTATGAAAAAGAAAGTTACACTAAGGCAAGAAAGAGAGAAGAAGTGCAATTAAAGAACTAAACTAACATGAGCAAGGCAAGAACAAGGCAAGCAACTGACTAAGCAAGAAAAGAACTAATTAAGCTAAGCAGGCACAAAATTAGGGTTTTAAGCAATAAAGAGAGGTGTGTGCTGTTTAGGGGTATGACCTTATCACTTAAGTTGGGGGTGACATATGAACATTATGATTCCATTTAGATTATCCAAACCAAACAACAAGTTAGAGTCTAATGGATTAACCTAAGCTACTAACTGGCCATGGATATGCTAGGTTGTGTATAGGGGAACTAGTCCCTAACACCCCCTACTACCCTTACGAGGCTCAATTGGGTTAGGGTTTAGGTTCAATCCAATTAGAGTCTAATCAAGTCTAGGTTTCTAGATTATACATTCCTAGGGCAATTAGGGGCCGAGGGTAGTAATGGGGAGGTGAGATTAGGGTTTTGGACCCCAATTCCCCCACATTCTAGCATTGAGAAGGCTCCATGCTAATTGCACTAGAATTATCTAATCTAGCTACTTAGATCTCTCACTTAGGTTTAGGGAGATTGATTAGGATGTAGGAAGATGGGAGGCAACCTAGGGAACCAAGAATTGGACCTAGGGGAAAATCCCAAAATTCACACATATAAGCAATTTGCCTAAATTCCTAAGTGATTTCACACACAAATCAATAAGCAATCCAAAGAGAATGAGATGAAAATAGAATATAATCATTAACAAACTCAATTACAACGTTTACATGTCAATATCCCCCAACATGGTATCAAAGTAACATAATTTCCCCCAAACAACCCACCCAAGGGGACTAGCTACTCATAGACATGGAAAATACAAAAAGAGAGAAGATAGAGGAAGAAGTAGCCATCGAGCTCAATGTAGATGAAGGACTCCTCTCCAGCAACTGCAAGGTCATCCTCCTCCTCCTTCTTCTTGGATGGAATGGTGTAAAATGGTGGTGGGAAGTGGATGGAAGGCTTAGATATGGGGGGTTATGTGGTGGAAATGGTGAAATGGAGTGGATTTGAGGTGGAGGTGAAGTGGAATGGAGTGGAGGTGACAAGGGGGCAACAATGAGGTTCTAAGAAGCCAACCCCCGACCCCCAGCCGCCACTAGGGCTTATATAGGGATCTAGGTGGTCTAGGGTTAAGTTAGGGGTAGAATGGGGAAAATAGTGGAAAAATTGGTGGATTTTGTGAGTAGCACGGCCGTGGTGTGTCATCACGGCCGTGGTGGTGGGTAGGGTAGGCCACGACCGTGGTGGATGTGCACGGTCGTGGGTTTATAAAATGTGGAGATCACAGGGAGGTGTGCATGGATGGCCACGACCGTTGGGGGTCACCACGGTCGTGGTGGACACCTATGGCCACATGCATGTTGATCACCACGGTCGTTTTGGCTATTTTCATCGATTTTTGGGAGTTTTACTGATTTTTTGTACTTGGGGCATGTCCACCACGGCCGTGGGGGATCACCACGATCGTGGTGGTGTCTCTCCCATGCATTTGAGCCTTGAACTTGATCATCCATGGAGGGTATTGCTTCAAAACTTTCTTTGACCACTTGGGGTAGGTTGGAAGTGGTTTTGGTCTCATTTTGAGCTCCTCCAAGCCTGAGGAAACCCTAGACTGGACCATCCTCTTTCCATGTCATAAAGTAGTGGACAAAGTACCTATAAAACATGCAAAAAGCCTCCATAAGTGCATTTGATAGAAATAAGCATATTGGGGGAAATAACATGTAATCTAATAAGTATAGATGTGGCTGAAATGCAAAATGACACAAGATAAAGCCCTAAAATAGGGCTAAATCACCACCCCAAACTTGAAACATACTTGTCCTCAAGTATGATCTAACTCAATCTCTTTACAAATTTTCCACAAACAAGAAATGACAAATGCAATGTAAAAGATGATTATTGCTGAATGGTATCAAAGATGACTAAGTACATGCATTTCACCTCTCTCCTCTCCTGCTTTCACAATCCGATCATGAAAAGAGCATAAAGCACATGAACTTCAAATATAGTGCATAGAATACAAAAGTTATCAATACTTCTTCCAAAAAGTTCTGGGTAAACTGTTTCATGATGGTGTTAATCACGGATGACTAAAAGTGTTGTTTCACATTCATGCATTCAGTCTTATATTTCAAATCACACCAAATGACCCACGTGGTTGCAGAAAAAGGCAAAATGAGCTAAGTTTGATGCTTCTTAGCTCAATGGGTATGAAAGTGGAAGAAAGGGTTGCGGTAAGATTTTTGGAGTGTTTTTACACACTCATCTTTTCTTTATTTGAATGCTCTTAAATAGGAGCATCCTTTTACTTTGTTTTTTGTTTTTTGCTTTTTCTTTTTTTTCTTGCCCTTGGTGTAGATAGGGCATATGGTGGATAGAGTGAAGCGAGGGGATAAAGATATGGCCACCCCAAACTTTTGGAGGTGGCCAAGGCTGATATGTGCACTTTGGCATCCTTTCATGAGGCAGAGGGGTAAGAAGATGGTGAGTGAAGAGTCGGGTCAAAGAGGGGTCACATGTATGATTCTCCACATAAGACATCCTGCATGAAAATTAATCCAATACTTCATCCTAGATATCACACCACATGAATGAACAAGATGAAATTGATATATCAATCAAGTGATTCAATAAACACTAAGCGTTTAAAGCTTGCTCAATTTCACAATTTAACCAAATCACCCACAAACACAAGAGAGGTGATGCACATGTAAAAAGTCAAGAATTGATACCATTTAGAAACAAACAATGTTAACTCACTTGCATTTGTCAAAGATCATCATTTTTACTCAAAATAGTAGAGATTGGGTCAAAACATACTTTTAGGCAAGAAATCTCAAATTTGGGTAAAATTGGCCAAAACAGTGCCAAGTTGCCTTCAATCACATCTAAACTCTATATTATTGAACTTAAAGCAGTAAACAAGCAAACGCTAGCTATATCATGCAAGAATTACTAAAAATCTACATGATATGCAATGCATGGAAAAAAGAGCAAAATTTTTAAAAATTACGCAAAAATGACAAGAAAGTAAACGACATGGCATGCAGGTATACAAAGCAATAAAGATGACTAAGGTAGATAGCAAAAGAAAGAAAACAAAAGTGGATGTGGCAGGTGAAATGCAAAGTGAAACTAGGGCATACCTGCCCTACTACCCCAAACTTTTGAATCATGCTGTCCTCAGCATGATCCTAGAGTTTAGGATGATAGGGTAGACGATCATGGCTCTCTCAAGGCTCTGGCAGTGTTCCTCCCTATGGTGGAGGATATGCATAGTAGCTGCCCCATTAATCTACCTTGAGTGGCTGAAATTGGTCTGCTGCACGACCGTGCTACGTAGCACAGACGTGGTGGATTCAGGTTGCACGGCCGTGCTGCATGGCACGACCGTGGTGCAGTCCTTTGGTAACTTTTCTCAATTTTGCTTCTGAATCCAGGGACTTGATGTGTTTTTCATGCAAATGACCACGGTCGTATTGATGTGCCACGACCGTGGTGGTCCCTGTAGCTACTACTCTCAAAATGAGGAACATCAAACACTCAAAAACTTGACTCAAAGTGATTTTTCTTGGAATCCTTCCCTCAATTGTACTCAAATTTCCTTCATTTCATCCTGTTATCACCTGCACATCTTAAAACTAGACAAAAACTATTAAACACAAGTGTGTGTGTGTTCTTGGAAAATGTAAAAACAAAGCAATTGTATCAAAAAGTGAAGGTTGGGTCAAAATTTCCCAAACCTATGTGGGTTGCCTCCCACAAGCGCTAAGTTTCATGCCTTCATCCAGGCTTGTTGTTCTTTCACCATCAACCATGGTATAAAAACAAAATGTTTGCACCCCCATCATAAGCAATCCTCTCAAATGCTTTCCTTGATTGATCTTCCTCCCAAGGGTCATGCAAGCTTCGTAAGTCTTTTTCAACAGTTCTCTCTCCTTGGGAATCATCATCATAGATCTTAATAAGCCTTAAGACCCTCAGAAATCTCATGCCATAGGTTTTCTCTCTCTTGAGGAACGGGTCTTCATAGGCACCAAAGAGAGGGGTCTCAATCATATCCATTTACTCATGGGAAGTAGGGGGAGCATGTGATAGTTGTGGTGGTGGCATCAGTGTTGATGGCCCTTGGACTTTAGGTGGAGGAGGGCATTGAGGTTGGAAGGTGAACTGGTAGGAGAGTTGTGGCAATGGATGTGGTGGTAGTGTGTAAGGCTTAGGATAGCCTTGGAGGTAGGGTAGTGGAGGAGGGAATTGAGGTTGGAAAGTGAAGTGGTGGGAAGGTTGTGGCAATGGAGGTGGTGGAGGTGTGTAAGGCTTAGGATAGCCTTTGAGGTAGGGTGGTGGAGGAAATGGATGGGTTTGTGCATTTTGGCCTTCCATCATGTCTTCTCCGAGTGGCTTGTCACATGCACAAGGCACAACCAAACAAAAGAAAGCAAGTTAGTAAACCAATATACACAAAGAATGTAAAGAGTAATGAATAAAGAATAGCAATGATGAGGGTAGTAGGAAAAGTCAAAGTAAAACTAACTAGCTAGGCCAAGCGCCTCATTCCCCGACAACGGCGCCGGAAAGCTTGGTGCGATTCCGCTAGAGGTGCAACACACTAGCTGATTTGACCCGACTAGATGCGCCCCACGAGGTCAAAATACACGTGAAGGGTTTTTTCTTTCGAAATTTATAAGACCTAAACTAACAACCTACGTCTACTAAAACACTACACCCGTAAGCGCACAGGGTCATGCCATAGTATAGGAAGGTGGCAAGTAAAGGGTCGATCCACAAGGAAAAGAGGGGGCACTAGAGCTAGGTTAGTTTGGCTGGGTTCCTACTGTGGAGACTAGGGTTAAGGGTTTAAAGGTTGATTTGATTGTTAACTAAGGATGAACAAGAAAGCAGTTAAAGGTAGGAATGAAATCTATGTTAACCCTAGGTTAGATTAAGACTAAGCAAGCAAGGAAAGACTAAGCTAGGTATGAAAAGGAAAGTTACACTAAGGCAAGCAAGAGAGAAGAAGTGAAATTAAAGAACTAAATTAACATGAGCAAGTCCAGAACAAGGCAAGCAACTAACTAAGCAAGAAAAGAACTAATTAAGCTAAGCAAGCACAAAATTAGGGTTTTAAGCAATAGAGAGAGGTGTGGGCTGTTTAGGGGTATGAACTTATCACTTAAGTTGGGGGGTGACATATGAACATTATGATTCCATTTAGATTATCCAAACCAAACAACAAGTTAGAGTCTAATGGATTAACCTAAGATACTAACTGGCCATGGATATGCTAGGTTGTGTATAGGGGAACTAGTCCCTAACACCCCCTACTACCCTTACGAGGCTCAATTGGGTTAGGGGTTAGGTTCAATCCAATTAGAGTCTAATCAAGTCTAGGTTTCTAGATTAGACATTCCTAAGGCAATTAGGGGCCGAGGGTAGTAATGGGGAGGTGAGATTAGGGTTTTGGACCCCAATTCCCCCACATTCTAGACTTGAGAAGGCTCCATGCTAATTGCACTAGAATTATCTAATCTAGCTACTTAGATCTCTCACTTAGGTTTAGGGAGATTTATTAGGATGTAGGAAGATGGGAGGCAACCTAGGGAACCAAGAATTGGGACTAGGGGCAAATCCCAAAATTCACACATATAAGCAATTTGCCTAAATTCCTAAGTGATTTCACACACAAATCAATAAGCAATCCACAGAGAATGAGATGCAAATAGAATATAATCATAACAAATGGAATTACAACGTTTACATGTCATTATCCCCCAACATGGTATCAAAGTAACATAATTTCCTCCAAACAACCCACCTAAGGGGACTAGCTACTCATAGACATGGAAAATATAAAAAGAGAGAAGATAGAGGAAGAAGTAGCCATGGAGCTCAGTGTAGATGAAGGACTCCTCCTCTCTAGCAGCTGCAAGGTCGTCCTCCTCCTTCTTCTTGGATGGAATGGTGTAAAATGGTGGTGGGAAGTGGATGGAAGGCTTAGATATGGGGGGTGATGTGGTGGAAATGGTGAAATGGAGTGGATTTGAGGTGGAGGTGAAGTGGAATGGAGTGGAGGTGACAAGGGGGGGTGAAAATGAGGTTCTAAGCAGCCAACCCCCGACCCCCAACTGCCACTAGGGCTTATATAGGGATCTAGATGGTCTAGGGTTAAGTTAGGGGTAGAATGGTGAAAATAGTGGAAAAATTGGTGGATTTTGTGAGTAGCACGGCCGTGGTGGTGGGTAGGGTAGGCCACGACCATGGTGGATGGGCACGGTCGTGGGTTTATAAAATGTGGAGATCACAGGGAGGTGTGCATGGATGGCCACGACCGTGGGGGGTCACCACGGTCGTGGTGGACACCTATGCCCACAGGCATGTTGATCACCACGGGTCATTTTGGCCATTTTCATCGATTTTTGGGAGTTTTACTGATTTTTTGTACTTGGGGCATGTCCACCACGGCCGTGGGGGATCACCACGGTCGTGGGGGTGTCTCTCCCATGCATTTGAGCCTTGAACTTGATCATCCATGGAGGGTATTGCTTCAAAACTTTCTTTGACCACTTGGGGTAGGTTGGAAGTGGTTTTGGCCTCATTTTGAGCTCCTCCAAGCCTGAGGAAACCCTAGACTGGACCATCCTCTTTCCATGCCATCAAGTAGTGGATAAAGTACCTATAAAACATGAAAAAGCCTCCATAAGTGCATTTGATAGAAATAAGCATATTGGGGGAAATAACATGTAATCTAACAAGTATAGATGTGGCTGAAATGCAAAGTGACACAAGATAAATCCCTAAAATAGGGTTGAATCACCACCCAAACTTGAAACATACTTGTCCTCAAGTATGCTCTAACTCAATCTCTCTACAAATTTTCCACAAACAAGAAATGACAAATGCAATGTAAAAGATGATTATTGTTGAATGGTATCAAAGATGACTAAGTACATGCATTTCACCTCTCTCCTCTCCTGCTTTCACAATCCAATCATGAAAAGAGCATAAAGGACATGAAATTCAAATATAGTGTATAGAATACAACAGTTATCAATACTTCTTCCAAAAAGTTCTGGGTAAACCGTTTCATGATGGTGTTAATCAAGGATGACTAGGAGTGTTGTTTCACATTCATGCATTCAGTCTTATATTTCAAATCACACCAAATGACCCACGTGGTTGCGGAAAAAGGCAAAATGAGCTAAGTTTGATGTTTCTTAGCTCAATGGGTATGAAAGTGGAAGAAAGGGTTGCGGTAAGATTTTTGGAGTGTTTTTACACACTCATCTTTTCTTTATTTGAATGCTCTTAAATAGGAGCATCCTTTTACTTTGTTTTTGCTTTTTTTTTTCTTTCCCTTGGTGTAGATAGGGCATATGGTGGATAGAGTGAAGCGAGGGGATAAAGATATGGCCACCCCAAACTTTTGGAGGTGGCCAAGGCTGATATGTGCACTTTGGCATCCTTTCATGAGGCGGAGGGGTAAGAAGATGGTGAGTGAAGAGTCGGGTCAAAGAGGGGTCACATGTATGATTCTCCACATAAGACATCCTGTATGAAAATTAATACAATACTTCATCCTAGATATCACACCACATGAATGAACAAGATGAAATTGGTATATCAATCAAGTGATTCCACAAACACTAAGCGTTTAAAGCTTGCTCAATTTCACAATTCAACCAAATCCTCCACAAACACAAGAGAGGTGATGCACATGTAAAAAGTCAAGAATTGATACCATTTAGCAACAAACAATGTTAACTCACTTGCATTTGTCAAAGATCATCATTTTTACTCAAAATAGTAGAGATTGGGTCAAAACATACTTTTAGGCAAGAAATCTCAAATTTGGGAAAAATTGGCCAAAACAGTGCCAAGTTGCCTTCAATCACATCTAAACTCTATATTATTGAACTTAAAGCAGTAAACAAGCAAATAGTAGCTATAACATGCAAGAATTACTAAAAATCTACATGATATGCAATGCATGGAAAAAAGAGCAAAATTTTTGAAAATTACGCAAAAATGACAAGAAAGTAAACGACATGGCATGCAGGTATGCAAAGCAGTAAAGATGACTAAGGTAGATAGAAAAATCAAGAAAACAAAAGTGGATGTGGCAGGTGAAATGCAAAGTGAAACTAGGGCATACCTGCCCTACCACCCCAAACTTTTGAATCATGCTGTCCTCAGCATGATCCTAGAGTTTAGGATGATAGGGTAGACGTTCATGCCTCTCTCAAGGCTCTGGAAGTGTTCCTCCATGTGGTGGAGGATATGCATAGAAGCTGCCCCACTAATCTGCCTTGAGTGGCTAAAATTGGTCTACTGCACGGCCGTGCTACGTAGCACGGCCATGGTGGCTTCAGGTTGCACGACCGTGCTGCATGGCACGGCCGTGGTGTAGTCCTTTGGCAACTTTTCTCAATTTTGCTTCTAAATCCAGGGACTTGGTTTGTTTTTCATGCAAATAACCACGGTCACATTGATGTGCCACGACCGTGGTGGTTCCTGTAGCTACTACTCTCAAAATGAGGAACATCAAACACTCAAAAACTTGACTCAAAGTGATTTTTCTTGGAATCCTTCCCTCAATTGTACTCAAATTTCCTTCATTTCACCCTGTTATCACCTACACATCTTAAAACTAGACAAAAACTATTAAACACAAGTGTGTGTGTGTTCTTGGAAAATGTAAAAACAAAGAAATTGTATAAAAAGTGAAGGTTGGGTCAAAATTTCCCAAACCTATGTGGGTTGCCTCCCACAAGCGCTAAGTTTCATGCCTTCAGCCAGGCTTGTTGTTCTTTCACCATCAACCATGGTATAAAAACAAAATGTTTGCACTCCCATAATAAGCAATCCTCTCAAATGCTTTCCTTGATTGATCTTCCTCCCAAGGGTCATGCAGGCTTCGTAAGTCTTTTTCATTAATTCTCTTTCCTTGGGGATCATCATCATAGATCTTAATAAGCCTTAAGACCCTCAGAAATCTCATGCCATAGGTTTTCTCTCTCTTAAGGAACGGGTCTTCATAGGCACCAAAGAGAGGGGTCTCAATCATATCCATTTACTCATGGGAAGTAGGGGGATTATGTGATAGTTGTGGTGGTGGCATCAGTGTTGATGGCCCTTGGATTTTAGGTGGAGGAGGGCATTGAGGTTGGAAGGTGAACTGGTAGGAGGGTTGTGGAAATGGAGGTGGTGGTAGTGTGTAAGGCTTAGGATAGCCTTGGAGGTAGGGTAGTGGAGGAGGGAATTGAGGTTGGAAAGTGAAGTGATGGGAAGGTTGTGGCAATGGAGGTGGTGGAGGTGTGTAAGGCTTAGGATAGCCTTTGAGGTAGGGTGGTGGAGGAAATGGATGTGTTTGTGCATTTTGGCCTTCCATCATGTCTTCTCCGAGTGGCTTGTCACATGCACAAGGCACAACCAAACAAAAGAAAGCAAGTTAGCAAACCAATATACACAAAGAATGCAAGGAGTAATGAATAAAGAATAGCAATGATGAGAGTAGTAGGAAAAGTCAAAGTAAAACTAACTAGCTAGGCCGAGCGCCTCATTCCCCGGCAATGGTGCCAAAAAGCTTGGTTCGATTCCACTAGAGGTGCAACACACTAGCTGATTTGACCCGACTAGATGCGCCCCACGAGGTCGGAACACACATGAAGGGTTTTTGCTTTCAAAATTTATTAGACCTAAACTAACAACCTACATCTACTAAAACACTACACCCACAAGCGCACGGGGTCGTGTCGTAGTATAGGAAGGTGGCAAGTAAAGGGTTGATCCACAGGGAAAAGAGGGGGTACTAGAGCTAGGTTAGTTTTGATGGGTTCCTACTGCGGAGACTAGGGTTAAGGGTTTAAAGGTTTGTTTGATTGTTAACTAAGGATGAACAAGAAAGCAGTTAAAGGCAGGAATGAAATCTATGTTAACCCTAGGTTAGATTAAGACTAAGCAAGCAAGGAAAGACTAAGCTAGGTATGAAAAGGAAAGTTACACTAAGGCAAGCAAGAGAGAAGAAGTGCAATTAAAGAACTAAACTAACATGAGCAAGGCAAGAACAAGGCAAACAACTGACTAAGCAAGAAAAGAACTAATTAAGCTAACCAGGCACAAAATTAGGGTTTTAACCAATAAAGAGAGGTGTGGGCTGTTTAGGGGTATGAACTTATCACTTAAGTTGGGGGGTGACATATGAACATTATGATTCCATTTAGATTATCCAAACCAAACAACAACTTAGAGTCTAATGGATTAACCTAAGCTACTAACTGGCCATGGATATGCTAGGTTGTGTATAGGGGAACTAGTCCCTAACACCCCTACTACCCTTACGAGGCTCAATTGGGTTAGGGGTTAGGTTCAATCCAATTAGACTATAATCAAGTCTAGGTTTCTAGATTATACATTCCTAGGGAAATTAGGGGCCGAGGGTAGTAATGGGGAGGTGAGATTAGGGTTTTGGACCCCAATTCCCCCACATTCTAGCCTTGAGAAGGCTCCATGCTAATTGCACTAGAATTATCTAATCTATCTACTTAGATCTCTCACTTAGGTTTAGGGAGATTGATTAGGATGTAGGAAGATGGGAGGCAAGCTAGGGAACCAAGAATTGGACCTAGGGGCAAATCCCAAAATTCACACATATAAGCAATTTGCCTAAATTCCTAAGTGATTTCACACACAAATCAATAAGCAATCCATAGAGAATGAGATGCAAACAGAATATAATCATTAACAAATGGAATTACAACGTTTACATGTCATTATCCCCCAACATGGTATCAAAGTAACATAATTTCCCCCAAACAACCCACCCAAGGGGACTAGCTACTCATAGACATGGAAAATACAAAAAGAAAGAAGATAGAGGAAGAAGTAGCCATGGAGCTCAGTGTAGATGAATGATTCCTCCTCTCCAGCAGTTGCAAGGTCGTCCTCCTCCTTCTTCTTGGATGGAATGGTGTAAAATGATGGTGGGAAGTGGATGGAAGGCTTAGATATGGGGGGTTATGTGGTGGAAATGGTGAAATGGAGTGGATTTGAGGTGGAGGTGAAGTGGAATGGAGTGGAGGTGACAAGGGGGTGAAAATGAGGTTCTAAGAAGCCAACCCCCGACCCCCAGCCGCCACTAGGGCTTATATAGGGATCTTGGTGGTCTAGGGTTAAGTTAGGGGTAGAATGGGGAAAACAGTGGAAAAATTGGTGGATTTTGTGAGTAGCACGGCTGTGGTGGGTCACCACGGCCGTGGTGGGTAGGGTAGGCCACGAACGTGGTGGATGGGCACAGTCGTGGGTTTATAAAATGTGGAGATCACAGGGAGGTGTGCATGGATGGCCACGACCATGGGGGGTCACCACGGTCGTGGTGGACACCTATGGCCACGGGCATGTTGATCACCACAGTCGTTTTGGCCATTTTCATCGATTTTTGGGAGTTTTACTGATTTTTTGTACTTGGGGCATGTCCACCACGGTCGTGGGGGATCACCACAGTCATGGTGGTGCCTCTCCCATGCATTTGAGCCTTGAACTTGATCATCCATGGAGGGTATTGCTTCAAAACTTTCTTTGACCACTTGGGGTTGGTTGGAAGTGGTTTTGTAAGGACCCTGACCTGCGTTTAGGGTTTACCCTGTTTGTTTTGCTTGACCTTAGTGGTTTGATGCTTGCTAATCACCCTAAGTGGTGATTAGGGTTTTGTTGAGCTTTGTTGAGAGTTCGAGGGGCTACTTGCAAATAACCCAAGTGCAGGGTTTTGTGTGCAAGTTTGCCATCTTTTGAGATGTTTTCCCCCCTTTGCTTCCTCTAGGGCTGAGAGGAAGGCTTGGGCTTGTTGTTTGAGTCCTTTGGGCCTGATTTGAGCTTGTTTGGGCCTTGGAGTTCCTTGTTTGGGCTTGCTTGAGCCTTGTGTCGGCCAAGACCTACTTTGTGTCGCCCATCAGGCTGGTGTGTCGCCCAGCAGAGCTGCTGCCTGTGTCGCCCAAGATGCTTGGTCTGGTGTGGTGGACCCTTGGTGCATGTTTTGGACAAGTGTCCCATGCCTTGCTAGTGTGTTGGATGGAACCCTAGGACAAGTGTCCCTTGGGTGGGCGACACATAGCATGGATTTACCTTGGTTTCTCCTCCCCTTCTTCCTATATAGGTAGTTTTTCTTCTTGCCTTAGTCTCCTTTGGTCTTTTGGTCTCTCTTCCACCTTGAGTGCACGATATCCCTCTCCATCTTGCTTGTGTTGGCCGATACACTCCCTTGGAGCTGAAGTGGTGGCCGATACACCATCCTGGAGTAGCTTGGTGGACGATAGCTTTGGACCCTGGAGTGCTTTAGAGCTTGGAGCTTAAGGCGGGTTGCATAGCTTCTAACCCTAACTCCTTTACCTCTTGCCTGATCTTATGCATGTAGTAGTTTAGCTTAGCTCCTTGCTTTTGTACCTTGCTAGTGTACCTTGGTGGCCTACATCTCCCTTAGGGTTTAGGGTTCCTTTGTGTACCTTGCTTTCTAGGGTTTAGGGCTTCCTTGAGTTGGAGGTTGAAGGTGACCTAGGGTTGGGCGATACCCCCCCTTCCTTGTGAGTGTGTTGGGCAACACACTTGCCCCTAAGTTGAACGATATGAGTGTCCTTGGGTTGAGCAACACCTTTGTTCTTTGTGTTGGCCGACATGGTGACCATGTTGGGCGACATGGTGCTCTCTTTGGTGGCCGACATGACACCTTGGTGGACGAAATGTTGAGCCCTTGAAGTTGGCCGATACCCTTGCCCATGTGTTGGACGATAGGGTGAGCTAGGGTTTGTTGGCCGATATGATGAGTACCTTGGAGATGAACGATACCCTTCCTCTTGTTGGCCGATATGGATGTCCTTGTGTTGGATGATAGAGTCGGTGCTCTTGTGTCGAGTTATCTCCTTGTCCATGTGATGGACGATAGGGTCATGTAGTGCCATGAGTGTTAGGGTTGGGCGATAAGCCTTGGGCCATGGTGGCCGATAACCCTAATGGCCGATAGCCCTAATGGACGACACCATGATGGGCGATACCCTAATGGCCGATAGCCCTAATGGATGACACCATGATGGGCGATACCCTAATGGCCGATAGCCATGTTGGGCGATACCCTACCCTATGTGCAGGATGTGTGAGGGCCGATAGGGTTAGTAGTGAGTGTTGGTCGATAGGGTTAGTAGTGAGTGTTGGCCGATAGGGATAGTGTGGTAGTCGATACCCATGTTGGATGATAGGTTTTAGATGAGGGTTGTGAGGCTATAGTGAGGGTATGAGTTCCTTTGGTGATAATCTCTTTTGTGGTGGAAGAGGATGCTTATGCATAAACCAAATAAAACGATGGTGGTGTTTGGGTTATCAACAATGTAATATGTTGCCTTGCAAATAATAAGGATGCTAATGGTAGTAACAATGATGTTAGCCCTCATGTAATAGATGGATGATGTGACCCTTATGCTTAATTGTTAATGATAAAGAAGATGATGATAACTACTCTAGTAGTTTGTTTAATGATAATAATGTTGGTAATAATGATGCTAAGTGACAGTTACATTAAAGGTTGCTTCATGATAAAGATGACAATAGTTGATGACATAGTAATGACCTTGTTAATAATAGTGTTGGTTCTGTAAACACAACATGATCTCTATATACCCTGATTGTTTGTACAATCTCGATATAAGGGTAAGTATCAGTATGGTTGTTTAATGATGTACTTAACATACTTGATTATCAAATAACTGTCATATTGATAAGTAGATTATCTTGAATGATATTTCATGATAGTGAGCATCTTCCTTATGTTGAATCTTCAATTATAGTACACCTTAACCTTGCAGGTGATGTTTTAGCCATAAGAAGGCTATGAAATTTATGAGTATCATTACTTGATAATTATCCTATGAGGCTGTATGTAGGATATGTTGGTCCCATGATGATGATGTGAGCCTTGAGAGGCAGTAACAATACATGATGAGGGGTTGAGACCCTGCGGTATGTGGTGATCCTTGAGATGGATCTGGATGGTTGGCAAGAGGCCAAGTGGTAAAATGTGATGTTGGACCCTTGAGATGGGTCAGGTTGACGTGCTCAGATTATAATATAGGTTGTTTACTTTCTGTTATATCTTTGTATGTTATACAACTTGGTTGAATCCTGCAATCCATCTAAAAGATACTAATTAATCACAGTGAAAAATATCATGTAGTTTGCCCTGGCCATAGATCCATCATCGTCAGGACTTGGTGATGGTGAAACAGGTTTTCCTACGGGTTAACCTGGAAGCGCATATTGTTGAATATGTGTAGGTTGCTCCTAGCCTGAAAATGAGGAGGTAAGAGTGTAACTTCGGTTGCAGACTCAGATATGTGTGTAGAGCATGGTGAACAGGCCCATGGCTCAGGATATGTGATGTATGGAGCATGAATGCGTTCATGGCTCAGAGCACGGTGATCAGGCCCGTGGCTCAGTTTTACTAGCGCCGTGACCTGTACCAAGGCGGGCTAGAGAATGGGTAGCCTATGGAGCTAACCCTGTGGCTTAGACCACTTCAGCATGTGACTGCGGTCCTGCTTGTGTTGTACTCATGTACTGACCATGAGGTGGGAGGTTGTGGAGTCCGGCTCTTCCATTGATCTTATATGGCACCATCTTGGGTTTCGTAACCGAAGGTTGGATTTGAACGGTACGGTTCAAATCCTCAGGGCATAATAAAATGTAATACAACCGTTTAGTATTTACTAGTCATATCAAATACGAAACATTGGTTGAGGCTTTGTTTGTGTAATATTCCGTTATACCTTGCAGGTCATGTGGTAATCTACCTTATCTTGATAATCGGGTTATATGGCATTATACCCTGTTCTAATAATCCTGTTACATGTTGATATATCTCACCTTGATAATCATGTTCCTTTGAAGGACATCTGGTTATATACTTTAGTACAGCTGGAATGCTTGCCGGTATGAATAGTTTTGCTTTATACATACTGCTAATGTTATATCTGTTTTGAATAGTTTGCTGTTATAGTTATTTTGCTGAGGTTCTGTAGTTGCGGTGGGGAGCTATGTTTCCCGCTGGGACAAATGTTCAATTGTCTCACTCCGCTGGTTTACACCCTTTTTAGGTGGTCGAGGTAGACGTGGTCGTGGTTGTGGTGTTGCGGACGAGCAGCTTGAGGAGCAGTAGAAGGCAAGCTTTGGAGATGCTGCTGTTATGATGTTTTGTAGTAGAGTCTAGAGTCATCCCTGTACTCTCAGGTCCTTGGCAGTGTTTTGACGATGTTTCACGAAGATCGTTCGATGATATCTGTATATCCTGTTGTTGGCCGGATATGGGCCTTTATGTATATATGAACAGGTGGTGAACTCATGTGATGGATGGACAGCTGTTCCTAAGCTGTGGACACGTGTCAGATCTTGTGTATGTACATATTTATATGACATGTTTCTGTGCAGGATGAGGACTGGAAAGTAATAGTTTCACAGTTTATCAGTTTTCCGCAATCGGTTTTAATTAACCCGTGTTTTTGATAATCTGTGGTTATGGTGTTTTCTGCACGTTTTCGCGTAACACCTCGTTATCTGTGTGATAATGGGATGTGTTGCCACAGTTTTGGCCTCATTTTGAGCTCCTCCAAGCCTGAGGAAACCCTAGACTGGACCATCCTCTTTCCATGTCATCAAGTAGTAGACAAAGTACCTATAAAACATGCAAAAAGCCTCCATAAGTGCATTTGATAGAAATAAGCATATTGGGGGAAATAACATGTAATCTAACAAGTATAGATGTGGTTGAAATGCAAAATGACACAAGATAAAGCCCTAAAATAGGGCTGAATCAATTCCCAAGCCAAGTTTTTACCTTCTCTAATGCTGTGACATCATTCCCCATCAATAGTATGTCATCCACATACAATATGAGGAATGTGGTCATGCTCCCACTAACCTTCTTGTACACACAAGGTTCACCTTCATTTTGAATAAAGCCAAACACTTTGACTTCCTCATCGAATCGAAGATTCCAAATCCGAGATACTTGCTTCAATTCATAGATTGACCTTTGTATCTTACAGACTTTATTGGCATTATTTGGATCTACAAAACCTTCAGGTTGTGTCATGTACACACCCTCATTTTTATTCCCATTAAGGAATGTGGTTTTAACATCCATTTGCCAAATCTCATAGTCATAGTAAGCCGCAATAGCAAGCATGATCCTGATGGACTTCATCATGGCAACTGGAGAAAAAGTTTCATCATAGTCAACACCTTGAACTTGTCGAAAACCCTTCACAACCAATCTGCCTTTATAAGTTTGCACATTGCCAACCATGTCAGTCTTCTTCTTGAAGACCCACTTGCACCCTATGGGTTTTACCCCTTCAGGTGGTTCCACTAAAGTCCATACTTTGTTGGAGTACATGGATTCTATCTCGGATCTCATGGCTTCAAGCCATTTCTTAGAATGTGGTCCCACCATAGCCTCTAGATAGGTAGTTGGATCATCATATATGATCAAGTCACCGCCTTCCTGAGTCACAAGGTATCTAAACCTCTCAAGTTCAAGGCGTGTCCTACTAGATCTACGAGGTCCTTGTATTACTTAAGGAGACTGAGATTCCACAACACCTTGTGAATCTCTATGTTACTCTTGTACATCTACTGGTTCAATGTTTTCTTATTGGGATTGAACCTCTTCAAACTCTATTTTCCTCCCACTGCTTTCTTTGGAAATAAATTCCTTTTCTAGGAACACAACATCCCTAGCAACAAACACTTTGTTGTCAGTTGGGTGGTATAAGTAATATCCCTTGGTCTCCTTAGGATATCCAACAAAATAACATTTATCAGATCTAGGGCCTAGCTTGTCAGGAAACATTTTCTTGACATATGCCTCACACCCCCAAATCCTCATAAAAGACATATTGGGACGCTTCCCAGTCCATATCTCATATGGTGTCTTTTGAACCGATTTAGATGGTACTCAATTAAGTGTAAACACGGCAGTTTCAAGAGCATGACCCCAGAAGGAAATAAGAAGATCAGCAAAACTCATCATTGATCGCACCATATCCAGTAAAGTGTGATTCCTTCTTTCAGACACACCATTATGCTGTGGTGTTCCAGGCGGAGTCTATTGTGATACAATACCACAGGCTTGCAGAAGGTCCTCAAACTCCTGGCTTAAGTATTCTCCACCTCGATCGGATCGAAGTGCTTTAATACTTTTACCAAGTTGGTTATGTACTTCATTCATGATATCCTTGAACCTTTCAAGGGATTCTGACTTATGTTACATCAAGTACACATAGCCATACCTACTGAAGTCATCAGTGAAGGTAATGAAGTACTGATACCCATTTTTGGCATTAGTTCTAAAAGGTCCACATACATCCGTATGTATGAGTCCTAATAGATCACTAACTCTCTCACTTGTACCTGAAAAGGGAGTCTTGGTCATCTTGCCCAACAAATAAGATTCACATGTCTCTATTGATTCATAATCAAAAGAGTCTAGATAGCCATCTTTATGGAGTCTAGAAATGCACTTCTCATTTATGTGCCCTAGATGACAATGCCAAAGATATGTTTTATTTGAGTTGTTGATTTCTTGCCTTTTGGTGTTTACATTGTATACACTTTTCTCTAGATCTATCAAGTATAGACCATAAGATATTGGGGCACTGCCATAAAAGATCCCATTTTTGAAATGGAACACTTTCCATTCTTAATAAGAAATTCAAAACCATCCTTGTCCAAACAAGAGATGAAAATGATATTCCTATTTATGGTAGGTACATAATAGCAATTCTTCAACTCTAATATTAGCCCACTAGGTAGAGTTAACTCATAGGTTCCTACGGCACTGGCGGCAACTCTTGCCCCATTGGCAACATGTAGTTCAACCTCGCCTTTCCCCAAAGGCCTACTTCTCTTAAGATCCTTCACATTTGAACAAATGTGAGCTCCACATCCGGTATCAAGTACCCACGACAAAGAAGTAGTAAAGTTAATCTCTACCATGTATACACCAGAAGTAGAGATCTCTATCTCTCGCTTCTTCTTCCATCGTTCCTTCCATCCTTTCCATGTAGAAGACTCTAACATTGGTTTGGCGAGAGAACCCTTCTCTCCCTCACCTTTGTCCTTGGACTTTATTCCATTGATCTTTATCAATGAACTATCTTTCTTCTGAAACAACGCATTAAGCATACATGGAGTAGATTCAAAGTCTACCAGTATATCTAGATTGTGCAGAACACTTCTCACAATCCCCAACCAGTTATGGAATTTATTCTCAATTAATTTGCCCATTTTAAAAGATGATTCTTTTGCCATTCTACAAGAGAAAATTGTATTTGTCAAAACTCCTTTTGATTTGATTTGATTTGAATAAAATTTGACGATAGTTAATTAGGCCTTTAATTAATTACCAATCCCACTATTTTGATTCAAATTGACAGCCTCACCATCAATTCGGAAGATTGCAGCGCACAGTCTTCTAGTGGGCAAGATCTGTATTTCATCAAGTCATGAGTCAGCTTTGGCTGATCGCCCACAACTTGACTATTTAGGTAGGCCATCATGCCAATTGCATCATATGAAACTCTTGATGAATGAACATGCACAACACCTTGTCATGAACATTCCGTGCCTCTGGGATTAGACACTCTAAGAATCACCAGTTAAGTCTATCCCAAAAGCTAACACGGTAAACATGCACCCTGCTTTGGTAGAACCTACATGTTTACCCTTCACACTTCCGCAAGATAGACGCCACACCATGTTTTGGCATAACCTATGCTTGGTCGATTAGGTTTTTCATGTGTGTCACTAATGGAAGGCGTGAAAGACTTAATATTTAGATGAGAGATTTGGTTTTTATAGGTACATATACATGTCCAATCACCACAATATAGTAAGTATCATATACATGTTATATCCCATAGAAAACATGTGAAACGATAAAAGCAATGATTATGGCCATCCTAATGTTACTCCTCGAGCCAAGAGAAATCACGGTCATCTAGATCCACATCACATGCAACATGTACAAGATGAACTCTGTGCTTTTCCTTTCTGGGTTTGATCAACTCATCTCCATGATTGATCGGCTCGCCATCATGTCGGTTGATTGGGTGCCACCAGCAGATCGACTGGCACCTCCAGCCGATCGGTTCACTGGTCATTGTGCATCTCCTCAGGTCACCACCTGCTCATCTCTCTCCTCGAACTAGTTGTCTAGAATGCCAACCGATCGGTTCACGCCTTGAAGTGATCATTTCAGTCGTCGTTAGGTTGTCCTCCGTTCTTTGACATAACAAGAAATAAAAGATCTATCCTATTTTACATTTGAAAAGGGAAAACCCCAAGTTACATTCGGGGGGAGCAAAGGTAGGAAGGAAATCTCGAGTTACATCATGAAAATGAGGTAGGGAATTGGTGCGCAGACCGAGATGCAAGCAACCACATTCAACCAAGCATAAATAGGGTTTATTGGCCATAACCATGCTGTACATCCACCTCAAAACTTGTTTAAGGGTGACACATATCGAGTGCATTCATATTACATATCATATATGTATTTTGGGATTTGTGGATTTAGGATTGGACATGCATAAATCCAATTTTATTCACATCGTATGCAATAAATAAAGGCGACAAACCAAAATCGATCACATCGATAATCCTAAAGTATAGATCAGTTGACATGGCTCTGATACCACTGTTGGGTTTTAATGGAGGCAGAGAAGGCAACAGAAACAAAATTTTCTCCCTAAACCCAGTTGACCGGCCAAAATCGCGCGTCCAAAAGGAGTGGATCTGAAGTAGTCGGACTTTTAAATAACCCGACTCTTAGGCCCCCACAACGATGATGGGGTCCAAAGTAGCGATCGGGGTCGAACCACAGAGACAAGGGTGGTCGTGCTAAGAACATGGAGTCAACACTCTACACTCTGGTAAAAGAAGAGGTGAGAACAATGTTCCCAATGGAATGATAGGTGAAGATCGGTAAAACAAAAGATAACTATCTCCAACTGGAGTTACAAGGAATATTAAGGTTTTTGGCATTTATCAATTTTTAGGGGTTTTACACAATAGAACTGGAGGAGATAACACAATTGCCTCGGCAAGGAACGAAGGAGGAAAACTTCAGCACAACAAGCTGCAACAACAAACATCCAGTACCCCTTCTCTCAAAGAGGGTACTCCCAACTAAGCACCAACACCTTCTCTCAAAGGTGATGGACTTGGGTTGGAGTTGAAAGATAACTGAAGTAGCTCCGACCCTCGGTACTCTCGTACTCCCTGATCGGACCTAACACTAGAGTTACAACATCTCTCTCGAGGGAGTTGCAATGGGAAACATGATTCGATAGCTAGTCAAAACATGATCCAAGCATACAAGCTAGAGTTCGGATGCTAAACAAAGTAATCATCCAACAAAAGGGAACCAAACATAGAGCAACATGTATGAAAACTCCTCTTTTTCCATTAGCATAAGAATTGTATAAAACGTTTAGTTAAATTGCGTAAATAAAGAATGTAAATGACTGAAAAGGGAAGATAGGTATTGCCTCCTTGATTTAGGAGGGCGACATACAACAACAGATCCCTAAGGTGTCTCTAGCCCGATATCGAGTGAAAACTTTGGCCGACATGCTTGTGTCGGGCGGTACGCCATGACGGGATAGCATATCGGTCAAGGCACAGTCCCTCGATATAGTCGTGGTAAGGATACCACCCTCTCGGGAGACACACCATAACAGGCGTTCCGTATCGGGGTAGATATCAGGTCGAGTGAGAGACCACTTAGGGTATCAGGCTCCTAGTATCGGGTGTAGAGGCGAGCCATCTCGGGCAGGGGTACGTCTAGGAACCCGACACATCAGGTGGCCTCCTTGGTCGATATCAGGCTGCTGTGGCTACCGGGACGAATTCTAAGTGAACCACTCCCGCCCCTCTCGGGTTGGGGAAGTGCTCACCTATTATCACCCGACACGCCTCTGGGACGCGACACACTAGCTCTAGGTGCTTTCTAAAGTTAGCCTTCATGATATTCTGACATGTCCCATCGAGGTCCTATAGCTGCTATTTATAGGAAGCACTTGGAAGAAATTGCGGTTCTCCGGGCGCCATGTATCCCCCATCGGCTCTATTAGTGCGGCTTCAGGGATGATCGACGTGCATGTTTCTTGGCACAGTGGGTACCAGGTAGAAAACGTGTAGGGTAGTCGTGACGGGTGGGCGCCTGCCGGTGGGTGGCTTGTATCGCACGACATACTTCATCGAGGGAGAAGTTGTGGCAGGTACAGCTCCCTGTCGGGTAAATGGTGTATCGCCCGTCGAAGTCTTCTTACACGACACATCTGTATCGCGCGACATCTATATCAGACTACTGCACGACGGGAAAATGAGTGTGTCGGACGATTGGTAGGAGGGTCGATGCAAGTAAAACACGTTCATGGGCCGGGACGGGCCTTTCCCTGATTTTGAGTGGAAAAGCGAGGAAACTCTGCAAAAGATGATAAAAATGAGTTAAGAGCGTAGTGTGGCCTGTCTATTCAAAAACATGACAAAAAGGAGAGGAAAACAGTTTAAAAGGGAAGTTTTTACAGCGAAATATGGGCCATAAATACCATAAAATTGGGTGTTATCAACTCCCCCAAACTTAGCATTTTGATTGTCCTCAATCAATTTTAAAACTCTATTTTGTGATACTTCTTCTTACCCCGGTATAGTTTTCAGACAAGGGGTTTGAGCGAGTATTGAGATGTCTTAAAGAAAATACTACCCAACCACGAACAACAAACTTTATTTTTCCTGCCTTATTTAAGCAAAAATTTCTCCACAACTTCGGCGAGACTTGGGTGCATGATTCCAAAGTTAGCTTTCACACCAAACAACTTTTGGGAACATAAAGTTGTGTGTTTGGGTAGGCTTAAGGCTTTTTGGTTTTTTCTTGTTCCCCATCGGTCCATCCAGGTACGGGTCCATTAACGGGCAAGTGGTCCCTGCAGTCCAAGCCAGTTGGCTTTAGAGTAGTGATTTCACATCCTACGTACCACTGCCTCGGATCTACCATGCCTAAAGATGGGTACTTTTGGAAAACAGGCGTGTGTATATATATATATATATATATATATATATATATTGGCACAACTCTCATGTTTTTATTCACTCTCATAAGGCTTTTATCTCTTTTTGGGATTTTTTTGGGTAAGGGAAAAACAAGAGAAATTTTCACTATTTGGGCAGCTTTTTCCTTCTGCATACACATCTCTTAGCTGTTGCGAGATTATTTTTCAAAAATTTTGGCGTGGAAAGTCATAGTTTTTCGTCATTTGAGATTGCATTTTTAGAAAGAACATAACAAAACCTGCCCCTCCTTGGACAAGGAAAACAAGCTGGAAAGAAGTCGTATTAGTTTTTTTTGTCTTTGTACATTTGTACATATGTATATGCAAAACATTTTGTAAGCGGAACTTTTGTATCAAGCATGTATATGTACACGGGTTATGTTATAGAAGAAAAAGAATAAAAAGGGTGAAGTTCGAAGGGATTTTAGTACCTCCCTCACTGGTACATAGAACCCCCCAAACTTACTCCACACTTTGTCCCAAAGTTGTGAAGTAGATAAGGTAGAGTAATGTTAACTCAGTGAGGGTTAGCTGGTGAGTGTGCCTTTTCCAGATAGAAGCTCCCACACATATTCTTCGCGTTTGCTGTGGTAGTCGATGTGGTGGAGATGGTCAGGCGTCTCTTAGTTTGATATCCATTCTAGCATGAAGATGCCACAGTCATTGGATAGTGGAATTTATTGTGGACTACGGTGGCAGAACTGAAGCTCGTGCCATTTGCTCACTGCTGTCTCTAGGAATAGCTATACCAGCATCACCACCTCCTCATATTATTTTCATACTAAGCGCTCGAGGGTGTCAACATTGCCGATGTACACTGTACTGGGCGATCTTTGTTGCTGTCCGAGCTGTTGTAGAAGAATCCTACTCGTTGGCAAGTGTACATCGTCAGGAGCGTCCAGTGGTTGTAGTATAGAATAGGCAGGAAGATGATGCGTGGAATCCTACTATGTAACTCTTCCAGAAAAGATTGTTTCACTGTTGACTCATCAACAAGGCAGATGTCGTTGAACAACATTGGATGGGCTATGTATGCATGTTCAAATTTTTTTTAGTATCTGGATGTAGGCAGCCACCACTAATATCGCCAAGCATCCTCCTTCTTTTACCATGTCCCTTAAGTCGTCAACTGGGACTATGACACTTCCTGCCTCGTAGATGACGTTTGTGGGGGTAGAGTGGGATAACTTTAGAAGAACTTTATTGACCTGTTCCTGTGTGAGTGTAGAACATGACAAACGGTCAAAGTTGCTGATCATTTCTTCTTAGGTTTTAGGTGAAGCGGGGTCTTCAATTTTACATACTTCCCGCATGATTTCTAACCGCTTTCCTACCCCATAGATGTCTTCTTCTATCTCAGCTTCTTTTTCTGGAGTGCTACTGGGTTGCGAAAATTCGTCTTCTTGTTCACTATCCAGCAGCTTTTCTGGTACCCCTGCGTCTTGGAAATAGTGCTTTTCTTGTATCAGCAACAAATAGTAGGTGCTCTTGAGATGGAAGAAGTATTGGCCCTGGAGATGCCTTATGTTTCCAAATATGTTGAGCAGCTCCATGGCACGCAAGATAAGGGTGCTATTCCCACTTCCTGATTCTACTTGGATGGGGAAGTCTCTGATAGAGAATAAGTTCCAAACGCCGCTATGACGTTGGACTCCTTGCTTGATAGCTCAGAGAAGACGTAGCGGGAGAAGCCTGAGATGTTTGTCCTTTAGGTGACTAAAGATATGCCCTGAGTGTGGCACCTCCTCATTGCAATAGATGAATAGCTGGACATCATGGTTCCGGAGGTCTGCCACATATAGGAACCAGTTGTTGTGGTGCATGGACGGGGCCAACACGAGGTTCGTGTTGTGCTCTTCAATATGCCGTAGCATGTTGGCCACCACAATGGAGTCTGATACTGCCATCATCAATCTTCTTGCCAAGGTCGGGGTGACATTTTATATTGTTTGCCGACCTGTCCTGGTGCTGACATTCTAGACTATTGCACCCTCCAGGACCCTGAACAACTTTTTTCCGACGATTGTTGGTGAGCGGAACATGCTTCTGAGTGCTCCCCATCGTACGGAGAAGTAGCCGTCGCTCCAGACGACATATTCTTCATCAACCTACAACCTCAGGACCTTGTTTAGTAGTTTCTGGTCCCTGATCGTCAGGTATCCGATGGCCCTTATATCGAAGTCGGCCATCTCGAAGGAAGGTATCTCTGACGGTGTAGAAAACACATCTGCCATTGAGCTTCTTCCTCTGGGGGAGTGTCTTTCGTTAGCGATGCATATGTCTCCCCCCTCTCCCTCTGATTCATTAGAAGAGTCCTCTCTGACGCTGATTGATTCATTGTTGTCCTCATCTTCATCTAGGGGGATTGAGGGAGAAACTTCTTTCAAGCCGCGGGAGCTCGCTTATCCTATTGGAGCTCCGTCGGCTGACTTTTGCAGTGTCCCTTCCTCGCGCGTTGTGGATGGCCCACTGGAGGAGGAAGTGGATGACGTCCTTGTGTGAGGATGCTGACGAGGAGGGTTGGGAGCCTGAGCCAAGAGGTGACGGAGACCTCCTCGGCTACCTTGGACGTGGATGGTCATCCCTCCTGTTCAGCCTCTCCTCGATCATATCAAGGTGTTGGAGGGCATGCTACAGTGTGGCGTTGAGTGCCTCTAGTTGGCTGGGAAAGCCAATTAGAGTTAGCAGTTGCCGCTCCTGGCTATTTAGCCTCTGTTGGAGAAAAGAAAACTTGCGGGTTAGTGAAGTAAATGTAGCTGAGTGGCTTCCTGTTACCTCCCGCAAGTGATCGAGTTCATGACCCAACATCTGTTCGAGTGACGGAGGGGCTGTTGCAGATCTCCCTCTTGTCCTCGCGACACTCCTCACGCGTGAAGATCGACCCGACGAGTGTGCGGCCTCACTCGGGGTAGTATCAATCTGAATTGTTCGCGAGTTTGTTGCTTTTGGGCGAGGCGTCAGTGCTTTCGCGGCTGTCTCTACCTCGCTTGCTTGTGGTGGTGGAGAAGGGCATGGTGTGGGTGGATGCTGCTCCACCTCTCTATTGTCAGCGACCTCCTCTGTAGATTCCATTGGAGATGTCGTCGGCGGTGTCGACGTGGGATGCTCAGCCCTGAGATCCCTCTCAAGGATCTCAGTGAACGCTCCATTGCTGGAGTCTGGATGCACCATTTCTTCCACCACTAAGGGTGCTACAGAAGTCTCGGGAGCTGCGGATGTCTCTCTCGCGGCAGCTTCCCTCGAGGCTATCGAGGTTGGCTCAGCCCCAGTTGTCACGACACCTCCATGATCGCCGACACTTTTTCAACCATGACAGATGTTGTTACGGTCGCGGCTGGCATGGTAGGAGCAATGAAAACTATTTCAATGGTTGTCGTCGGTTTCTCAGGAGCAGTGGGTGGCTCGGCAGGAACTGTGGATGATTTATCCTGCCAAGCATCGAGAGGGACATGCCTTCTTCTTACAACTGCCCTCTCTTGTATCCTCGTGGTGGTGGCGTAGGCGGCTTCGAATACCACAACTTCAATCTCTGCTGAGGTGAAGACCAACTTTTTTGCATCGTAGTTGGCGAAACGTGGGAGCAGAAGGAGGGTGTTTGTTCTTGAGAATTTGTAGAAGTAGCATCGCCCCTCCTTCTTGATGATGCTGACCCTTATCAGGAACTTGAGGTCGATCCTGTCTTCACCCCTTGTCCTTGAGAGGCTTCGCGATTCTTTTGGGTATCCTAACCCTACCGCAATAAGATTCACCAATATGCCCATGTTGTAGTCTTTGGTGGCGTACTTTATCAGATGAAGACGGTTGAGGAGGAGCCTTCCTAGGTTGATCGTGTGGCCTTCCATCATATGCCACATTAGGTGTATCTCTTCAATGTAAAGATTGCTCGATTCATTCTTGCTGAAGAGTAGGCACGCCACGATTTTGTGCACTATCCTCCAGAAGTAGGAGTGCACTTCCACCACCTTGCTTCCCGACTTAAAAGATGATTCATCAGTTAGTTTTCTCCAGAGCTCCACCGGGTTGAACCCGTCTCCTTCGGTGATTCTTACACCGTTGTTGAGCAATTCTTTTTCTGCTTCGCTGGAAGAAAAGATTTCATTTAGTAGCTTCTCTGATATGATGTGCTCAACATTGTAAAGCCGTCCTTGTAGTCTGTCTGCTCTGCCAAATTCTTTGATTTCCTCAAGTTTATTTTGTACCCAGCGAAGAGATGACATGAACTCCTTGGTGAGTTCAGTGTAAGAGGCGGAGTGGCTGAAGCAGATCTTCCTCAGCTCGACTACTGCTAGGACATTTTCCAGCCTGTCGAAAATGCCTATTTGGAAGAAGGATGACTGGTGACAGAATCTGCTTGGTCTATAGACTTTGGTTGCCATTTTTGTGTATCGATGCCTGTGCTTGTTGTCTCTGGGCACGAACCTGCCTGGTGAGTGTTATAAAGGTTATGCTGCCGCGGTTGAAGTAGGTGTTGGGGCTGTTACTTCTTCCGTCCTTGGTATCTTTTTGGCCATGGATGGTCCAGCTGCTTCGTGGTTTGGGCATTTCTGACCGACTGTTGTAGCTTCTGCTGTGGCCTCAGCGTTGATCCTCCGGCCTTGTTCGTCTAATTGGACGATGGTTTGCTTGGTGCGGGCCAGTTCTGTTATCATAAAACAAAAGTTAAGTAACCATCTGAATGATTAACCTTACCCGATATCGGGTGCGGGGTGCATCACCTGATGTTAGATAGGTGCTGTAATGAAAACTTTAAAAAAACCTGAAGGCGTTAAGTCGATATCAGTGACAAAATCGTGATAGCCCGACACAGTCTAAAAGAAAAGCTATTTGCATGATAAGTCAAAAAGCCTGGCTCGATATAAGAGCTACCTGACAGAACCGTACTGGGCTACAAAACTGGAGGATATGATGCCTGCCTGATATGCCTATGTCGGGTGGTACGAAGTTCAGACAGATACAAATTTATCATGCAATATCGGGCGTCACCGCAAACAACTATCCTACCCGATACAGTTGCTCTGAAAAAGGACATTGACCGACATAAGCAACACGCGCGGTGATATAAAATTGGGCGACACAGGCAAAACCGAATGACACGGGCATTGCCCGATATAAGGTATCGGGCGGGTGCACGATAGAAATGTATCGCGTGACACGGTCAAAAGGTAGGGTTGCCGACACAAATGCGTGTCAGGTGACACAAGGAAAGAATTAAATCCATGTGTCCGATACGAGATGCGCGACATGACGATCATGTCGGGTAAGCCAAATGATACGTATATCGGGTTATACCTTTGTCTTATCAAGGTAGCCACGCGATACGGGAGCAGAAGCTAGGTTGGCCTATACGAGAGCAAAGAGAGATTTAACTACATGATACGGGAGTAGGTGAGAAAGTAAATGTAACAACGTCGATCAGACAAACGTTATTAACTAAGCGGAAGCAATCACTAACATCGGAGTACCAAAAATCACTAAAAATTAAAACTTTTTGCAAAGAGATCCACACATAGGAAATCCTTTACAACAAGAACCATTGTATAACATTTACATTCTGGTTCAAATGTATATAACCTGTACCATCTCTTTTCAGAGACTACAACATTAGCTACCTTATGAACATTATATACAGACAACATATGAATCTCGAGGCATCAAGCCAAAACCTCACTTTGATATATCAAAAACATTGACAGAAAACTCCGAGGACCTGAGAGTACAGAGACGACACATAGGACTTCTAGCTATATGACTTGACAGTCAGTGCCTCCACCTGAGATCTCACTGCTACCCAAGCTGTTGCTTTCCTTTTCCTACAAAAGAGTATCTGCCTCTTTGTCCGCGTCCACCTAAAATGTTGGATCCCACGGGGGTGAGACAATTGTAAATTGCCCCAGCGAGAGATATAACTCTCCGCCAAAACATTATTATTGCAATTAAGGATATAAAACTAGGCAGATGATAAGCAGTTTAAAGCATTCTCTTAATAAGGAATAGGAAGAACATGTATATCATTTATCCTCCATATTATACCATCATATCAAACTTCTCATGTGACACTCATTATCTTGATATGTCACCCATGAGACATTCTCTTGTGACACTCATTATCTTGATATGTCACCCATGAGACATTCTCTTGTGGCACTCATTATCTTGATATGTCACCCATGAGACATTCTTGTTTCAACTTATTGGCCTTAGCCAATATGATAAACAAATTTTGGTTATAATGGACATGAGAGTGTACATCATCATGTCTTATTCAGGCATTGGTCTATACCAATCCTATATAAGTATTCCAGGCATTGGATTACACCAATCCTGTGCAACTAGTACAAGCATTAGATTTATATTATTCTTGTGTATCCATTCCAGGTATTGATCTATGTCAATCCTGTACAACCATTCCAGGTATCAATCTGTGTCAATCCTGTGAAACTATTCTAGGTATTGATCTATGTCAATGCTGTGCAACTATTCAAGGTATTGATCTATGTCAATCCTGTGCAACCATTCCAGGTATTGGGTTATTACCAATCCTGTGTTATTATTCCAGGCATTGATCTATGTCAATCCTGTGCATTCCAGGTATTGGGAGTTAGCCAATCCTGTGTTATTATTCTAGGTATTGATCTATGTCAATCCTGTGCATTCCAGGTATTGGGAGTTAGCCAATCCTGTGTTATTATTCCAGGTATTGGGAGTTAGCCAATCTTGTGCATTCCAGGTATTGGGAGTTAGCCAATCCTGTGTTATTATTCCAGGTATTGGGAGTTAGCCAATCCTGTGCATTCCAGGTATTGGGAGTTAGCCAATCCTATGTAGATGTTATTCCAGGTATTAGACTATGCTAATCCTGTGCAACTATTCCAGGTATTGAACTATATCAATCCTGTAATGCTAAAAGTGATATTTATCACATATTGATAAATCACTTTCCTCATCACTTTCAACCTCCTTAAGTTATCAGCTTATCTTGGATTAAGGTATTTCCCATATTAATCCTTTCATCCATAACCTATCACCCTTACCATGAAGTGCATAGGTCACACATAAGAATGGTCCAACTATCTTTAATAATATAGACTCATCTCAAGTTAAAGCATTACTTGCTATAAGCTTGCCTATAATCAACCACATGAAATGTTTCACCTTTATAAGGCCATTCCTTCTATCTCATCATTAGTGTTTCCTTATACCCTTATTTAAAATTAGGATTATAATTCATTGTCATATTGCCCAAGATTAGGGCTTTATGCATTATGACTCCACATTGGAGTCTCACATACCTTCACCCTTCTTAGGGCCTCTCATCACAACATAGCATTAGAGCTTCATGTGATGTTAAATCTTAATTAGGGTTTCTCATGGAATCACCCTCAACTAGGGTTTCTCATGGAATCACCCTCAACTAGGGTTTCTCATGGAATCACCCTCAACTAGGGTTTCCACCATAGTCACTCACAATTTGGGTTTACTATGCATCTCCATTAGGATTTCATTCAATTGTCCATAATTAGAGATTCACTATTCATCCCAATTAGGGTTTTACATCTCATTTCCCTAAATTGGAGTTTCACACATCACTACCATGACTTAGGGTTACATCCTCACCCTGGATTAGGGTTACATTTAGAATTGCCCTCAATTAGGGTTAGAACCCAAAAGCCCTGTCAATTAGGGTTTATATTCATGATTAGGGTTTCATGATCTCTCTTCTTAAGGATCATACCTTTAATCACCACATGAATCATATTCATGTATGAATTCATGTTAACATCATCTCAAATTTATTAGGTCATATCAACCCTTCAATTAAGAGCATACCACTATGATTAATGTAGTGTATCAAGTCATTGGTCCAATAAGCAATTAGGGATTCATTCCTTAATTGGTACTAGTCCCTTAGGTACTGTTAGGGTTTCAACCTTTGTACCTTCTTTTTTTATCATTAATAATCATAATTGGGTCAATGGATCATTCATCATCTTAATTCCCAAGAGATTCAATCACATTGGACCTCCATTACATAAAGCATCCAATTGAATTAGGGTTTCCAATGTTGATTCCTTCAATCATTGGATTCATGGAACCAGTCATCAATTGGACCTACCCTCATACTTCAATTGAGTTTAATAGGTCAACCTTCAACTTATTTGACCCTCAATTGACCCTCAATTGGTCATCAAGTAGGGTTTGATTCAATTGAATTAGGGTTTAGAATTGATGATTCAACAACAATAATCAATGTAAGACTAGTTACTTTGAAACCATTGAACCATCATCCAAATTGGGTATGACCTGACCCCAAACGGTCTTGAGGTCGTTTGGATGACCTCCAAACGGTCTTGAGACCGTTTGCCCATCAAATCACTCAAAACCAAGCCATCCAAGTAGGGTTTGGATCATTGAAGTGCTCACCAATTCAGCAATTTATTGCAGATCAACTTGGTACCTTTAGGCCTTCAAACACCTAACCATACTCAACCCTAGACCTCCAAACGGTCTTGGGTGACCACCAAACGGTCTTGAGACCGTTTGGATGAGCTCCAAACGGTCTTGAGACCGTTTGGCCCATCCATCCTTTGGATTCTAGTGAAAAATCATCAAGGATTGGTCTATCGAGTTGATCAACAAATCAGCACTTCATTGCAATATGATTAGTACCTTTGGACCTTTAATTGGTCAACTATACTTGACCCCAGACCTCCAAACGGTCTTGGGGTGACCCCAAAAAGGTCTTAAGACCGTTTGGGTGATCCCCAAACGGTCTTGAAACCGTTTGGGCTAATCAACCCAAAATCTCTAATTAACTCATTGGAATTTCAGCACTGATTTCAATTAGGGTTTGCCCGATTGATTAGCCTTCAACTCATGACTCGTTTGGAATTAATCCATCAAATTTGGTGAGTCATTAACCAACATCATTAGGAACAGTAATACCAAACGGTCAAATCTTGGTCAACCATCTCAAATGGTTTTGAAACCGTTTGCCCAAGCAGGTCAAGTTGATCAGGTTGAAAATCAACATTTAATTCAATTCGATTTGCCTAATGGATTGGACTTTAACTCACGATTCCTTTGGAGTTAACCCCTCAAATTTGGTGGGTCATTATCCTACATAATTAGGAACAAAATCCCAAACGGTCAATGCTTGGTCAACCATCTCAAATGGTTTTGAAACCGTTTACTCCCAAACGGTTTCAAACCGTTTGCCCTTAAACGGTATGCTGAAACCGCATAGCCAATCAAATTAAAATGATTTGGAGTAGCTATCAAAACCGTTTGGCTTGGTAATTTTCTTTGGATAAGCATCTAGGATGATGTCATCATCCCCTTCCTTCGAACAACCAAGAACAGAAACCGTTCTTGATGGAAATTGCAGCAAGAAACAAGAGTGCATCGAATTGAAGAAATCAATCAACAACGCATAGAGAATTGATGCAATAGCAATGTTTAAGGGTTTAAGTTATAAAACCCGCCTTTAATTGAGCTCCAAAGCTCCAAGCTCACGCCATCAATGGTGGATGAAGCTCTTTCAACTCCCCCTAGGCTCGTCCTCAAGCTTTTGATTGTAAAAGTTGGCTAGGGTTGAAGAGGAGATCGAAATAAGAAGGAATCCATAATTTATTTTTGATTTCCACCATGAAATCATGAAGAACGAAGGTCAAGGGCTTACCAACAGGTTGGGGACGTGATACCTGATCCTCCCTAGCTCCTTGGTCAGTTTTTCAAGCAAGGGGAAGAAAGAAATCCGAAAAGGCCTTGGTTTGGGCTTGGAAATGGCACTTTTATAAGGAAATTGATGAGAGAGAAAATGCCTTATAAAAATCCAATTAATCCCAATAAAGTGGCCGCCTCTTCCCCCTCAACTATCTTGGGTACGAGGCATTTTCCTTGCCTTTAATTCTCCTTCATTATCCTAAATTTAAAGAAAAGCAAATTAAGCACTTTAATGCTTATAATATAATATCCCACATGTGAGTGGATATTACTTTTCTTTATAAAAAGGTGAGTGGAATTTCACCTACTTAAGATATTTTCGTTCCTTATCTTGTTAAAGTAACGTTAATGCTTATTAAAAATCAACCCAAAACATTTTGGTTGAAAGCCCTTCAATTATTTTTATTCATTTTTGCCCTAAATCGAATTAGGGTTTCAATTAGGCATTATTCTTGATTATTTTAATGTCAAGATTCTCTCTCCTACAACGTAATTCAAATGAGGAGTCCCTCTCATTTTCTTTGCTCTAAATGATTCTAAGAAACATTAGGGACCTTGTTGAAGTGGTAATTTGCATATTGAACCCTATATTTTGGGTAAATTGCACTTTACTCCAAAACTAGGTTTTAATGCACAACATTGTCCAACAAGCTCTATCTTGGTGTCCAGGCTTGGGAAAACCATACCACTACATTATATTCATTCTTATGATGTCACAACATCAGAGGAACATCTTATCATGTGCAATTTGCAAGTTAACCCCTCAACTTGGGTAATTTGCACTTTCGTCCAAAATAAGCAAACATTGCTTCAACATTGTTCAAACAGGACCAAAATTGAAACATAGGTTCCTCTTGAGACCTAATCACTTTTCAAAAGATAAGATTTAAGCATATAATCATCTTTCTTAATCAAAACACCTAGCGTTAAAGCATAACCCAGGTCAGGGATGTTACAAATTATAAACCCCTAACAAGGATTTCGTCCCCGAAATCCCAAATAAAAGAAAACAGATATTATTCATTCATCATATCATCATGTCTCTTCATAACACCTCATTGTTATGGAAACATCATAGAACTTTGATCAGCGCAAAGTTCCTTCACACAATATTCTCATAGAGTCAATTGAGAACTTATCTTAAAGACATATTTAGTTGTTATGTTTATGCAAAGCATAAACCCCTAACATATGATGTTCATATCATTTTATATAATCAGACTGATTTCATAGTTGACCACTCCAGGTAGCCAATCTAAATCATCTAATAATTCTCAGATACCAGAATCTCTTACCTTGGTATCAGTCACATGTGTTGAATACACATCATATTCTCATCTTTCTTTTATCATATTTACAACTTTATAGAACAGGGATCACCTCCCTTGTTCTCTTTCTCATCATATGAGGGTCATACTTTTACTTCCTCATATACACATACTGATCTGAATTCCTATCAGATCCTTCTTTCTTGTTCTTAAGATATGATACATTTATCCATACCATATTTCCAATTTCATGATACTCATTAGATTGTATCAGAATGATTGCTTGATCAGGGCAATCAAAAAGATATCAATCTAAGAGTTTCCATACTCACTTTATCATCAATAGTTGTACACCTAATCAGGGTTTACAAGTACTGAGATCAAGTAGTATGCACTTGCATGCTATCATATTCCTTGCTTTTCATATTACCATAACATAAGATTTAACATCCCTGGATTTTATCCAGGCATCTCTTCTATACCCCTTCCTCTTTCATGGAGGTAAGATCAATATAGAGCATTTAAAAGAATACTGAACAAAATTCAAATTCTAGTTCTCATTATTTCTTCCCTATATAGAAACCAATGGGGAAAACAATATCAACAATCCTCCTTTTTATAATAAAAAGGGTTTAGTGTACTCAACATGTACACATTTATAACATACCTTGTACTCATATCATGGTCTTACTAGTCTTATTACTGAAGCAAAAACTAAGCCATAGAATCTTACAGGTGAAAGGTTAAGACCTTTGCACTTACTTAGTGGCTACTTCCCTGGTACACTAGGCATTTATTGCACTATTTGTACCAAAAACCTTGTCTTTTTTTAAAACCATTAGGCAAATGTCTCTAGAATTATAGAGACCATTCCCTACTTCTCAGCTTATTTCCCCTTCTTGGGCACTACCATCACAGATTTATTATCTGTATGAACTCATGGCAGAGTCCACTTTCTTGCCATAAGTTAATCTTTTCCACATTTTCCCTTGTTCCCACATGACTAATTCATTTAGGAACTCTTTTAAAGCTCAAGCTTTCTGTAATAAAGACTGATAACCTAGGTTATAAGGCTAGCATCCAGTTCACTTATATGCATTACTGTTTCCCTAATCTTCCCAATAAGAACATGATCATAGGATTCTCTATCCTGATCAGGTCTTAATGGGGATTCTCAGGCACTCATTATATTCTTGTCTGATCCCTTGCACCTCTTCTTGGTGCAACAACATTGCCCTTAGCAATGTGTTCTTTGTTCTCTCTAGTCATTTTAAAACTTTACCCTTTCTCTGCACAAGCAGAAATCATTATAGGGTATACTAGAGGACACTAACACAGACTCAACAACTTAGTCCTATGTCTCTGTAGACTCAACGAACCTAGAGCTCTGATACCACAATTGTAACAACGTCGATCGGACAAACGTTATTAACTAAGCGGAAGCAATCACTAACATCGGATTACCAAAAATCACTAAAAATTAAAACTTTTTGCAAAGAGATCCACACATAGAAAATCCTTTACAACAAGAACCATTGTATACCATTTACATTCTGGTTCGAATGTATATAACCTGTACCATCTCGTTTCAGAGACTACAACATTAGCTACCTTATGAACATTATATACAGACATCATATGAATCTCGAGGCATCAAGCCAAAACCTCAGTTTGATATATCAAAAACACTGACTGAAAACTCCGAGGACCTGAGAGTACAGAGACGACACATAGGACTTCTAGCTATATGACTTGACAGTCAGTGCCTCCACCTGAGATCTCACTGCTACCCAAGCTGTTGCTTTCCTTTTCCTGCAAAAGAGTATCTGCCTCTTTGTCCGCATCCACCTAAAATGTTGGATCCCACGGGGGTGAGACAATTGTAAATTGCCCCAGCGAGAGATATAACTCTCCGCCAAAACATTATTATTGCAATTAAGGATATAAAACTAGGCAGATGATAAGCAGTTTAAAGCATTCTCTTAATAAGGAATAGGAAGAACATGTATATCATTTATCCTCCATATTATACCATCATATCAAACTTCTCTTGTGACACTCGTTATCTTGATATGTCACCCATGATACATTCTCTTGTGACACTCATTATCTTGATATGTCACCCATGAGACATTCTCTTGTGGCACTCATTATCTTGATATGTCACCCATGAGACATTCTTGTTTCAACTTATTGGCCTTAGCCAATATGCTAAACAGATTTTGGTTATAATGGACATGAGAGTGTACATCATCATGTCTTATTCAGGCATTGGTCTATACCAATCCTATATAAGTATTCCAGGCATTGGATTACACCAATCGTGTGCAACTAGTACAAGCATTAGATTTATATTATTCTTGTGTATCCATTCTAGGTATTCATCTATGTCAATCCTGTACAACCATTCCAGGTATCGATCTGTGTCAATCCTGTGAAACTATTCCAGGTATTGATCTATGTCAATCCTGTGCAACTATTCAAGGTATTGATCTATGTCAATCCTGTGCAACCATTCCAGGTATTGGGTTATTACCAATCCTGTGTTATTATTCCAGGCATTGATCTATGTCAATCCTGTGCATTCCAGGTATTGTGAGTTAGCCAATCCTGTGTTATTATTCCAGGTATTGATCTATGTCAATCCTGTGCATTCCAGGTATTGGGAGTTAGCCAATCCTGTGTTATTATTCCAGGTATTGGGAGTTAGCCAATCTTGTGCATTCCAGGTATTGAGAGTTAGCCAATCCTGTGTTATTATTCCAGGTATTGGGAGTTAGCCAATCCTGTGCATTCTAGGTATTGGGAGTTAGCCAATCCTGTGTAGATGTTATTCCAGGTATTAGACTATGCTAATCCTGTGCAACTATTCCAGGTATTGAACTATATGAATCCTGTAATGCTAAAAGTGATATTTATCACATATTGATATATCACTTTCCTCATCACTTTCAACATCCTTAAGTTATCAGCTTATCTTGGATTAAGGTATTTCCCATCTTAATCCTTTCATCCATAACCTATCACCCTTACCATGAAGTGCATAGGTCACACATAAGAATGGTCCAACTATCTTTAATAATATAGACTCATCTCAAGTTAAAGCATTACTTGCTATAAGCTTGCCTATAATCAACCACATGAAATGTTTCACCTTTATAAGGCCATTCCTTCTATCTCATCATTAGTGTTTCCTTATACCCTTATTTAAAATTAGGATTATAATTCATTGTCATATTGCCCAAGATTAGGGCTTTATGCATTATGACTCCACATTAGAGTCTCACATACCTTCACCCTTCTTAGGGCCTCTCATCACAACATAGCATTAGAGCTTCATGTGATGTTAAATCTTAATTAGGGTTTCTCATGGAATCAACCTCAACTAGGGTTTCTCATGGAATCACCATCAACTAGGGTTTCTCATGGAATCACCCTCAACTAGGGTTTCCACCATAGTCACTCACAATTTGGGTTTACTATGCATTTCCATTAGGATTTCATTCAATTGTCCATAATTAGAGATTCACTATTCATCCCAATTAGGGTTTTACATCTCATTTCCCTAAATTGGAGTTTCACACATCAATACCATGACTTAGGGTTACATCCTCACCCTGGATTAGGGTTACATTTAGAATTGCCCTCAATTAGGGTTAGAACCCAAAAGCCCTGTCAATTAGGGTTTATATTCATGATTAGGGTTTCATGATCTCTCTTCTTAAGGATCATACCCTTAATCACCACATGAATCATATTCATGTATGAATTCATGTTAACATCATCTCAAATTTATTAGGTCATATCAACCCTTCAATTAAGATCATACCACTATGATTAACGTAGTGTATCAAGTCATTGGTCCAATAAGCAATTAGGGATTCATTCCTTAATTGGTACTAGTCCCTTAGGTACTGTTAGGGTTTCAAACTTTGTACCTTCTTTTTTTATCATTACTAATCATAATTGGGTCAATGGATCATTCATCATCTTAATTCCCAAGAGATTCAATCACATTGGACCTCCATTACATAAAGCATCCAATTGAATTAGGGTTTCCAATGTTGATTCCTTCAATCATTGGATTCATGGAACCAGTCATCAATTGGACCTACCCTCATACTTCAATTGAGTTTAATAGGTCAACCTTCAACTGATTTGACTCTCAATTGACCCTCAATTGGTTATCAGTTAGGGTTTGATTCAATTGAATTAGGGTTTAGAATTGATGATTCAACAACAATAATCAATGTAAGACTAGTTACTTTGAAACCATTGAACCATCATCCAAATTGGGTATGACCTGACCCCAAACGGTCTTGAGGTCGTTTGGATGACCTCCAAACGGTCTTGAGACCGTTTTCCCATCAAATCACTCAAAACCAAGCCATCCAAGTAGGGTTTGGATCATTGAAGTGCTCACCAATTCAACAATTTATTGCAGATCAACTTGGTACCTTTAGGCCTTCAAACACCTAACCATACTCAACCCTAGACCTCCAAACGGTCTTGGGTGACCACCAAACGGTCTTGAGACCGTTTGTATGAGCTCCAAACGGTCTTGAGACCGTTTGTCCCATCCATCCTTTGGATTCTAGTGAAAAATCATCAAGGATTGGTCTATCGAGTTGATCAACAAATCAGCACTTCATTGCAATATGATTAGTACCTTTAGACCTTTAATTGGTCAACTATACTTGACCCCAGACCTCCAAAAGGTCTTGGGGTGACCCCCAAAAGGTCTTGAGACCGTTTGGGTGATCCCCAAACGGTCTTGAAACCGTTTGGGCTAATCAACCCAAAATCTCTAATTAACTCATTGGAATTTCAGCACTGATTTCAATTAGGGTTTGCCCAATTGATTAGCCTTCAACTCATGACTCGTTTGGAATTAATCCATAAAATTTGGTGAGTCATTAACCAACATCCTTAGGAACAGTAATACCAAACGGTCAAATCTTGGTCAACCATCTCAAATGGTTTTGAAACCGTTTGCCCAAGCAGGTCAAGTTGATCAGGTTGAAAATCAACATTTAATTCAATTCGATTTGCCTAATTGATTGGCCTTCAACTCACGATTAACTTTGGCGTTAACCCCTCAAATTTGGTGGGTCATTATCCTACATAATTAGGAACAAAATTCCCAAACGGTCAATGCTTGGTCAACCATCTCAAATGGTTTTGAAACCGTTTACTCCCAAACGGTTTCAAACCATTTGCCCTTAAACGGTATGCTGAAACCGCTTAGCCAATCAAATTAAAACGATTTGGAGTAGCTATCAAAACCGTTTGGCTTGGTAATTTTCTTTGGATAAGCATCTAGGATGATTTCATCATCCCCTTCCTTCGAACAACCAAGAACAACAACCGTTCTTGATGGAAATTGCAGCAAGAAACAAGAGTGCATCGAATTGAAGAAATCAGTCAACAACACATAGAGAATTGATGCAATAGCATTATTTAAGGGTTTAAGTTATAAAACACGCCTCCAATTGAGCTCCAAAGCTCCAAGATCACGCCATCAATGGTGGATGAAGCTCTTGCAACTCCCCCTAGGCTCGTCCTCAAGCTTTTGATTGTAAAAGTTGGCTAGGGTTGAAGAGGAGATCGAAATAAGAAGGAATCCATAATTTATTTTCGATTTCCACCATGAAATCATGAAGAACAAAGGTCAAGTGCTTACCAACAGGTTGGGGACGTGCTACCTGCTCCTCCCTAGCTCCTTGGTCGGTTTTTCAAGCAAGGGGAAGAAAGAAATCCGAAAAGGCCTTGGTTTGGGCTTGGAAATGGCACTTTTATAAGGAAATTGATGAGAGAGAAAATGCCTTACAAAAATCCAATTAATCCCAATAAAGTGGCCGCCTCTTCCCCCTCAACTACCTTGGGTACGAGGAACCTTCCTTGCCTTTAATTCTCCTTCATTATCCTCAATTTAAAGAAAAGCAAATTAAGCACCTTAATGCTTATAATATAATATCCCACATGTGAGTGGATATTACTTTTCTTTATAAAAAGGTGAGTGGAATTTCACCTACTTAAGATATTTTCGTTCCTTATCTTGTTAAAGGAACGTCCATACTTATTCAAAATCAACCCAAAACATTTTGGTTGAAATCCCTTCAATTATTTTTATTCATTTTTGCCCTAAATCGAATTAGGGTTTCAATTAGGCATTATTCTTGATTATTTTAATGTCAAGATTCTCTCTCCTACAACTTAATTCAAATGAGGAGTCCCTCTCATTTTATTTGCTCTAAATGATGCTAAGAAACATTAGGGATCTTGTTGAAGTGGTAATTTGCATATTGAACCCTATATTTTGGGTAAATTGCACTTTACTCCAAAACTAGGTTTTAATGCACAACATTGTCCAACAAGCTCTATCTTGGTGTCCAGGCTTGGGAAAACCATACCACTACATTATATTCATTCTTATGATGTCACAACATCAGAGGAACATCTTATCATGTGAAATTTGCAAGTTAACCCCTCAACTTGGGTCATTTGCACTTTAGTCCAAAAAAAGCAAACATTGCTTCAACATTGTTCAAACAGGACCAAAATTGAAACATAGGTTCCTCTTGAGACCTAATCACTTTTCAAAAGATAAGAGTTAAGCATATAATCATCTTTCTTAATCAAAACACCTAGGGTTAAAGCATAACCCAGGTCAGGGATGTTACAGTAAATGCCAGTGCTCGACACGGATAAACCTCAGTTACTATATATAGCAATAGAGGGCATGGGTAAAACAGGTAAAATAGGGGCACGTGTCGGCCGAGGAGACAAGTCATTCTTGAGACGAGCAGTAAAATCAGCCCCGTCCATCAAATCAAGGGTCATTACTCATGCCGCCTGACACGGATGCCCGCTACTCGGTTTATCACCCGATACAGATCACAGCTAAGGTGCGATACCCGATACCATATCCCATTAGGGATGTGTCGCACGATGCGCCCGGGTCCTTGCCCAATATCGGCCAGGGAGTAAGGCATCTCGGCCCAATACAAAGCTTCAAACAAGATAAGAGATGAAAAACTAAAAACTAAAGCGAAGGAAAAAGCAATTGATGGGTAAAACATCATTGGCCTAAGGTGAAGCTCCCAGCCTCAAATAGTATTACTCATCAATGCTTATAAAACTGAGCAGTGGCCCATAAAATGGGAGAGTCTGATCATGTGGCCCATGCACTGACTCAGGCCTTATTACAATCATACTATTCGTAGTGTTTTTCTTGTAGGAAACGAAATAATGTCCTATTCTAAGGAAAGTAAAAAATAACTCAGACTGCCTCCCGAGGAGCGCTGTAGTTAGCGTCATCAGCTCGATAGCCTTAGATCCTTCATTTTTTGCCTTCAGTTGTTTCAACATCCTGCAACCTTATCTCTGACCTTCTCACGAACGCTTCATCTTCATAGTACCTTTTTACTCTGTGCCCGTTCACTGGAAAAACTTTTTTCGGATTGTCTTTGTCATACAGCTCCATCATCCCTGATGGATATATCTTAGATACAGTGAAGGGTCTAGACCACCTCGTTTGCAGCTTACCTGGAAAAATATGGATAGAGGATTTAAATAACAAAACTTTATCACCTTCACTCACATCCTTCTTCTTCAGGTGGGCATCATGCCACACCTTGGTCCTCTGTTTGTAAATCCTTGCATTCTCATATGCATGTATCCTCAGCTCTTCGAGTTCATGTAACTGTAGATATCTCTTTTCCCCTACCTTCTCTAGGTCCATATTTAGGAACTTAATCGCCCAAAGAGCCTTGTGTTCAAGATCTTAGGGTAGATGACAAGATTTCCCATAAATCAATCTGTAAGGGGTACTACCAAGGGGTGCCTTATATGTAGTTCTGTAGGCCCAAAGAGCGTCATCGAGCTTAATTGACCAGTCTTTCCGCGTGTGGCTTCTAGTCTTTTCTAGAATCTACTTAATCTGTCTATTCAAAACCTCCACCTTCCTAGAAGTTTGAGGGTGATAGGGTGTAGCAACCTTGTGCTTAACCCCATACTTCCACAGAAGTGCTTCAAACTGTTTCTCCCCAAAATGTGATCCGCAATCGCTTATCACACTATGAGGTACTCTGAAGTGAGGAAAGATAGTTTTCTCAAACAGCTTGATCACGAATTTGGAGTCGCACGATTGGGTGGCAACAACTTCTACCCATTTAGATATGTAGTCTACCATGAATAAAATGTATTGGTATCCTTTTGATGGGGACAAGGGAACCATGTAGTCTATTCTCCAGACGTCAAAAATCTCGACTTTGACCCAGTTGGCCATAGGCATCTCGTTCCTTCTTCCAATATTTCCTGTCGATTGGCATTCTTTACAAACTTTTACATAATATGTAGCATCTTTGAATAACGAAGGCCAGTAAAATAATGATTGCATCACCTTAGCAGCAATGCTTTCACTTCCCAGATGTCCTCCATAGGATGAGGCATGGCATTTCCTCAGAATGTTTGGCACTTCTTCCTCAGGAATACAACTTCTATACAGGTTATCCACACATCTTTTAAAGAGAAGGGGATCATCCCAATAGTAATTCTTTACATCCGAAAAGATTTTCTTCTTTTGATTGTATGTTATTTCCGGAGGTAACTCCCCACAAGCAAGATAATTACAATATCTGCAAACCATGACAAACTCTCATATCTGGCTTCTACCATTAGCAAGGCCTCATCTGTATAGTTATCATTGATAGGTGGCTCCTTCTTGTCTTTGACTATAATCCTTGATAAGTGGTCGGCGACTACATTTTCCACACCTTTCTTATCAATGATCTCGTGATTGAACTCCTGAAGTAGTAAACCCCACCTTAGCAGCCTGGGTTTAGTGTCCTTTTTCTGCATAAGATATCGTATCTCCCCATGGTTGATGCAAACCTTTACCTTTGTTCCAATCAGATAAGATCTGAACTTGTCGAAGGCAAAAACAATCACAAGCATCTCCTTCTCTGTTGTGGTGTGATTTACCTACGCTTCGTCAAGAGTACGGCTGGCATAGCAAATGACATGGTGCCTTTTGTCTTTCTTCTATCCTAGGACTGCCCCTACGGCATAGTCACTGGCATCACACATTAGCTCGAAAGGTAGCTCCCAATCCGGAGCTTGAAGGATAGGGGGAGAAACAAGTGCATCCTTTAAGGCCTGAAAAGCATTTAGACAATCGTTAGTGAAATCAAATTCATCATCCTTAACCAAAAGATTTGACGAAGTCTTTGAGATCTTCGAGAAGTCTTTTATGAATCTTCAATAATAACCAGCGTGCCTGAGAAAACTTCACACTCCAGTTACAGACTTACGCAGAGGTAGTCTAGATATAGCTTCAACCTTGCTCACATCTACCTCGATACCTCTCCTCGAGACTTTATGCCCTAGAACTATGCCTTCTTGTACCATGAAGTGGCACTTCTCCCAGTTGAGGACCAAATTGTTTTCTTCACAGCGTTGTAGGACCAAAGATAGGTTTTTTTGACAAGCATCAAAGTCCTTCCCATAGACAGAAAAATCATCCATGAAAACTTCCACGATGTCTTCTAGAAAATCCGAGAACATCGAGATCATGCAACGCTGGAATGTTGCCGGAGCATTGCACAATCCAAATGGAATTCTTCAGAAGGCATAAGTACCATAGAGACAAGTGAAAGTGGTTTTTTCCTGGTCATCCAGTAAGATAGGGACTTGATAAAACCCAGAATAACCATCTAAAAAACAAAAATAATCATGATGCGCCAATCTCTCTAGAACTTGGTCGATGAAGGGAAGCGGGTAATGACCTTTTTTGTGGCTTGATTTAGCTTCCGATAATCTATACACATTCTCCATCCGGTGACAGTCCGGACCGCTACTTCATCGCCTTTGTCACCTTACACAACTGTCATGCCTCCTTTCTTTGGTACCACATGGATTGGACTTACCCAGTTGCTGTCGCTGATTGGGTAGATAATTCCTGCATCTCTCAGCTTGATTACTTCTTTCTTCACAACCTATTTTAACATATGGTTCAACTTTCTCTATGGTTTAGCAGATTCTTCCAAATTTATGCGGTGCATGCAAAGTGCAGGGCTAAGTCCCTTAACATCCTCTACCGAATAGCCTATAGCTTGCTTATGGAGACTAAACTCCTCGAGAAGACTTTCCAATTGTTCTTTCATCATATTGGCATTAACTATGATTGGATTTCTCCCTTCTTGATCTAGAAATTCATACTTTAAACCTTCAGGTAGCTATTTCAGCTCTGGCTTGGTCTTAGGTGCCTTTTCTTCTTCCGGTGTCACTTCCAGAGAAGCAAACTTAACTGTATCTATGACCTCCTCATCATCGCTTAGATCTTCATCAAATCGATTTAGATAACCGAGGATCTCGACAACCTCAGGATCTTCGAAGTCAGAGTCTTGATTGTTCAACACCCTTATAAGAGGGTCTACCATTGCAAAATCTTCTTCTACTTCTTCACAAAATTGGTTGTAGTTATCCACGAAGTAGGCAGATTCTAGCAGGGATGCTTCTTTCATAGAGTGTTTTACCTTGAAATCTATGTGATCATTTCCGACCCTTAGAGTGATGATTCCTTCAGCAAAATCAATCAACGCTTTTCATGTAGCCAAGAAGGGGCACCCAAATATGATAGGACAGTTAGGGTTCTCAACAGTGTCAATGACAACAATGTCACAAGGAATGAAGAATCTTCCTACACGAATCAAAACATCCTCAACAACTCCCACAGGTCTTTTGAAGGTATGGTCTGCCAATTCGATCCTCATGTTGGTCCTGACCATATAAGTCAAACCCAAATGTTGCACAAGGCTTAAAGGCATTAAACTGATGCTAGCCCCCAGGTCGGCGAGACCTTTCCTTTCGATATTATCCCCTACAACAAAAGGTATGGTGAAGGCTCCTGAATCCTTCTTCTTGGTAGGTAAATCCACTTTTACGAAAGCAGATGACATACTGGATAGGTGTACCATCTCAATCCTTCCTCCTCTTTTTTTCTTGGTGATCAAATCTTTGAAAAACTTGGCGTAGGTCGACATTTCCTCCAAAGCATACAAAAATGGCACTTCGAGGTGAAGCTTTTTCACTGACTCAATAAACCTTTTGTAACACTTCTTAAGATGTGCCTTTATGAGCTTGTAGGGGAAATGCAATCTTGAAGAGTAAGGACTTCTTTTACCGAACATGTCCTCCACATGTTCTGATTCTGGCTCCCTGACATGAGCTCGTTGGTTCTCTCCTTCTGCTGGATTCTCCGCCGCAATCCTTGGTTCAGGTGCCTCGGGTCTGGTCGATTCAAGGCATTCTACTATCTTCCCTGATCCGAGTACCGTCATTTTAGCAGATTCAGTGTTGGAGGGTATCTTACCCAAAGGATTCTTTATTAACTCGGCCATTTGAGCCAGCTGCTGGTCTATCTGGCGTTGGTGTATTTGTATATCTTCCATTTGAACCTGCATCGTATTCAGAACCCCTGAGTTGGACAACGCGCTTTGTGCCAACTGATTGTTTATAATATCTTATCTCTTGACAAAGTCGAACAGTTGACCCACCAAGTCCGGTTGATTCGAGTTCTTTTCCTGACTCTACTCCTTGGCTTATCTCTGGCCTTGGCTAGGGTTAGCAGCTTTGCAGTTTTGGTACTTCCCTTGCCCTTGAAAGTTTGCCTTGTTTGATTGGAAATTGGTGGTTCTGGTGTACTGACCTTGCCTGCCTCTTTTCTCAAAACCTTATCGTTGCTTGCGTGGATTATTCAACTGATGCGAGTTTTCCACCGCATCTTTGTTGCCATAGTTAAAACTAGGGTGGTCCAGTCTTTTGAAGTTGACAAAAGAGACATTCTCAACTTCGTCTGCTTCGGATTCACTTTCACTTGACTCGTCGAGTCGGGTGTAAATGTAGTTATCAATACCGTGTCCACCTTCTCCACAGGTGACACATTTCATCACTTTCTCAATTTGATTCTTTCCTTTCCCTCCTGATTCTTTTAACTGTCTGACGTCAGTAACTATCTTTTGGATTTGAGTGGTGATAGATTCAAGAGCTTTGGATTCGACTGAAGATCCTTCATTAGTGGCCTTCTTAGCATATCCTCTATCAGTCCTGTCGTAGTCGGTACCGACTTGTAGTTCAGCCATGTTTTCGATGATCTTTTTGGATCTACTGGGCTTCTTCCCCAGAAAGTCGCTTCCTGCAGCTGCATTCAGCGATACCCTTTCTTCAGGGGTCAGACCATTGTAGAAAGTTGTTATCAGGAAACCTTTGTTGTAGTTGTGATGAGGGATGTCTCTCTGATACTCCTAATACCTTTCCCAGGCCTCATGAAGATTCTCATTTGGCTTCTGCATGAATGACGTGATCCTTTGTCTGTTCCTGACATTTTTCTCCGTAGGGTAAAACTTGTTCACAAAAGCGTCTTCCAGTGCGTTCCATCCGTTCAGAGCTTGATGTGGTAGCCCGAGGTACCAGGATAGGGCCTTGTCCTCTAAAGAGAAGATGAAACCCTTATAGTAAATGATTTCTTGTGGAACTCCCCGCATTTTGATGGTGTCACAGATATTCTTAAAAGCATCAATATGATGGTAAGGGTTATCGTTCTTTGAATTCCCTCGAAAGCTCTTATTCTAGATCATAGATATGACAAATGGTTTCAGTTCAAAGTTTGTTGCATTGAATCTTGGGATGACAACATGACATCTTGAGTTATTGGCCTTCATGGCAGCCAACTCCCTGAGGGTCTTTTCTTCTTTGTTAGAATCTTCACTGTCGCTGTCCCCATGGTTCTGCTCTTGATTATGTTAATTTCTTCTATGTCTGCGGCGATGACGACATCTCTCATGACGATGATCATCCCCAAGTTGTTCTGATACAGGTTCTTCTAGCTCTTCATGTAAATGATCATTATTGTAACTGTTGTCATTCCCACACGGAGGTGAGTGTGGTCCAACTCTAGCATTTCACTCATCCTTAGAAGGAGGTGGTTCCACGTGAGGTGGCATGCCGAACATTGCTCAACCGAGCACACTGTTTCTTCCCTAAGTACCGGAATAGAATGTATAATCAAGTTAGAAAACTTGTGTTAATGAAACAAACTATTCTATAAGCATTTCTGGTTAGAAGACTAAAAGAAACAATGCTATCAAGCTTATTGCTAAGCTTGAGGCACAAGAGTGTAGTCAGTGGATTCGGGTTCGTTAACAGTACCATTTTGCCTTGTCCCCGACAACAGTGCCAAAAAGTTGACCGGCCTAAATTGCGCGTCCAAAAGGAGCGGATTTGAAGTAGTTAGACTTTTAAATAACCTGACTCTTAGGCCTCCGCAATGATAATGGGGTCTGAAGTAGTGATCGGGGTCGAACCACAGTGATAAGGGTGGTCGTGCTAAGAATGCAGAATCAACACTCTACGCTCTGGTAAAAGAAGAGGTGAGAACAATGTTCCCAAGGGAACGACAGGTGAAGACCGGTAAAACAAAAGATAACTATCTCCAACTAGAGTTACAAGGAAGATTAAGGTTTTGGGCATTTATCAGTTTTTAGGGATTTTGTGCAACAGAACCGGAGGAGATAACACAATTTCCTCGGTGAGGAATGAAGGAGGAAAACTTCGGCACAACAAGCGGTAGCAGGAAACATCTAGTAGCCCTTCTCTCAAAGAGGGTACCTCCAACTAAGCACCAACACCTTCTCTCAAAGGTGATGGACTTGGATTGGAGTGGAAAGATAACTTAAGCATCTTCGACCCTGGGTACTCTCGTACTCCCTGATCGGACCAAACACTAGAGTTACAACACCTCTCTTGAGGGAGTTGCAATGGGAAACACGATTCGATAGCTAGTCAAAACATGATCCAAGCATACAAGCTAGAGTTCAGATGCTAAAAAAATTAATCATCCAACAAAAGGGGACCAAACATAGAGCAACATGTATTAAAACTCCTCTTTTTCCATTAGCATAAGCATTGTATAAAAGGTTTAGTTACATTGCGTAAATAAAGAAATTAAATGACTGAAAAAGGGAAGATAGGTATCGCCTCCTTGATTTTGGAGGGCGACAAACAGCAGCAGATCCCTAAGGTGTCTCTAGCCCGATATCGGGCAGAAACTCTGGATGACATGCTTGTGTCGGGCGGTACACCATGACGAGATAGCATATCGATCAAGGAACCCTCCCCCGATACAATCATGGTCAGAGTACCACCCTCTCAGGCGACACACCATAACAGGCGTTCTGTATCGGGGTAGCTATCGTGTCAGGCGAGAGACCACTTAGGGTATCAGGATCCTAGTATCGGGTGTAGAGGTGAGCCGTATCATACAGAGGTACGTCTAGGAGCCTGGAACATCGGGTGGCCTCCTTAGTCGATATCGGGCTGCTGCGGCTACCGGGACAGATTCTAAGTGAACCACTCCCACCCCTCTCGGGTTGGGGAAGTGCTCACCTAGTATCACCTGACATGCCTCTGGGATGTGACACACTAGCTCTAGGTGCTTTCCAAAGTTAGCCTTCGTGAGATTCTGACCTATCCCATCGAGGTCCTGTAGCTACTATTTATAGGCAGCAGTTGGAAGAAGTTGCGGTTCTCCGGGCGCCATGTGTCCTGCATCGTCTCTATTAGTGTGGCTTTAGGGATGATCAACGTGTGTGTCACCCGACAAAGTAGGTACTGGGTAGCCAGCGTGTTGGGCTGTCGTGACGGGTGGGCACCTGCAGGTGGATGGCTTGTATAGCGCGACACACTTCATCGGGGGAGAATTCGTGGTGGGTACAACTCCCTGTCGGGTAAACGACGTATCGCCTGTCGAAGTCTTCTTGCGCGGCACACCCGTATCACACAACATCTGTATCGGGCTGTTGCATGACGGGAAAATGAGTATGTCGGCCGACTAGTAGGAGGGCCGATGCAGGTAAAACATGTTCATGGGTAGGGACGGGCCTTTCGCTGATTTTGAGTGGAAAAGTGAGGAAAACTCTGCAAAAGATGATACAAATGAGTTAAGAGCGTAGTGTGGCCTGTCTATTCAAAAACATGATAAAAAGGAGAGGAAAATAGTTTAAAAGGGCAGTTTTGACAGTGAAATATAGGCCATAAATACCACAAAATTGGGTGTTATCACCAGTATAAAGGAATCACGTCAATGTCTATACAATAGGAAGGATGGTTTGTAGAGACATACCTTGTCTCGAGGCTTGCTCGATGACGTTACCTCGTGGCTTGCGTGGTCTTTACCTCCGGTCTTAGACGGTGTATGTGCAACTCCTGATCTAACCAGGAGTGTCAGGATTGACAACTGTCCTCCGAGTGGCAGAAATCTCCCGCTTCTGTAGTCGTCCACACAGACTGCTAGGAACTTTGATCGCCTTGTCACACAAGGCACCAGAAGGATTCATACCCTCCTATCGGCATACTAGTCACCGACACACTCTCCTGCCACCAGTCACTTTTCTGCAGTTGTCTTTCCCTTGCTGTGCCTCCCTTATTAGGTAGCACTTACTCGGGCTCTCCTTGTTACAATAACCAGAGAGAATGACAACTTTGCAGAGTAACTGGTGTTATGAGTTGTACTACCAGAGAAGCCCCCAATACCTCTATATATAGGAGGGTCATGGGACATGGTTCTCTACCCCGAGCAATGTGGGATTAAAGTACGAGTAGAAGGGTTCGAGATTTTCCACAAAATCTGACAAACTGCGCCAGTTGAACCAATCATTTCAACCCTAAAACGGTCGGTTGATGACCTCAGCCGATCGGTTCACACTTGAACCGATCATTTGGGGCATCTGAGCCAATCGATTCATGCTTGAGCCGATCAGTTCATGCTTCTAGTTCAACTCAAATTAACTTTCCATGTTCGTTTCCAACTAATCATATATTAGTCCTTGTCCAAATCAAACTTGACAAGTGAAATGAACTCGGTTGGTCACTTCACCAGTTCAACTATGTGAACCGATCAGTTCATTGACCTGAGCCACTTGGCTCACCAGCCTGAGTCGATCGGTTCATCTGCATGAGCCGATCGGTTGGGGCAACAGATCAGTCAATCGTAGTTTTAATCAATCTGATACTCGAATCATTTGATCCAACACCTTGAATACCATGATTTTGAGCTATCAATTGATTGGGTGTTTAATTAAACTACTAAACTCCTTTAGTAATCAATCGAAACAAGATTTATGGAGAAACTCCTCTTCTAGGAACATGCCCTAGTGTGTGTGTGACCCTGCAGGTCCATTTCACATTGGCAGTGAAAGTCCATAACACTTATGACTTCACAAGCAAAGAGCGGTGCCTAGTCACACATCAGTGCTACCCAAGTGAAATAAAAGGTTGGAGAACAACTTTCAATCCTACAATATGTGAATGGTGTTATAGTAAATGTATAATTCCTTTGTCACTAATGTCCAAAATGAACTCAAGGCATGGTACAATCATCCTTTCAATGTTCATCCAATTCCTTGATCTCAGAGCAGACTGGGTGAGATGTGTGTGACATCAATATCCATATTAATTCACACATACATGCGCATGCCTTTCTCAATCCTACTCATCAAGTGGCTATGGACATAAAACTCCCTCAGGAGGGACAAATCCCATATCTATCACTCACCCCTCAAAAGCCCCATGTGTCAAAGCCACCCAATCATCACCTTTATAACAACCCATGTTTCAGGACTGCGTTTGATGATGTCAAAGTGTACTCAATGACATGTGTTGAGTGTAATGATTTTAGGTCAAAGAATCACACTCACCACCATCACTGTGAGAGCTAACTGTGACTACCAAATCATGGTTCCATGTGTCACTCTCACAGTGGGTCTGTCCGGTACACTTGTTCTCTAACAAGTACCTATGTGCTTGGTTTGATATCACTATATCATGACTAATGAGATTCTGTCATCGACCAACACACAATCTAGTCTTTAGTGTTATTGATGTCTATGGTTATTTCTACAATAACAACCGACTAGGGACAAAACAAGAATGTATACTCGTAACGTCCGTATAATCTCATCGTTTAGGTCCTGAACCTAAAAACATACGTCATCGAGTAAAACAATTCTTTAGACATCTATCATGTTACACTATCATCTCAGAAATAGTTAAAACATATAGATCGTAAATTGCCTTAATTATTATTCAAATCATTTACAAAGTATCCCATTACAATCATCACATGACTTGCTCTATGGGTATACATACCAACACCCCCCATTGGTGCCAATCCTTTCAAAAGGATGTGTCCTCTTTTGACCCCTATCCTTTCACAAAGGTGTGTCCTCCGTTGACCCTAGTCCTTTCAAGGGGTTGCATTGTAGCAATTCCAAATTTCTAAAGCTTAAAATTTAATTCAAGAACAGTATGTGAGAACAAAAGATGAGTAACCATCAAATTATCATGATTTTGGTTGAAGGCTTTGAGATCTGAACTTAATTTGACTCTCCAGTTCAAGTAAATAGAATAACGCTGAATAAAGATAAAAATATAAGGTTTTATTTGAGATACTATGGTGTTTCAAGGATTAATTATGGAATTAAGATTAGATTGATGTTTGTGGATTCATTAGAGGGCCTAGGTTTGAGCCATGGACCCTAGGATCCAAGCTAAGAACAACCAAACTACCATGTAGGCTACAACTAGGTCCTTGGGATACAAAATAGGAATTCAATATTTTTTACTCATGTTAAAAACTAATGCTAATTATAGTTGGTTGATAAAGGAATTATGAGATCATATTAGAATTTCCTAAAGATTCCAAAGATGCCTTATTCCTTAAGTAATTAATTCACGAATTAACTATATATGTCTTGTAAACCAAGTTACAACTAACTTACATTTTAGCTTAGTCTTAGGATTTTCCCCAATGAAGGTTAGTAATCATTTGAGTATTGTCCTAAAATTTGAGCAATTGGAGGACCAACATGGTCTAGATAATTAGTTTTATAGTTTGGAGTTTTAATAAGAAAATAAAATATCCTGAGAGGGAGAGTCCAAACGGACCTGAACTCCCAAACCCCAACAAAACCGAGGCGAAGGAACACTCACTATGAAAGAAGACAATTTAGCTACAATTATTATAGATACATATGCTGTATTTGTAGTTAAAAATTACCTTTTTATACAAATTAAAAAGTTTAACCAAAATAGTCATAGTTAATTCTAATGACTAAAAAAATGACTACATGTAACATATGAATTAGGAGTTGATTAATCAATCTTTTTCTGAAACTTTTAGTTCATGGCATGGCATTTTATCATTCCTAGATACTTTTTTGTTTGAACTTTGAAGTGCATGTGTAGAGGGCATCATGCAATTTTCTCAAGATAGGCACAACCTTGCAAATCTCCGACCCACAAATTCACCCCTTTTTCTATGATCGGATGCAGTGTGGGATGGCGGAAGGTGAATAGATATGTACGTAGTTTTCCTTGATGAAGTTTTTTTTACCTTAGGGACTTATTACCTAACTATTACTTGGTGGAGATGGATATCTAGTCAGTACTTTGTAGCCAAGAGTTGGTCCCATGATTGAAAGAGTTGTGTCCTCCATGGATCCCAATCCTTTAAAATGGGTGTGTCCTCCATTGAACCAAATCCTTTCAAAGAAGTATCCTCCATTGACCCCTATATTTTCAAAGGGGTGTGTCCTACATTGACCTCCATCCTTTCAAAGTGGTGCACCCCCCATTCCTTTCAAATGGACGTGTCCTCCATTGACCCCCATCCTTTCACAAAGGTTTGTCCTCCGTTGACTCTAGTCCTTTCAAGGGGTTGCATTGTAGCAATTCCAAACTTCAAAAGCTTTAAATTTAATTCAAGAACATTATGCGAGAACAAAAGATGAGTAACCATCAAAATATCATGACTTTGGTTGAAGGCTTTGAGATCTGGAATTAATTGGACTCTCCGGTTCAAGTAAATAAAAAAAACACTAAATAAAGATATTAATATAAGGTTTTATTTGAGATATTATGGTGTTTTAAGGATTAATTTCGGAATTAAGAATAGATTGATGTTTGTAGATTCATTAAAGGGCCTAGGTTTGAGCCATGGACCCTAGGATCCAAGCAAAGAACAACTAAACTACTATGTAGACTCCAAATAGGTCCTTGGGATACAAAATAGGAATTCAATATACGTACTCATGTTAACAACCAATGATAATTATAGTTGGTTGATAAAGGAATTATGAGATCATATTAGAATTTCCGGAAGATTCCAAGATGACTTATGGATTAAGTAATTAATTCAAGAATGAACTATATATGTGTAACGGCCCCGCTTCCCGGTTACCCCCAATTAAGGGAGACCAAGAAGTCAAAGACATTATCCCAAAAATAAGATCAATGGTTTTGCAAATAATCATCAATAATTAATAAATTCTACAACAACTAAGATTTAAATGGAATAAAAACTTTTCTTTTAACATACCTTCAAAATTAGGTAATAGGAACTTGTACCCGAGGTAGGATTCTATCCACCTAAATCCTCCTTTATTATTTTAAATTTAATCTTCATAGGTGCCACTTTACTATTTGTCCAATTCTAGATATTACCTAAAACGCCAACAAATAAAATGATGGTCAGTATAACAAATTATACTGGTATGTGGGGAAACCAAAATCATGCATTTAATTGTAACAACATATTGCAAATAATTATGATTTAACAAAACAAATTTTTACATTTTAAACATAACTACTCAATCCATACATACCCTAGCCTCTGTGTTGTCCCTACAGTGGACATGGATACTACCTCTCATATGGTAGACCTCAAATAACCCCCATGATCCTACCTTACAGGTAGATCAATACATAGGGTCGTGGAGTCGTATGGTCCTACCCAAGGGTAGACCAACACATTGACTCATGATAACCTGATGATCCTACCTCACAGGTAGACCATGTACTAGGTCATCCATTTCATTATCATCAAAGCTACAAAGGAGGACCAGGATCTAAGCTAGTCATGCATGTATACTTATGGTGATAGTCATAGTCACTTTATAGTTGCATGAAATAAATGCCAATCAAGCAATTATTTCCAAGCAACCGATAAAACCCTGAGAATCATCGTGAAACTAAAGTAATTTAACCATAAGCATAACCACATACCTGTTTTGGAGTCTCAAATATAATCAAGATATCAAATCCAAATCAAGATGTCCAATCAAGCAAGACAAGCAACCAATCAAGCAATCTTGATCCTGAAAATATGTATAACACCTAATTGTTACCATATATCCCAAACAACTCTTTATTGACTTGGGATACCTTTCTAGGGTTTCTAAGTCACTTTAGGATGCATTAGGGTTCCTTAGATTAATTTCTCAAACCTTATCCTTTTTAGGTCAACAAACCCGAAAATAGCTTTTCTACTCATAAAAACCCTAATCGTTCAAACTATCCACATTAAGGATCTTTTATACTCAAATTGACTTAGGATCATCATATCTCTATTTTATTCATGGATTTGCATAATTAAAACCATTAAAAGTCATATTCATCTAAATTAGGGTTTCTATGCCCATAAATGATCTTTCACATACATGGAACCCTAATTGGATCCAATTATGTACCAAGATCATAGATTTAGATCTAAATCTTCCTTTTATTAACAAAAAGTTAATATTGTTCTTAAATCATCCAAATAACTTTATGAAATCAATTCTTAGGGCTTTTCATCAATTAAACCATTAAAAAAAATAACTTTATACACTTTTGAATTGCAAGTGAAACTAGGCTTCAATTATATTTTTACTGGATTCCTTGCATTTTTCTAATAAAAAAGACATATTTTCGCTATATTTCGATTATCCTAGCATTTTCTGGACATTTTGCAAATAAAACAAAAACTGGCCAATCAGACGATGCCACGTCAGCAGTTACTTAATCTTATTTTCCGGTTTGGTTGTTGGAGAAAAGACCTTCTTGCCTTAGGTTCTTGAACATGTGTTGATGGGCAATAGAGTCTTTCAACTCTAACCCATCCCTCTCCTTGCAAACGTGAGCCTCTACTCGTACGCCGCGGACGCCGCATCGCTGTCTGACTGCCCTCCACCACTACACACCTCTGCAAGCTTCACTGCTCGTGCACCCAGCCACCAGGCACCATGGCGGCATCCTTCCAGCCACCTAGCGGCCCTACCCAAGGTCGATCCTCGGTTTGTCTTAGCCTCCTACCGGTGCCGTAGAGCGCCTAGCCTCCACGGAAGTGGTGCGAGCGGGGAGAATGCTTCCACGGTTCATCCATCAGTGCTCCAAGCCCAGAATAATTTTGCACGAGATGTCGGTGTTAGAGAGAAGAGTCATGTAGTCTTGGGAGGCATGTTGCGTCAACCCCAGCTCATCCCAGTCTGCCCTCATTGACTACATGTTTCTTCCGAGTGCCGCACCCAGGCGAAGAAAGGTCGCCACAAAGCAGTCTGCAGGCAAGTGCCTGCCATGAGTAGCAACCACGATATGTGTTGTTTGTGCTAGAACCAAAGGTTCTTGGGGTAATCTTAGGGGAACGACATAGGAAAATGACATAACGAGGTTATGTGTGTGTGTGTCACAGAAGGGTATCATCCTATATATACACCTATTCTCTATGGATTTCTCCTAGTAATCTCGCTCCTATGTACTAGCTTTCCTCTCTTATCACAGTGCATCAGGATCCAACAAGGAATATTATTAATCATATTAAGCACTATTACCTTCCCAACCTCTCTTCACATTCCCATCTTTCCTTAGACAGTAAAAGGATGATTCTTTATCCTAATACCAACTAAGAAAAGAGATATTCCCCTTTTACTCCTTTATTATAGGCACATGTAATGAAAATATCACTTGATATTACCAAACAAATTATCATCTTTTATGTACACCGAACCGTGTAAGGGAGGTAGGTATGAATATGGTAATTTATTGAGTATGAATTCTAGATTATTCATTTATTTCTCTACTTATTTCTTTTCTATTTTTCTTTATTTAGATTCTTTTTACCATTAGAAATCATGTGGATTCGAAACATCATCCATGATGATTCCGTTATCCATATCTCCTCATATTTCTTTATATTTTCTTCATTATCTCAAATTTCCTTTTAATAAAGCAATATTTGATTTCTTCTTTTTGTTTTAATCATATTGGACTCATTATCTTATTATGATCCACGAAATCACATGCACAAGAAAATATTGCAGGGGGATTCCATTAAATACATATTATTCATACAATTCCCATAGTCATACATTTATTGGAAAAATTGCATTTCCCACCATATGAACCCAAAAATTGGGGTTGTAACATCCTTCCCCTCTTATAGGAATTTTGCCCTCAAAATTCCACCAAACATACACATAGTTCAGGGTAAGACTTTTCCACATCCCTCATCGACTCCCATGTGGCTTCATCCTCTCCATGGTGCTTCCAAAGAACCTTTATCATCTTATATTCTTACATCTGAGTTCCTTCACCTTGATATCTAGAATCCACACAGATGACTCAGGACATTTTAGCCTCCCTCGAGAGATCACTAGGTTCATTGCTCAACACATGGCTTGGGTACCTCACATAGTGCTCTAGACCAGACACATGGAACACATCATATTATCCTGAGGGGTAAGGCTATACATAAGCAACTACACCAATCCATCTCAAATTGACCCATGTATCAGGAACTCAGCTTTCTCAGATATAGCTCAGAGGGGTCGGGTTGTCATAACACATGTTTACCCAAAGTGAACTGCATGTCAGTCTGCTTTGCATCAGCTCACAACTCATGTCGACCCTGGGCTTTCTCGGCCATTGCTTGATCAAAGTGTCTTCTTATGCATACACTGTGGTCTCTTTGACCTTCACAAGGTCCTCTCACCAACATCATCCAAGTGAAGTGGCGACCGAAAACCCTCCCTTACAGAGCTTCATACATCCCAATACTGGCCATGGTGGCTATCATGACAAGCAAACTCTGCTAGGGGCAGGAACTGCTCCCACATATCACCCTAAATGAGCACACATGCTCTCATCATACCTTCTAGAGTCTGGCTCATACTCTCTTGACTGTGTACTAGTCAGGGGTGATATTATGTACTCATCTTCAATCTAGTATCGAGTTGTTCTTACACCTACTTCCACCACATGGAAGTGAACTTGAGGTCATTCTCAAGATATTGAACTCAGATCATGGTGTAGTGGAACTATCTCTCTCTTAGGCAAGGGATTAAGTCAACTTGGTAAGGTGATTTACCGTAACCCATATTGCATCATGACCTCTCTTGATCCAGGGGAAACCCATCACACTATCCATGGTGATCCACTCCCATTCCCTCTCAGGGACTTCTCATTATCTTTAGCAACTCACTGGGTTCTGGTATTCGTCCTTCACCCTATGGCATGTACGACAACGGGGTACATGCAACACTATATCCTTCTTCATCCCAGGTCCTTAAGGACCACATACAACCCTTAACCATCTTGGTAGTACCATGGTGTACGATGTGCTTAAAATCATGAACATCTTTGCATGACATGATTCCTCAAGGTTGACTCCTCAGAAACCCTAAACCACTCTAGTAGTGGGTTTCACCACCTTCTTTTCCCAAGAGGTGTATCTGACGTTCTTATATCAATCCTTTTATCTCATCAAGCTCTGGGCTGTCTAACTGAGTAACCACTAACTTGACCAATGGGTCTGGTTGAATCTGGGTGTTAGCCACATAGGACTAGCCTTCTAACGACCACAAGGTTCACCTAGAAACTCTTCCAAACTCTCTACTAGTTACACAAGACAGTTGTACACCTGAGATGTATTCTATTGAGAAAAACTTATTACCACATAAGATTTCTTACATGCTAGGTGGTGGTGTAGACATAAACCCTCATATACTTCACTCATCATCCTCATCTCAGATTTAGGTCTAATTGAGTCAAGAAAAATTCAAGCTCATCATATGGATTATCAAACCTGAACTTATGACTCATAGATTCCAACTACTTCCAGGAAGGTATGTTCTTCATATCACTTTTTTTTTCTCTATATGTTTTCAAACCATCTTTGCAACATACTCTCAAAAGGTGTGGTACTTCCTCTATCCTCAATCATCATAGAAGGGTTTCAAATCATATCACTTTCATCCTTAGTATATGGCATGCATTTTGCCCTATCTCTCACACCCATAACAATATGAAATAAGCATTTGGCTGCAGTCCAAATATAGAGTTCATCCCATTCCAAGAGTAGAGATGGTGCATTACACAATGCCATTACACTTTCCAAACTAAGTTGAAACATACCTCTCACGTCTCCACATCATAAACATCTCCAATCTATATTTACATCCATGGAAAGGCTGCTCTCAAACATTCTTGGGTCTTCACATCACTCTTACGTACAATCCTTAGTCATTACCTCAAGGTCTCTAGGGTGCTGACACTTTTGGAGTGATCTAAGCTTTATGCATCTAAGGAGTGCCTCTCACTTTTACCCCTTAGGCTTCATGAACTCATGAAGGTGGCCAACCTCAAAACCCATGGGCCTCGACAAAGGTAGCTTTTACCTCTCGACCCTATGGTCTTGTGCTTTCAGGGAGCAGACAACTCCTACTCCCATCGGTCTTATCCCTACTTGACCTTAGTGTTGACTTAGGATTCAATTGTAGCTCGTGATTTCAGTGTTGATACTCATGCACATATCATCCTTGAATCCTTACCCAAATCCCCATCCTCTCTTTGGGTGTACATGGCTAACTTGGCATCCCTCAAAGGGATCATGGCGACCTACCTACCTTAGTATGGTCCCATACAAGTTACCTCCATGGAAACATATCTTCCTGCCCCTTAGAGATGGTCATACATGGGTCTATAGATTTATGCTCATATTATGTGTTCTCCACTTAGCTTATAAAACTCTTGTAAGAGTCCTCTTAAGGTTACTTCAAACCTAAACAAGAGTTGGTGCTCACCCTACATAAAGGGTTCCTTCCCAGGATGGGAGAAAACCATATCTTGATAGCAACAAAGGTCACAAACGTCCTTACCTTCAGGGTTTACATCATCATGTATATGCTTAGCTCCTATAATGATACTTATGCACGTATCTAGCAAGAATACAACCTACTAAACCATGTTGAGTTTCTTGGTAGGTCATACCTATTCATCATTCCTTAAGGTTGGACCAATATCCTACATACATACGTCACCAACTTGTGTGAGTGGTTCATAAACATATATCTCAGCTCGAGTGGGTTTCCTTTTACTCTAACACATGAGGGGTGTCATACTCAAATGCTATGAACTCAATCAGCCTCTTAAGCATCACGTACACTATGACTTCTGCCTCCCCTCTTTGGTTTAGGAACCCCAGGCTCACCTCTTATGCATCAGCTACTAAACCATGAACCAAACCTATACCAGGTGAAGCATACACATCTTAACACTCTTCCATGTGAACAACCCTTAGAGTCCTACCCAAAGACAACCAACTGGGTGCGAGACCTCATAACTTACTATCATACCATACCTATTTAGGATCCTTGAAACTCTCTTTCTATACCTAAGAAGTAGGCACCTATATCATCTGTACATAAGTTCAAGAAGCCTCTTTCTCTTTCTAGGGTTTGGTTACTCTAAAGGAAACCATGGTATGCCAAGCTTCTAAGGATCGTGCATGAGGCAACCACATACATCTACTCAGGGTTGTCCATTCTAGGCCATATAATAACCAACTTCTCATGATTCCTCATGTCTTGGAGTCAAGGTCACCAACCTTCTTCATCAGGTCTGGTTCTTTCTCTCTCTAGAGCTAACCCTACAATTGGTTCTACCACTGGAGGTTCTTTCACCAAAGATGGGTCAAGCTCATAAGGGTACACGTCTATCCCTAATTGGGTGAAGGACATTATCAAAACTTATATCCGATCAAGATCATCCAAAGCTCTTTGCATGTCCATCTCATTGACCATTAGGACTAACCTTTCATGCTCAAGTCTAAAGCATGCTACCAACCTTATTGTTACTCCCTTGCTATGTAGGTGCATGCCTCATATCTCCTCATCTATGCCCGTTAGGGTTTCCATATGGTCACCACCAACCTTCTCGATGAGGGAGCGATCCCTCACCCTCAACAGGCACGACCACCCTAGGTCGGGTCACCACAAGGCACAAAGGTCAAACAACTACTCAAAGTATATGTTTCTCATGGATACTCAAAGCCTTCCGAAAAGCATGCATGTCAAACCTACATATGTGCATGCACAAACAACTGAGGTATCCAACTCATCGTGTCTTCTCTTTATCTAACTACCACTTAGGGTTAGGTTTAGCATCGTCCTCAGAGGATGCATCAGGCCTCTTCCTGGAGGCTTCTTCCTCTAAGGAGAACTCTCTCTCCTTATCCTCCTACAATAAGGTCTAACCTCAAAGATCTCCTGAGGGCATGAAAAAACATGCCATGCAACCTTAATCATGTAACTAATCTTTAGTTTACTCTTAAACTATTAAACGTATGTCCATGAAATCTTGTTTACATGTTTTTTATTATTTGGTGGAGGATTTCTTAATCCTTATTACTCTTATCCCAAACATAAGAGGGGTGTGGAGAGAGAGAAACCATAATCTCTTAAAGTTATTCAATGAACATGGTAGAGAAGGGATGAAGATAGATGAGAGAAGACCTAGAGGTATCTTATTTCGAGTCAAATATTATGATTTTAGCCAGACAGTCACACAACATCTGAGATTCCTCGTATACCGACTAGCGGGGCAGAGGAAAATCTTGCCGGGCCCCAGATCGTGATCCTTTTCTAGACACCTCCATCATCAGAAAATCCTCTAATAACTCCCTTGGTCTCTAAAGATTTTTTAAAATTTAATAATTATTAGAGATTAAATAGAAAACCATAGCTCTAATACCAAATGTAACAACCCTACTTCCCGGTAACCCCCAATTAAGGGAGACCAAGAAGTCAAAGATGTTATCCCAAAAACATGATCAATGGTTTTGCAAATAATCATCAATAATTAATAAATTCTACAACAACTAAGATTTAAATGGAATAAAAACTTTTCTGTTAACATATCTTCAAAATTAGGTAACAGGGACTTCTACCCAAGGTAGGATTCTATCCACCTAAATCCTCCTTTATTATTTTAACTTTAATCTTCACAGGTGCCACTCTACTATTTGTCTAATTCCAGATAGTACCTAAAATGCTGGAAAACAAAATGACGGTCAGTATAATGAATTATACTGGTATGTGGGGGATCCAAAATCATGCATTTAATTGTAACAACATATTGCAAGCAATTATGATTTAACAAAACATTTTTTTTACATTTTAAACATAACTACTCAATCCATACATACCCTAGCCTCTGTGTTGTCCCTATAGTGGACATGGATACTACCTCTCATATGGTAGATCTCCACTAACCCCCATGATCCTACCTTACAGGTAGATCAATACATAGGGTTGTGGAGTCGTATGGTCCTACCCAAGGGTAGACCAACACATCGACTCATGATAACCTGATGATCCTACCTCATGGGTAGACCATGTACTAGGTCATCCATTTCATTATCATAAAAGCTACAGAGGAGGACCAGGATCTGAGCTAGTCATGCACATATACTTATGGTGATAGTCATAGTCATTTTATAGTTGCATGAAATAAAAGTCAATCAAGCAATTATTTCCAAGCAACCGATAAAACCCCATGAATCACCGTGAAACTAAAGTGATTTAACCATAAGTGTAAGCACATACCTGCTTTGGAGTCTCAAATATAAGCAAGATATCCAATCCAAATTAAGATGTCCAATCAAGCAAGATAAGCAACCAATCAAGCAATCTTAATCCTGAAAATATGTATAACACCTAATTGTTACCATATATCCCAAACAACTCTTTATTGACTTGGGATACCTTTCTAGGGTTTCTAAGTCGCTTTAGGATGCATTAGGATTCCTTAGATTAATTTCTCAAACCTTATCCTGTTTAGGTCAACAAACCCTAAAATAGCTTTTCTACTCATAAAAACCCTAATCGCTCAAATTATCTACATTAAGGATCTTTTATACTCAAATTGACGTAGGATCATCATATCTTTGTTTTATTCATGGATTTTCATAATTAAAACCATTAAAAGTCATATTCATCTAAATTAGGGTTTCTAAGCCCATAAATGATGCATTTCCATTATATAAATACATGTAAAAAACATGTTATAACATATTCACATTATCAAACATATCATTACCATACATCCTCTAGTCATAAATATGGGGAAGGGTGAATGGAGATGGGCCCCGTCAAAGATGGGTAACTTTACTATCTTATCTGCAAACCACTTCACCGTCAAGAGATCCTCTCAAGCATGACTAGGAAACTGGAAAAAACATATGGAAACCTCAAGAATCTTGTACTAGATGAATGCTTCATGTGGATAATGCAACATGTAATTATGTTCATTAGTGTTGAGAGAGTCTACAAGCACATTAGTAGCAGTGCAATCGGTCCCAAGATGTAACTACCTTAATGAAAGTGTCACTCGAGGGCTAAGATGGTGTGGCAAAACCTCCAATAAGACTACACCCCAACAAATTTCTACACCAACAAATTGAAAGAGAGTATCCTTCTTTATATTCAACAACATACTATTGAACACTATGTTATGTGACCTTTTCATCCACTTGCAGTTACATACAGATGTGTAGAAATGAAGAGATTATCAATCAAGTTACTCGTCCTCTAAGACGTAGGGTAAATCATATTCAAAACAAAGTGACAATCATTATGGTAGTACTTGGTGTCACTACTTACACAAGGCCTAATAATATTTAGAATACTAGGTAAATGAATAGATGGCAACACCCCACAACTGACATTAAAAAGTTAACTAGCTAATGACCAACAATCATAGTGAAGTCCTTGTAGTTGGGTTACTAGAATAATATTTAGAACAGTAGGCAAGCAAATGGTTGATCTCAACTTCTAATGAAGTCCCCTTAGTTGGGTTAATAGACTGACAACAAAAATCCACCCCTAGCTTGATCCACAACCAAATTTTCACATGATGACTATGTCTGGGTACTGAAGCAATCAACTTCTTGCTCAATATCAAAATTACAACCGCCATGCAACAGATTGGAGGCCCTCTCCAATAAAGTCAAGATGGATTTAACTAAAGGAAGAGTTGTGGCAACATGAAAACACTAAAGTAGACCAACTATAAAGGATAGCTTACCTTCTAAAGAATAGGTGCAAAATCAGGGATCCCGACCTATATACTTGACCATCTATTTTTAAACCTATCTCCTCTCCTCTCTTTCATTTTCCTCTCATAGATATGTCTGTCCTCCTCTCCCACTGGTCTAGGAGGTGAGGTGTAGCATAAGGGAGGAGATTGAGGGTGTTGGGGAGGAGAAGAGGGAGAGAGGGAGAGTGAGTGATCAGATCGATATAAGGGGAAAGAGGACAGTGTGATACTGAGAGAGAATGATGGGTGGGGGGGGCTATCAGGGTGGATGGGAGATATGGGTGGTAACATAGCTCCTGGGGGTGGATGGGGACAAGGGAGAAGTTTATTCACAATGGTGCTCCACTCACAATTGGGGAGGAGGGAATGCTACATGCCAATAGGGGTAGGGAGAGGCACACATAGATATTAAAATTTGGGCATGTTGGTTGTTTTGGGAGGGGGAAGGGGGAGAGAAAGAGAGGGTTTGGGAAGGAAATTTTTTAGTTAGTTGAGAAATGTAGTCAGTTGTATAGTCATTAGAAATAACTATAATTATTTTGGTTACACTAATTAATTTGTAGAAAGAGGTAATCTTTAACTACAAATACAACATATGTAGCTATAATAAGTGTATCCAAATCATCTTCTTTTGTAGTGAGCGCTCCTTGGCCTCAATTATATTGGGGTTTGAGATTCTAGGTCCGGTTGGACTCTCCCTCTTAGAATATTTTATTTTCTTATTAAAACCCCAAACTACAAAATTAATTATCTAGACCACGTTGGTCCTCCAATCGATCTCAAAGTTTAGGACAATACTCAAATGATTGCTTACCTTCATTGGGGAAAAGCCTAAGACTAAGCCAAAATGTTAGTTAGTTAGTTATAACTTGGTTTTCAAGACATATTGTTACAACCCCAATTTTTAGGTTCATATGGTGGGAAATGCAATTTTCCCAATAAACGTATGACTACGGGAATTGTATGAATAATATGTATTGAATGGATTCCATTCGCAATATTTTATTGTGCATTGATTTCGTGGATCATAATAAGATAATGAGTCCAATATGATTAAAACAAAAAGAAGAAATCAAATATTTCTTTATTAAGAAGGAAATTTGAGACAATGATGAAAATATAAAGAAATATAAAGAGATATGGATAACAGAATCATCATGGATGATGTTTCGAATCCACATGATTTCTAATGGTAAAAAGAATCTAAATAAAGGAAAATAGAAAAGAAATAAGTTGAGAAATAAATGAATAATCTAGAATTCAAACTCAATAAATTACCATATTCATACCTACCTCCCTTACACGGTTTGGTGTACATAAAAGATGATAATTTGTTTGGTTATATCAAGTGATATTTTCGTTACATGTACCTATAACAAAGGAGTAAAAGGGGAATATCTCTTTCCTTAGTTGGTATTAGGATAAAGAATCGTCCTTTTACTGTCTAAGGAAAGATGGGAACATTAAGAGAGGTTGGGAAGGTAACAATACTTAATATGATTAATAATATTCCTTGTTGGATCCTGATGCACTATGATAAGAGAGGAAAGCTAGTACGTAAGAGTGAGATTGCTGGGAGAAATCTGTAGAGAATAGGTGTATATATAGGATGACTACCCTTATGCGACACACACACATCTCACCTCCCTATGTCATTTTCCTCTATCGTTCCCTCCTTAACCCTAAGATTACCCCAAGAACCTTTGGTTTTGGCACACGCAACACTTACCGTGGTTGCTACTCATGGCGGACACTTGCCTACAGACTGCTTCATGGCGACCTTTCTTCACCTGGGTGCGACACTTGGCAGCAACATGTAGTCGATGAGGGCGGATTGGGATGAGTAGGGGTTGACACAACATGCCTCCCAAGAGTACATGACTTTACTCTCTAACACCGACATCTCGTGTAAAATTATTCCAGGTTCAGAGCGCTGATGGATGGATCGTGGAAGCATTCTCCCCACTCACACCACTACCGTGGAGGTTGGGCACTCTACGGCACCGACAGGCAGCTAAGTCAAACTGAGGATCAACCTTGGGCAGGGCTGCTAAGCGGCTAGAAGGATGCCGGCATGGTGCCTGGTGGCTGGGTGCACGAGCAGCGAAGCTTGCAAAGGTGTGCGGTGGTGGAGGGTAGTCAGATAGTGCTACTACGTCTGCGGCATACGAGCAGAGGCTCGTGTTCGCGAGGAGAGGGATGGGTTAGAGTTGAAAGACTCTATTGCCCGTCCACACATGTTCAAGAACCTAGGGCAAGTAGGTCTTTTCTCAATCAACCAAACTGGCAAATAACAATAAGTGCTGATGTGGTATCGTCTGATTGGTCAGTTTTTGTTTTATTTGCAAAATGTCCAGAAAATGCTACGATAATCGAAATATAGCAAAACTATATATCTTTTTTATTAGAAAAATGCAAGGAATCCAATAAAAATATAATTGAAGCTTAATTCCACTTGAAATTCAAAAGTGTATAAAGTTATATTTTTAATGGTTTAATTGATGAATAGCCCTAAGAATTGATTTCATAAAGTTTTTTGGATGATTTAAAGACAATATTAACCTATTATTAATAAAAGGAATACTTAGATCTAAATCTATGATCTTGGTACATAATTGGATCAAATTAGGGTTCCATGTATGTATCTAAATAATAAGGATATAGTGGAAACTTGGTGTGCTTAATTTTAGAAACAACTTTTTTTTGCAAATTTCCCCTTACTATGTATTTTGTGGTTTTTACTGATTTTAGTAGTTCAATAATGAATATACGGAAAAAGGAAAAAAGAAAATTCGATATTAAGTGAAGTATAAAAGGTAATGGGTAATTAATAATATACATATGTGAATTTCTCCAGAAAAATGGCATTGAAGGCCACTAATGTATTGGTTTCATTTTAACTTTATTTCTAATGAGAAAAATAATCAAAATAAGGATATGGAAAAAGTAGAAAGAGAAAAGAATATATTTGATGCCTTGAATAATAAGATAAAGTAGAAAACTTGGAGATTAAGAAAAGTATATTTAACATTGCAATTTTAGTCTCCAATCTTGTTCACATTTAGATAATGCCATAAAAATATTTCACTTAAAACTTTGGATTAAAAGGATTAAAGGAGTGAGAGTTATGGAATTTTCTAGAATTGCTAAAGTGAGTATAATAATGTAAATATACATTAAATGTCACGAAATCCTTTTAATACTTGATATATATCCAGACCCTTTTGATTTGTCGCACATCTCAACAACCATTGAATTGAGATCTAGCGATGATCCAATTATCACCTACCTCATGCCAGAATATGCAAGTCAGAAAAATGACCTGACTTTTTCCATTGCTCTCCTCTCTCTCATCAATGATTGAGCAATCTTGGAAAGTTGTCCTTTGGATTCATAAGATCAATGCAAACCCACCTACCCTAGGTTTTGCCTAGCTTGGAGAAAACTAGAAGATTTGCCCAAATTTCCAATGTAATAATAACTGACCCTCAACCCCAGGGCTATATAAGGGCATGTGCATCCAATGCAAAAGCACCAATGCGATCACAAATCTCTACAAAATATTAGAATCACTTCTCCACCTCCAATTTCACTATTAGACTTACCTCCCATCTTCTTGACACATCTTTATGCAACAAAGGATCCTTCTTGTCGCCCTCCTCGCCCAATCCATATCTAAGACAATTGAGGGTCTCCTCGACTTCAGTGGGTCGAGATAAAGAAGAGGGCACATTTTCCTATTGCTCATAAGGTGAGATCCTCAGAGTCAACCCCTCTATCGACTAGCCATAGTTTGCAAGAGAGAGAGGAGGGGGAAAGACCAGTCTGCCCCCGACATCTCTTCACACAGGTAAGGACACTTTTGTCCTTTTCCCTTCTATTTCTCGCCTGACTAAATGAGTCCACGCAAGTGCAGACCACGGGGTGGCATGAGCCCATCATCTCAGAACAGTTGAGTTGGCAAGGCCGGGACCCAGGTGCGCTGCTTAGGTAACAACTTGTGATTGTCTAGAAGTCAATTAATTTTGCAAAAATCCCAATAATTAATAGGATGGTCCAATGGAAGCATATTATGTATGAAAAGTGATCAGAACAATATGAGGGATGCAATAAAAATAGTTCCAACACCTAATTATATATCTAATTCAAAAAGTGTATGGAGTTTCTATCTTTAAGATGTTAAATGTAAAAAAACCTTATTCCTTGACTTTATATCATGTTTTTTTTGGTGAACCTAGCATGCCTCTTCCATTAAAACTACCCAAATATGTACAAGGTCATTGGGAGAGTCCCAAGACAAGAAATGAAGAAAAAGAAATTACAGAGAGAAAGCTAGGCTAAGAAAGGGAAAAGAAGCCTATCTATACATTAACAATTGTAAATGCTATGCGTATCTAAGCTAGTAGAGTTCCAGATATCTCTCGGCAGCTTCCTTGGGCCTCCAAAAATTCTCACATTCCTTTCTAACCAGACTTTTTGAAGAATCAAACCAGCTGCAATCTTTGCCTCACCATTCAGCAGAATCAGATTGTGGGCTCCGATCTCCAAACCACGATATAAACACGATTTAAACTCAGCGGAAGCATTCGATTAACAGCGGAAAACAAAAATCACGGGAAATTAAAAACTTTTTGAGATAAGAGATTGAAACCATAAACTTCTTTCATAAAAAGGAGATAAACTATTTACATCTCTGTTGAATTACTTCTTGAGTAATTATACACAACATGATACAAAAATCTCAAGAGTCAAAACTAAAATCTCAGACACTAACTCCTAGGACCTGAGAGTACAGAGACGGCATAGGATTATCTAACTACATAACTCAGCAGTTAGTATCTCCACCTGAGATTCACTGCTGCCCCTGGTACTGTTGTTGCTATTGTTGCTCATCCTTAAATGGAATCCTTCGTCTTCGACGACCACCTAAAAAGTTGAAGTCTACGGGGTGAGACAATTTTAAATAATTGTCCCAGCGAGAGTTATAACTCTCAACTAGAAGCTTTATTATATCATTAAGGAATATCATAAACAAGTATCTTAAATCATGAAACAATAGGTTTAATAACAAGTGAAGTAACTTCTATTTAAGCAATCATTTCTTAAAGGCATATAAAGAACATGTGTACTTAATATCTAAACAGATCATTAATGTAAACAATGTAACAATATCATTATTTCTCATAGTTCAACCTAAACAGATATTTCTACGCGGTTGATTATGTTTTAAAAACATTATTATGCCCTATGGAGATGAGGTATACCGGTCATACTCCAACCAATCACTAGTAAGTCACATCGGTATCATACATAGGTCATCAAACGAGCCAGATTCTTATGACGTCATCTTCCTCAGTCAGTAAGAGGATTTGTTTGTAGGACATCTTGTGTCTCTGCTGTAGTAGCTATCCAGGGTATTCTGAAACTTTGCTATAGAGTTACAGTGGCATTCTGTACTCTCTTCGTCATCAGAAGATTTCTTGTTTATCTCTCATCGATGCGGTATTTGTGTTTTCTTTGGGAGATTTGTGGTACATTACTTGGTATGAATTTATAGTGAAGGGTTGATGGATTAAGATACATCTACATCAATTCCTACACTAGGATGTAAGGATTTACACATCCATTTCCCCCACATACTCAAAAGTATGTGATCCAGGAGTTCCCTTAGAAAAACCTGTTTCACCATCATTTGGTCTCTGACAATGATGGATCTATGATCAGGGCTCTACATAGTATGATTGTACTTGATTAGTTAGGTACATTTCAGTATTCTTTTATCATCATACATGTTCTCAAACATTAATCATTAGCATAGCAGCTATGAAAGTAGAATACTAAATGTAGCAGAACTAATTCACATCAATTATCATTTCTTCATCATTCCATCACAAATCTTCTAATTAGCATGACCTTGTTGATACTCATGGCTCTCACAGCCTATCAATCTCATTAGATGCCACTTGCTAGGCAGCAGGGTATTTCACTATTCATAAAGTTAATAACATGCTTTCAATGAATATGGTATCATCATTCTTACCTGGATATGATCATCCTCATATAAGAACCTTCTTGGTTAATTTTAACTGATAACAGTAAAAAATTCATTTCAAAGAAGTTATACCTTCCTACTCTTATAAGAGTTAGGTTCCCTAAATCTCATCAATTAGGGTTATTCATTTTCTTTGCTTATGATTAGGAAATTTGATTCCTCATCTCATACTTTATCATGAAGATTCATGCTTAAAAGCATAACTGGAAATAGGGTTTTACCCTATTCAATTAAGGTTATTGAATCTCTTTATCTTATAAGGCATCATATTTTGTAATTTGTTCACAGAGTTTCATACCTAAAAGCATAACACAGGACTAAGGTTAACATACCCCATCCTTCATTAATTAATATTTCCGGTTCGTATTATCAGTCCAACTCTAGTATGCAACTTTACCATCCTTGGAAGCATACCAGGATGTGATGAGTGTTTACCTTTAATTACAACATTTATCAAACATCATAATGATTATCAATTCTAAGTATCAATCTATTTCTCCTTCATATCATACTCTACACTTATTGAGTACATGAATTCATTGTGCCCCTATCATAGCTAATTCCCTCTTACATCTTTTTAAAAGATACAAAGGTTTAAACATTGTTGATGTAGGATAACTCATCTTATAAGATTGATTTAGCTATTCCTCACTTAAATGCAATACCATGTAGACATCTCCAAGATTTCATAATTGCCAGGTCATAAACTAGGCTCACTATTCATCCTACTAGGATTTCCATATTTTCATTTCCAATTAGGATTTCTCATATTACAACTTGTAACTAGGGTTTCTATTCACACTACATGTTATTACCCTAGAACTAGGGTTTACTATACACTCCTTGGTGAATTGAACTTATAACATCATCATGTATCAGAATCATCACCATTGATGCCCTCAGATTTGATTAAGATTCATCAATTGTCATAATTAGGGTTTTCATGATCTCACATAGGTGGATCATATCTTTATCATGCACATTCATATGTATTGAAGGTACTTTACTTGAGTTTTAACCATAAATGGTACTTTCTCTCTCCTCTTACTAAATAGATGGTGATTACACCATTCTATATTAGATTGGGTTAAGTCCTCATTGACTAACATAAGCCATATCACCACTAACATGTCATTAGGGTTTGATTAAAACAAGGTATCCTTTGATTTAACCCTTCAAAGGCATTTTGGTTAAGTTCATCATTGATCACCATCACGGGTTAATTCATTAGTCATTTAGACCCTTAATGTCCTAGGGTACCATTAGGGTTTAGATTAGATCACCTTTGAACCAAAAACACCTTCAAATGATTAAGTATAAACAACCTTGAAAGTCTCCAATCGATTACACATATTCAACCTCCAAACGGTTTGAGACCATTTGGATGTGTTGACCGTTTGCTAGGTTTGACTCCAAGACCGCATGACACTCAAGGTCGTTTGCCCTAAACGGTCTTAAGACCGTTTGGGGTGCGTTGACCATTTGGGGAGAGTTGACCTCCAAACTGTTTGAAGCTTATGCAGTTTGAAACCGTTTGATCAAAATCGACCTTGAGATCAATTGGTCCAAATGACCTTGAGATCATTTGAGCCCAAAAGGTATTGAGACCATTTGGCCTCAAATGGTATTGATACCATTTGGCCTCAAACGGTCTTGAGACCGTTTGGTCCAAATGGGCTCAAACCGTTTGGACCTCAAAAGTGGTTCAAAAGTTACAATCGATTATGGTTATGTATGTTGAAGCCCGCAATTATCTAAATCCATGTTAACCACTTACCAATTGAGTTAATTAGGATGAGATTTAATCAATTGGACATCAAATTGACCCTCAATTGAAAGTCAATTAGGGTTAAGTCCATCTCAATTAGGGTTTCCAATCGAATAGTCATCAATGTTCAACAATGTGAATCAAATCGAGGTTGAACCTATCAATTGACCTCCAATTGGGCCCAAACTTGTCTCAAACGGTCTTAAGATCATTTGGACACCCTCCAAATGGTCTTGAGACCGTTTTCCCAAAGTTTGACCAAAAACTAAATCGGTTGGATAAGGGTTGGACCCTAATTAGGTCTAAAATTAGCATTTTTATCAATTCTTCAACTTGTTGCAATTGGACCCTCAATTCATCAAATTAGCTCAATCCTAGACCTCCAAACGGTCTTGGGTTGTCACCAAACGGTCTTGAGACCGTTTGGATGAATCCCCAAATGGTCTTGAGACCGTTTGGGTCCTTCAACCCACAACTCAACAAGATCTATACTTGAAATCAGCAATTTCAACCCGATTAGGGTTAGGGTGTTGAAGTGCCTTCAACTCTCAATTGGTTAGGAATTAGATTATGATTATTTGTAGGAATGAAATTCAATATATTACCAACAGACCCTCAAATGGTCGTCCCTTGGTCAACACTATCAAATTGTCTTGAGACCATTTTGATCCAAACGGTATTGCAAGACCGCATGAGATCAAACGGTTTGAGACCGTTTGACCTCAAACGGTTTGCAACCGTTTGGACCAAAAGTGTGGGCTCTGATCTCCAAACCATGACATAAACACGATTAAAACTTAGCGGAAGCGAATCGGTAATCAGCGGAAGACAAAATCACGGGAAATTAAAACTTTTCGTGACAAGAGCTTGAATCCATAAAAGCTTCTTTCATAAAGAGAGATAAAATGTTTACATCTCAGGATAATTACTTCTCGAGTAATTATATACATCAAGATACAAAATCTCAAGATCACTATACAAAAGACTCCAAGACCTGAGAGTACAGAGGACACATAGGACTGACTCTAACTACACCACATGGCAGGACAAATCTCCACCTGAGATTACTGCTGCCCCTGGTGCTGCTGCTGCTGAGACTGGTCACCTGCAGGTTGATTCCTTCATCTCCGACGTCCACCTAAAAAGTTGAAGCCTACGGGGTGAGACAATTATACATAATTGTCCCAGCGAGAGTTATAACTCTTCGCCAGAAGCTTTATTATAACATCAAAGAATATTTTAAGCAGTAAAGCCTTCAAAGCATTCTGTAACAGTTGCAGGTATAACAAGATCTCAACCATTTAGGAGATATGGAGAATATAAACACTATTGCAATGTAACATCAATCAACTAACTTGGAGTTATCTCTAACAAGTTATACTACATGGTTGATTATGTTTTACAAACAACATTATGCCCTGTGGAGATGAGGCTTACCACTCATACCCCAACTGATCGCTGAGAAGTCACATCAGTATCATACATAGGTCATTAAGAGAGCCGGATTCTCATGACCTTCACCTCCCTCAGTCAGTAAGAGGATCACTTGTAGGACATCTCGTGTCTCTACTACTATAGCTCACCAGGGTAAACTGGTCCTTCGCTATTCTAGAGTCACAGTGGCGTTCTGTACTCTCTTCGTCATCAGGAGGTTTCATGTTTACCTACCACTAATACGGATATCTGTGCTTTCTTCGTCATCAGGAGGTTTCATGTTTAACTACCACTGATACGATATGGAAATATAGTGAAGGATGGATGGATTACACATCTACATCACTTTCCTACACTAGGATGTAAGGTTCTACACATCCATGTACCCCACATACTCAAAAGTATGTGCTCCAGGAGTTCCCTGAGGAAAACCTGTTTCACCATCATTTAATTTTTGACAATGATGGATCTATGATCAGGGCTCTACATTATACTTGATTAGTTAGGTACATTCAGTATTCTTTAACAGCATACATTGTTCTGCAAATAATAACAATAGCATAGCAGCTATAAAAGAAGAATACTAAATGTAACAAGCCTAACTTATATCAATCATCATTTCTCATTATCCTCATCACAAGTCATCTCTAAGGCATGACCTTAATGGTATTCATGGCTCTCATAGCCCATTATCAGCATAGGATGCCACTGGCAAGGCATCAGATTACTTTACTTATTCATAAGGCTAACAACATGCCTTTAATGAATATAACATCAACATCCATACCTGGATATGATTACCCTCATATCAGAACCTGCATGGTTGATACATCTGATAAAGGTAATACAACAATAAGGAATGTACTTCCTACTCTTGTCATAAGAGTTAAATCTTTAACTCAAATCAAATAGAGTTTAATACTCAAAAGCATGCCATTACCCTTGAATTAGGGTTTACTATTCACATCAAGGTGAAATAAACTCATAACATCATCATGTATGAGTAACATCTTCATTGATACTCTTGGATTAGTTAAAGGTTCACCATTTATCATAATTAGGGTTTCTATGATCTCACACAGGTGGATCATACCCTAATTATGCTCATGTCTGTGTATTGGGGATGCTTCAATTGAGTTTCCATTTAAAAAGGGTACTTTCTCTCTCTAGAAGTACTTTCTTTCTCTAGAAGTACTTTCTCTCTCATCATAAGGTTAGGTGATGTCAACATTACTCTAAAACAGATTGGATTGAGGCATCATAGGCTAACATAGCCAAAAACATCATCATTATGTGATTAGAGTTACTTTCTCTCTCTAGGGTACTTTCTCTCTCTAAAAGTACTTTCTCTTTCATCATACTAATGGTTGATGGTAACATTAGACTAGATCAAGGTGGATAGAGTCATTATGACTAAAAACATCATTCTCATGTAATTAGGGTTTGAATTGAGCAAGGTATAACTCAATTGACCCTTCAGGGGTATATTGGTAATTCATCCCATTGATCATCATCGTGGTCAAAACCCTTAGTCAAATAACCCCTTACTATCCTAGATTTTCATTAGGGTTTGATTTGGGCAACATTGAACCATTTACATCATCAAATGATTGAATGAGGTCAACCTTGAATCACATTGATTGATTTCAATCATAAATCATCAATTGGATTGAGATTGGTTGAAAGTGTTGACCGTTTGCCCACTTTGACCCTCCAAGACCGCGAGCCTCTTTCTGACTCCAAGACCGCGAGCCCCCTTAGGCTTCAAGACCGCGAGCCTCTTCAAGGGTTCAAGACCGCGAAACCTCCCATTGGTTCAAGTTAATGTTGAGACCGCGAAGACCAATTTGAGTTGAGACCGCGAGGGTCATGAAGACCGTTTGCCCTTCTTTGACCTCAGGACCGTGAGGCCCTTCACGGTCTTGAGACCGCGAGCCTCCTCTCAGTCTTGAGACTGTGAGCCCCCTCACGGTCTTGAGACCATGAGCCCTCTCACGGTCTTGAGACCGCGAGGCTCTCATGGTCTCAGCCGCTTGGTCCTTCAACAAGGCTCAAAGATGCAACCGATAATGTCAACCCATGTTGAAGCCCTCAAATGGTCAAAGCTAGGTTGGCCACTTATGGATTTAGTCAATTAAGATTATGATTTATCACTTGGTCATTCAATTGACCCATAATGGTTAACCAATTATGGTTGAAATTGATTCAATTAGGGTCTATCAATGTTCACCCATCAACACTCAACAGTGTGCATCAACACAAGGTTGAACCCTTCAATTGAGCTTCAATTGGGCCCAAACTTGGCCCAAACGGTCTTGAGGTCATGTGGATGGACCCCACATGGTATTGAGACCGTTTTCCCAAGATTTCATCAAAGTCTAAGGTGATTTGATAGGGGTTGAACCATGATTGGGCCACAAAACAGAATTTTGATTAAATTGATAACTTATTTGCAATTGGATCCTCAATTGGTCAAATTACTCAACCCTAGACCTTCAAACGGTCTTGGGTGATTGTCCTCTCGGTCTTGAGACCGTTTGGATGAGTTCCAAACGGTCTTGAGACCGTTTGCCCATCCAATTTTGGATTCTAGTGAAAATTCATCAAGGTTGAACAAATTAAGTTGATGATTATATCAATATTTAATTGCAATGTAAATTGGTATAAAAGTACCTTCAATTGGTCTACAAATCTTGACCCCAGACCTCCAAACGGTCTTGGTTGATTGCCCTCGCGGTCTTGAGACCGTTTGGTGACCCCCAAACGGTCTTGAGACCGTTTAGGTCAATCAACCCTAAAAACCCTAATTAGGTCACCATAATTTCAGTACTGATTTTATCTAGGGTTAGCCCTAGTATTCACCCTTCAACTCTTAGCCCGTTTGGAATTAGACCATCAAACTTGGTGAGTTGTTAATTAACATAATTTTGAACAGTAATATCATACGGTCAACGCTTAGTCAACGACCTTACACGGTCTTGAGACCGTTTGCCCAAAAAGGCAATTTCAGACCGTTTGAAAATCAGCAATTAATTCGTTTAAAGTTGTGACTTAAAAAGGTCATATCTCCCGATTCCTTTGGAGTTAGTCTCCCAAATTTTGAGGGTAATTAGATTATATAATTAGGAACAGGTTTCGTATACGGTCCACGCCCGGTCAACGGGGCCAAACGGTCTTGAGACCGTTTGCCCTGTCGCGGTCTCGAGACCGTTTTCTCACCTCGCGGTCTTGAGTCCGAGAGAGCAAACTGTTAGGACCGTTTAAGGAAAAGAAAAGCGGTGGGTTTTTCTTGGAAATCACGCCTTCATATTCTAGCTCAAGAACAGTACAGATATCCCACGGGTTTGCTTGCAAAATAGCAGGGAAAAGTAGGGAAACACTAAGAGCTATCATCAAAACGCATATAAAGATGCACATAGTAAAGCATGGGTTTAGAGTTATAAAACCCGCCTAAAGCTTGCTTCTTGAGCTCCAAGCTTTCAAGCTACAAGCTCTAATGGCGTCCTTGAGTTCTTACAGGTTGGCCAAGGTGAAAACTCCAAGGAAGGATGAAAAAGAGACGGCTAGAAAGGTAGGGTTTCAAGAGTTAGCCATGAAGATGACCTTGAATTCGAGTTTTAACCATGGAATTAGGCAAGAAGAAGATCCCAAACCTACCTTGCACCCTTGGTCGTTCCTCTTGAGCTCCAAGATAGCCTTTAGTCGGCCAAGCAAAGAGGAAACAATGATATGCACGAAGGAAAGATTTCTTTGCTTGAGAGGTAGAGTGTATATATACTAGGGGTATGATTCTCAACATTAGTTCATAAGTTTCCCTTTATTCCAACTGAGTCCTTCCTTTATTACTTGCTCGTCCCTTCCTCTTTATTCTAAGGACAAACCTTATCTTAAGTTATAGAAAAGAAGACAAGGAAGAACAATCTAATAATAAAGTTCATACTTAAAGGGATATTGCACATATACCCTGATTATTCACTCACAAGGTATATCTCATAACTTGATAATTTAATTGAGGTGACTTCCTCATCATTTCTTCTCTAAATGATGGAAAGAGTCTAAAAGATACATTAGATGACATATTTTACAATTTGTATCCCTTAATTTGGGTAAATTGCATTTTACCCCAAACTAGGGTTTCAAGCACCGGGATTGCTTCCACAGCTGCACCTTGGTGCTCTAGCTTGGGAAATCCCTCAAACTTTGCCAAAGAGACTCTCATGATGTCTCAACATCAGAGGAACATCTCATCATGTGCAAATTGCAAGCTAACCCTTTTAACTGGGTAAATTGCACATAGGTCCCTGTATATCAAAACAATGCTACAACTTTAAATAAAAGGAGAAAATACTGAAATATATGTTTCTGAGAAACTTAATTACATGCTCAGAGTTAATCACAAGGATTTAATCACATATTTAGGAAAAATACCTAGGGTTAACTCATAACCCAAGCCAGGGATGTTACAAAAAGGGTCCAAGGTCGGTTGATAAAGTTGCCTAGGAATTCACGCCCATCATCTTCAACCTCTGTTCAGGTCGGTTACTCCACCATTTTACTTGCAAAAGTGCAAGAAGAAGGGAGGTATAAGAAGAACTAAGTACAAATTGCAAGAACAAAGATTTGTATAATAAAGCAAAGAGTTTAGAGTTATAAAACCCGCCTCAAACTTGTTCCTAGAGCTACAAGCTTCCAAGCTTCAAGCCTTTAATGGCGTCTTGAGCTCCACAAGTCAGCCAAAGGTGATTCTCCAAGGAAAAGATGGGGATGGTCGGCTAGAACAAAGAACCTAAGTGAATTAACCATAGAACCAACCTTTTATGAAGAATTCCTCCAAGAATTCGAGCTAGAAGATGGTTCCTACTCACCTTAGCACTAGTTGGTTGTCTACCTGAGCTCCAGAGCTTTGCCTTGGTCATTTTGAGAAAGATTATAAGTGAAGAGGTGAAAGGATACATTTAGTTGGTTTACAAGGGAACTAGGCTTATATACTTTAGGATATTTTCCACCATAAGGACCTCTAGATCATGGAAATCTCATATAAGTCCCTCCTTGTTTCTAAGGCACGTCCAAGACATCAAAGCTTAAGCAAAGCCCATCAAAACTCAAGATCTAAGGGCAAAGAAAACCAACCTTCAACTAGGGTACATAATTGAAAGGTCTCCATACTCATACTAGGTGATTCTACTACAAAATTCAATTTTTTTTTTCTGATTACTTCATTGAAGCGCCCCTTTCATCATTTCTATTCTAAATGATGTAAAGAGTCATAAAAGATATTCTAGAAGGTGTATTTTATAAATTGCACCCCACATTCTAGGTAAATTGCACTTTACTCCAAAATTAGGTTTTTTAAGCACAAGGATCATTCCACAAGCTGCATCTTGATGCCCAGGCTTGGAAAATCCATCATACTTCATCATATTCATTCTTATGTTGTCTCAACATTTAAAGGAACATATAAACATGTGTAATTTGCAAGTTAACCCCCCTGATTGGGTAAATTGCACATAGGTCCCTGTATTACAAAACAATACTACAACATTGTTCATAGGGGACAGAAATGGAAACATATGTTCCATAGGAGCTTTAATTACATACTAAAGGATAATTACAAATATCTAATTTCATATTTAGGCAAAACACCTAGGGTTAGCTCATAACCCAGGTCAGGGATGTTACAGAGATCCTCAATCCACCAAGGCCTCCTTCCATATTTCCCGATAAACATGCTCCAGATTTCAGAGCTAAAGGAACATTTGAAGAACATATGGTCCATGTCCTCTTCAACAGAGTGACACAGGGAACACCTGGAGGTGAGTGAGATGCTGATCCTCTTCAGAGAGTCACAGCTGGGTAACCTATCAAGAAAACATATCCATAGGAAGCAAGCACAACTTCTGGGAAACTTGCTTTTCCAAACCCATTCAGACCATTTCGTCTTGGGATACGTCTTTCTAATCACATCCCAACCATCTTTGAGATTAAAGTAGTTCTTATGTTTATAAAAAATGGAGTCTTCCTCGTCAGATAAAGGGGTAAGGCTAGCAAACAGGCTACACATAGAGTCAATACTCCTAACATTAGGAAGGAGCCATGATTGATTCAGAACGCAGGAGGAGATCAGACAGTAAGTTCCTTTTCCAAACCGAAGAACCATCTGCTTATCACATGAATCAAGAACACACTTCTTCCCCGGTAACTAAGGGTCCAACCAGAATTTGAACCTTTCTCCATTTCCAACTCTGAAGTCAATACTACTCTTAAGGAGATCTCTCATCCCAATAAATTTCTTCCACATCCAGGAAGAATTGGTTTTTTGGCCCACAGACCAAACAAAATCCTGTTTACTATTTCTTTCATGCATCCATTTAACCCATAGAGACTCTTTGTTGCAGGCGATGTTCCAAAGATTTTTCAGACGGCCAGCCTTAGTCCAATCTTGCACCAGCCGAATCCCCAAGCCACCCTCAGCTTTCGGCCTACAAATGGCGTCCCACGAAATAGTGTGGAGGTGCTTCTGAATAGAGGAATCATTCCAAATAAAGTCTCTCATGTGCTTCTATATATCAAGGATCACTGCCTTAGGAAGCGGGAAGGCTGAAGACCAGAAAATGTGGTAACTTGAGAAGGTAGAAATGACCAGCTCAACACGACCAGCGAAAGATAAGAGCCTGCCCTTCCAAGAATCAAGTCTTTTCTTAATTTTCACAATAATAGGAGTACACATCGATTTGGTCATCGTTCTAGTGAAGAGAGGGAGACCTAAATACTTCATAGGAAGACCAGAGGATTCAATGTTCAAGCAACCAGAGATCTCAGCAGAAGTAGGACAACTCTTGCTAAGAGAGAGTTGACTTTTCATATTATTAAGGCTCAGGCCAGAAGTATGGCAGAAAGTATCAAGGACAATTTTGATATTCCTTGCATTTTCAAGATCAACCTTAGAGAAGATAAGAAGATCATCCGCAAAGATAATGTGAGAGAGCCCAAGGTGATCAGATGCTTTAGGCGGAACAATAAGATTTTTAGAAACCACATCATTCATAATAGCAGAGAAGCCCTGCATTGCAATAACAAAGAGATAGGGAGTCAGAGGGTCCCCTTGACAAACCCCATTTGAAGCTTCAAAGACACAAGAAGGTGATCCATTAATAAGAATCTGAAAGGAAGTAGAGTTGAAGCAAACCTCTATCCACAAAAGCCAGCAGGAAGGGAACCCCATTTTAGAAAAAAGGAAGAGAATGTAGTCTCTTCTAACAGAATCATAGGCTTTAGATAGATCTGCCTTCAGACAGAGAGAAGCATTACCCTTAGGGCATGAGAAGGTGCTAAGCAAATCATTGGCCAATAGAATAGCATCACTGATCTTTCTCCCTTTGATAAAGGCAAACTGATTTTTATCGATAAGAACAGGGAGCACATCCTTTAACCTGTTAGCAAGAATCTTTGTGATAACCTTGAACATAACATTGCAAAGGGAAATAGGATGGAAATCCTTTAAGTTGTCAGCTCCTTGCACTTTTGGGATAAGAGTAATAAAGGATCTATTGCACTCCTTGATAAGTTTCCCAGACTCAAAGAAATTAAGAATAGCTTTGGTAATATCCTACCCAACAATGGGCCAACACGTTTTGAAAAAAGTCGCAGGGTGAACTCGATGTTGCCGACTCTCGACACGGTCGTGCCTACCCTAGAACGGTCAGGCCAGTTGCGAGTATGCGACTTACAGAGGTGGCAAACATGTATACGTGGCAGGTAAAGAGAGAGGCTGCACGAGGTGGTTATGACGACTTCAGCGGTGGCTGCTGCTACAGGGGGCCGATCTATAGAAGAGATGACGGTCTGGTGGGGTTCAACTTCTGCCGACACTGTGCATGGTCATGCCGGGGCTTGGCATGGTCATGCAGGCGAGTTGGAGAAGGATGCAGTGGCAGAAAAGAGGATGGAAATGTTTAGGGCAATGCCAGAATAACAACCCTATTGGTCATTGTGGATGGAAGGGGGAGGTGAATTACGGCAAAAGGGGCGTCACTGGCGGTGGTAGACGATGCTAAAACTACGGCTGCTGTTGCTGCTGTTGTGTTTGTTATGGATGCGGTGGTTGCTTCTAACCTACTAGAAGGTGGGGGAAACAAGGAAAAGATAGGAAACGGGTGGGGGTGGTGTAAGGGATTCACGGGAGAGGAGAGAATTCAGGTGGTGGGTGTGGGAATAAGAGACTCGGCCTGTGGATATTTATATGACATGCGCACCCATCCACCGTCGGCCCGGGCACGATAATGCTGAGGTGGTAGGAAACTGTAGAAAGGCAGAAAACTCGGTCAACAGTGGGACTTTGGTCAAAAGGTGGAAAAATTGGTCAAAAGTGCGACAGTCAGTCAAAAAGGCAGAAAAGATGGAGACAAACTGAAACGTCAGTCAGTCAAGCCGACAATATTTTCGGTTTAATCAAATTTTGACCGTTTGACCAAAGATTGTATGTGAAAAGTGATTTTTCACGTAACGTAGCAGTTTGTACGGTCGTGTGCAGCTGGGCACGGTCATGCTGAGATGGAAAATTCAAAAATGACCGCTTTTGATCGTTGGCTGACAAGCGAGAAATCTAGATAAAAACACGAGATGGTCTGACCATGCTGGCCTAGCACAACTGTGCCGAGGCTGGTCCGGGAGGTCTCATGTATCAGAGAATTGGGATCTAAGCGGAGAAAATGAGGGTGGAATGTGTTGAAACAGTTTCAAAATCAAACACCACAGGAGGTCAACAAGATATACCAAATAACTTTTTTTTAAAAAGATAGACAAAAAGTAGTTGTCTGGTGAAAAAGAGGGAAATGCATGCAATACAAAGTAAAATAAACCTAGATGATGGAAAGGAAACTAAATTTAAATAGTTAGAGGAAAGATAAAACTTGTATTGACATTATTATGCTAAAATTCTTAAAATTTAAAATTAAAGAAAAATTGTGTAGGTAATAGGGGGTGGCTGCCCTACAACTCCTACACTTGGATCCCAAATCTATAGTTTTGGGGTCCGTGTAACATGTGTCTCACCAATCAGACCCACCATGTAGGAGTAGAATAGGTGGAGATGTGGGCTCTTTTGAGTCTAAAGAAGAGGAATAAAATCAGGCGACTCGATTAAGTAATCTCTGTGCTGGATTTACTTGAACTGCACTGAAATGAATTCTCTAGTAGAACATCCTCAAGGTATCCATCAATGTATGAATCTGAATAGGAAGATCGTAGGATGTTGACATAGGATGAGATGGAGGGGAGAGGCTGAAAGTCTTCTAGAGGGCTCCTTTCTTCTTTCCCCAGCTCTGAACTTGAGGTTGGATGCTCGAATAAACTTTCATGTATAGTCTGAGTCATCCAATCATCTTCCAAATGAGAAATATCCCCAAGTGAATTTGGTTGTGGTTCTACTACCCCAATCTTGTCGCATTCTATGGGGTCTGGGGTATCTTCATGCTCATCAACCATGTTGTAGTGGATTGTCCATCCGGCTCCCTTGATGTCAACTATTCCTTGAAAAGGGATTGTGGACAACGTCGGCTCATGCTAGTCTAGTTTGTCATCATCGATATACTTGCTCCACTGAGATGAATAGTCATCATCACTTTCATCGAACAATTTTTTCCAAACCATTAATGTCTGATTGCTCAAAGCAAAGTGACAAGTCTCAATATGAGATGTATCACTATGGTCTGAATCAATGTGTGATTCAGGTTCTTCAAATTGACCTTCATGTTATGAGGTTGTTTGACTACCCTGATCATCTTCATCGTAGTGATAGACCCATTCATGCCTATGGCTTGTATCTTCCATTGGTTGATCACCTGAATCATCTGGATAGAATGAAGGGCTTCTCCAAGTGGGCTGGTCTTTACAGAAAAATCTGGGTGATTCTCATTGATGGTCTGAATAGGATGGTGAGGCATTTTCCAATTCAGGCCCAATGGAATGGTTCTGATGAATGTAATCTTCATGGTTCTATGATGGTGTTTGTAATTGAATGGTAAACAAATTGATGAGCTCTTGAAGCCTCCTGCCCTATTCAACATCCTTATCATGAATCTGTTGTAATTAAGCAGCTATGCTTTCAAAATCCCTCAATTTCACCATGCACCTCTTTTGGGAACCCACGATATCTAACTGATGCACTTGGACGAATCCTTGTTCAACAATTTGAAGTAAACTTCTACCACGGTCTGTGATCTCAGTGGCTACTTGGAGTTGATGATCCTACTTTTCTAGTAGCTACTGGAGCGGTTTGACATTTTCTTAGAGATGAGGAGCTAAGGAGGTGATTAGCACATTGAAACTTTCTCCAGCTAGCTCCACTGCTCTAATCAGTTCTTGATCCCATGATAGCACATAAGTTGAGGGCTGATCGACAATCTCCATTGTTGAAACTTCTAAGTATGATGAAGGTGGAGGCGAGTGTAGTTCGACTGGCTGTAGAGCATGACCTTCAATTATATTCTAGTAGTCAGAAATGCAGAAAAATTCTGGAGGACAGGTGGACAAGATAACTTGTCTTGCAGGTGCAAGATCCATGGCTGAAAAGATGTATAAGAAAAAGAAAAGCTATTCAGTATATATGAACAAGTATGTGTAAAACAAAAAGAAAACTATGCATATATGTACTGGCTTATGGATGACAAAATAAAATCTTTGGGCGTGTAAACGTTGAAAACCACATCCCCATCAACAACGTGAAAAGTTGATCACATCTCGAGAGGGCGGTCGAACTTTAAATTTATAGCTTGAAACCTTCAAGGACCCCCACAACTTTATTATGGCGTCGAAGTAGATATACAGGGTCAAACACAGGGACGTGGGGAACTTAGGATTATTAAGATCTCACTCTTAAGTCAAATAAGCCAATTCAATAGTCGATAAAAGTATGGAGCTAGAACTAGTCTAGCAGATTGTCACAAAATAAAACAAAACAAAGAAAACAAAACAAAACAGAGTCAGTAGGATTCTACTAATCAAAGAGAAGGAGTTCTTGGCTATGTAACCACAAGTTGGGTAGTCTATACACCCGTTATCAGGCATAGACAACCCTCAAACACCTCAACAAACAACCTACATCCAAATATAGTACGCACTGCGGTATCTGTTCCTGTGGGGTCATCCCAATCGCTTTTGCGTAACGTGACAAAAACCCATCAATGACATGAAACCTCTCTCGAGGATTAAAAATCAACACCCTAGAATATTCTAGATACCCTCTTAGGTCTAGAATACTCTGAGATGCTTGGAACGGGTGTGATCTGGGTAGAACCAAGTAGTGGGGGCCCGACCGTGCCAGGGTGGGCCTGACTATGCCCAAGTCTACAGTTCTGCATAGATCACCTTGAACCATCCTCCTTTCAGATTCTGATCTAAACTATCTTCTCTTACCTATTTCTACAACGAATCTCTCGATATAGGTAGAAATAAAAGTTCAAGCAAGAAAGAGATCAACCAAACTAGCAATCATAACCAGAGAGAGAAGATAGAACAGAAAACATACTAGATTTGGAATAAAACTACTTGCTTAAGGTAAAAGTTCATAAACATGCCCAAAACGGGCTACATAGCCAAGAAGGAGCTCAACTAGCCATGGACAAGTGTAGTTGGCACCGAACAAAGATGAAAGAACATCATTTGTATAGAAACAAAGGTGAACAATAGAAGAAAGGAGAAGAAGAAGAGATTTAGCCCATAAAGGAGAGGTGGCTCTCTCTCCTTAGCCACCGTATGGACAAGTTCTGATCTTATGGTCATCCTCCTTGGTCTTTTGGACTCCTTTCTCTTTGATTTTTCCCCAAATAGCAGCTTGGTGGATGTATGGAGGTGGAAGATGGCTATGAATGGTAGGATATGGCTGAATGGTGGTGGAAAATGGTGGTAGATGGAAGCAAACTGGAGGAACAGACGTAGGATGATCACTTCAGCCTTTTTGAACCTTGGAACTCTTCCACGGGGCTCTGAGAACCAAGAATGTGTGGAACCATGACACGGATTTACCATGTGTAAAATGCAAGTATACGCGTCAATATAATATAGGCCTTGGGAGGCCCGAGTCGAACACAGGGAAACATGATTTTCAGTAGACTACTACTAACTACTTGTGATCAACTAAACCGATTATAAAAGTTTGGAAGTTATTTTGAAAAGGAAAAAATAAAAATAAAAGAAAACAAAGAAATCGATTAAATAGTTGGTTTAATCAATTCAAAAGAAATCTCTAGGATTGCAGTTTCACCACAGGTTCTCATTGTACTAATTCCTTCACAATTATCACAACTCTTCTCCCTTTTCAGATAGTGGCTTGTAGCTAGAATTGTTCGCTTCTACGATACAATTCACTACCTTAATCTAAGTCGGTTCCACGCTAGTAGTAACCTATTCTCTAGACTAGGTGCATGAAAAACATGTCTCTGGGTTCCCACCATTAACTGTACATCACCTTTTCCAAAGGATTTATTAGTTAATGTGATTATCGCCTCTTTTCAACCGTTAATTCTTCGTCAAAAGCAATTATGGGTATTAAATTATCATTATGGTGATCAAGCACAATGATAGCAATGGAGAAAATGATATCATACCACAGATTTGAGGGACAAGTTATGATAAACTATGTAAGAAAAGTCATACAACAATTGCCCGGGCTACTCCCAGTCCTAGAGACAAAGGGGATTAGCCCCGCATGTTCATCTCAATACAAAACACCATGAAGGAAGGAGAAAGCATGGAGAAAACGTGGATGAAGATGGTGTAACCCCTGAACGGAGAAGAATCGGGTGATCCTTGGTGCAGGATGAGCGTTCTATAGCCTTCCGGTGGTGGAAAACTCCGTCTGCGTCTCTGGAATCTCCCGGGGCATAGCTCTCAGCTTCGTTCTTCACTCTGTCCTCCTTCGGGACTTGTGCAATGCAATAGAACATCAATGACGACTTTGGGCTATCTTTTTCTAGGTATAGGTACCACTCACGACGGCTAAAAGAATGCAACCGTCCGATTGAAGTCGTGCTGGATAAAACTCTGATATGACGACGTCGATACCATCAATGGGGTGTCGATGATACCGATGCTTTCCTCAATTTCTAGGAGCTTCCTGAAGCCTTCTCGATACCATCAACCACTCCCATCGATGGTATCGAAGGAGTGATATCTGGATCACTGTTGGACCTTCGAGACCATTGACAAAGTGTCAATGGTATCGAACTATCTACTTCCTCTCCGGCTCTGTCACTATTGCTCTGTCGATGGTATCGACAGACCGTCGATGGTATCGACGGGTCCAGAATTGTGAATTGCCTAAAAATGAGAGAAAAACCCAAATCAAATATGAGAAATATGATAATCTATACAAAAGAATGTAAAACAAGATGAATTTGATGTAGGCAAGGATAATAGGCTAAAGGAATTGAATCAAGCAATATTAACCACAAATATGACCAATAAGCACATAAAATGAGTGTAAAACTAGCCTATAAAAGTGACTCAAAACCCCCGCATCAAACTCCCCCAAGCTTGAAATTTGCTCATCCTCGAGCAACAAAACTATAGAATAAAATTTTGAGGGTCAACTAAAGAACATAATCACATAAAAGACATCACATTATGATTCCCACCTGCAAGGCTCATACCGAATCTCACTAACCACATAACGATAACTACCCTAAAGGTGACAATAATCATCCATGAGAAATGTCCACCCCGTAATTAATGAACACAATCAAATAAAGTAGATAATATAATAAATTCCTCCGGTTCATGCATGGCGCATCTTGTGATCTCCTATCTATGTTGCTCACATCCTAACTACCATCTACAATGGAAGCATGTCTCCTGATATACAAGAATGAGGAGATAATTATGGGTGGCCTACCATTTTGAGCAACGGGGGGATGGAATTGGCGACTGTGAAAGAACAGAAAGCACAAACAATATAACATGCAAAAACAACAAAAATGACCTAAATGTTGCATATGCATATGAACATGACCTAATGCCTACATTTTAGGTGGAATGATGCATGCTCTACTATTCCATCTCAATGTGAGATAAAATGTCTACAAAACAACATCATGTGCTTACTCTTCCTATATGCAGATGAAACAAGTTCCTTCCCCCCTCTAATTTCTACTTATTTTTTCTTATTTTTCCAAGCCCTAATTTTCTCAATTGACTAGAGAAATATTTAAAAAAACATAGTTTGTTTTTTTTGTTTGGGCTTATTTTCACATAACTACTACAATTGATGCATTACAATTTACCATTTAGAGAGTATAGAACAAGTTACCCACTTTTCTTATTTTTCAAAAGAAATTAGGCACATAATGTCCTATATGCTCAAAAATATGTGAAGTGCAACTACATGAAAGTAATTATGCAACTACAATGGCATGTACTCTAAAATGTGTGCATGCATAACTGATCTACAAAATTTTTATTTTTCATTTTTTAATGCAAAATCTAGCTACAATGCAATTCTATCTAAATGACATGCAATTAAGAGATGAAGAACTGTAGTGAAATGCAATTATATCTAAATGACATGCAATCAAGAGATGAAAAATTATAGTGTGCTCCCAATTGTTTTAGGTGGAGTGTGAATGAAGTAAGGAGGATAGATCACAAGACTAAATGATAGAACCATTGGAAAAGATTCTATGTCTCTCCTTACTGACATGCGCACAAAGTAACTAATAGGTTTCTCTTTCTCACTTCAAATTAAAGTCCCATTACCATTTGGTCAGTTAAAGCTCAACATCCATATCTGTCCTCATTTCTTGAACCATAAGGATATATAGTTATGATCATATGTTTTAAAGTTGACCTACCCAATTATTTTCATAAGTTATGTGATCAATTTCAAACAATTCACACATCAGCCCCAAATGAAAAACATTGAGATGACACACTGCTATTAGACACCCACTGATTATGCTAGATAGAAAGTGGGTCCTAAAAAGCCGTAAATAAAAAATTACAAAGCTAGAAGAAAAATTGCGAAAAAAACTAAGAAAAATGCTCAATAGAAGAAAATAAAATAAAACTAAGATAGAAACTGTTCCATCTCCCCCCCCAAGCTTGAATTTGACTATGGCCTCATAGTCAAAATCCAGACTTAAGAGGTGGAACAATGATACCCCCTAATGCTCTGGCAATGGGTGTGGCGGGTACGTGCTGGGGGTCCCAAGTAGGATGCTGCCCCTGAAATTTGATGGAAAGAATTTGTCCTCTTTTATAACTGTGGCCGACACTACTGTCGATTCGTCGATACCATCGACGAGGCCGTCGATAGTATCGACATTACTGAGGTGAAATTTTCTGAAAATCTCCAGACATCTCGCGACCATCGGCGGAATGGTCGATACTATTGACGTTCCCTAGTCTTGATCATCTCTTTGCCTGCTCCCTTGTCGATACCATCAACGAGGCCGTCGATAGTATCGGCGGGATGAAGTTTTGGCACAAATTTTTTCTGTTCCAAATTTGATACCAGTGACACTTGTGTTGATGGTATCAACCATTTCTCAGCTTGCACACTCAACAAACATGTCAGGGTATCATTTTTACAAACTAACTACAACGGTAATAAAAACTACTTAGGAAGACAAAAACTAAAGTAAATGAACATGTACTCTACCAAGGTTGGGTTGCCTCCCAATAGGTGCCCTTCTTTAACGTCTTAGGGTAGACGATACAAATACCTTAACCTGGGTTGTCAAAGGATGTCTCTAATGATTCACTTGGCAATTTAAATTCAACTCTATCTTTACCAATCCCCAACGTCAAGTAGCCTCGCCCAATGGAAGTGATCATATCAGCCGTAGCTTGGAATGGCCTTCCCAATAACATCTCACATCCTTCTAGCTCATTCATGTCCATTACTATGAAGTCAACATGGAAGATGAATTTTTCAACTTTGACTAGCACATCCTCGCATATACCTTGTGGCTTAACAATGGATCCATCTGCCAACTCGATTGTCATGGAAGTTTGTGTTGGCTTCTTCAATCCCAACTTTTGAAAAGTGGCAAGTGGCATAAGATTAATGCCCACTCCTGAGTCACACTGTGCTTTTGGAAAATGTTGTCCACCTATGGAACATGGGATGTAGAAACATCCTGGATCTTTCCTACTTTGGCAGCCTTCCTTGGATTATAGAACTCACTGCTTCATCAACACACACAACATCTGTTTCTTTGATCTGCCGTTTCTTGGTGATGATGTCTTTCATAAATCTTCCATATGAAGGAATTTTATCTATAGCCTCCACCAATGGAATATTAATGTGGAGCTTCCATAAGATCGCAAGGAATTTCTTGAAGTGCCTTTGCTCTTTCCTTGGCTTCAGACTATCCGGGAATGGCACGCTTGGCTCCTTTATGCGCTTGTGTGGGGGTATAAATGGAACTTTAGGGGTCTCCTCCCCTAAGCTTGCTTCAATGCCACCTTCTAGGATAGGACTCAATATATCATCCATGGATGGCATGACTTGTGGCTGCTTCTCCTTATTGATAGTGGCTGCTTCACTACGAAATAAAGCTTTCACATGCTCCTCCAGCCTAGGAATCTCTTCAGAAATCTGAGATATGGGCACGGTAGTGGTGGAATCTTGGAGTGAACTGAATGACGTCTTACATCCTCCTGGCAATCCATACAAACTGTGAGGGTATGGAACTTTGGGTTTATCCTCCAAGTCTATATGCATGATACTCTGCTTATTTACCTCCTCAACAGGAGGCTCTGATGCTTTGTAGACTGAAATATATTTAACCTGTTGATGTGGCTGAGCGGGCTCTGCATTCTCAGATGGTTTTTGTTGAATGATTTGCTTCATCACAGCCACCTCAGTTGAAATTCGGGTCATTGTTGTCTCTAGAGTCCTCAATTGTGCACCATGACTCTATAGAGTCAACCCGAACTGATTCATAAACTCTCCTTGTGACTTAATTTTCTTGCTGAATGTGCTCATCAACTCTTGATTTTGCTTTATCACTTGGTTTAGCTACTCATTGCTCTTGTCCTCTGCACTCAGTTGTGGTGTGTACTTTGAGTCTTGTAGAAAATTATTTGGATCCTTCCATGAAAATTTCGTATCCTTTCTCCAAGAGTAGTCATTACTCCTATAGCCCTGTTGATGCATATATTTTACATATTCTTCTTCCTCAGACTCACTGCTCTCCTTCTATAAGAGCTTCTTGGACAGTAGGTCCATCTTCTCATTTAATGCTTGAATGGCCTTTGCATCACCTACAACTCTATTTTGTTCTGGTGCATCTCTATTACCCCACGACTGCTTCTTAGCTATGTTCTTCAAGATCTCCCAACACCTTGTACCTGTGTTGGTCAAAAAGAAGCCCGAGCCCGCTGAATCTAAGTTGCTTCTATCATGCTCATTGAGAGAAAAGTAGAAAATTTTAACTTGCTTGTCCTTATCCAACCCATTATGTGGTCACTTCCTTAGCATGATCTGAAAGCATTCCCATGTCTCTGAATACGTCTCATCGGCCTTTTGATAGAATTTATGGATCTTTCTCATGAGGTCATTCGTCTTCTTGGGTGGGAAGAATCTCTCGAAGAAGACCTCTACCATCTGGTCCTAGGTCTCTATGTGCTCGTCATCGAGATTGTGCAACCATTCACGTGCATTTCCCGCGAAAGAACTGGGAAAAAGCTTTAAGTAAAGTGCTTCTTGCGGGAACCTATCAATCTTTATCATATCACTATTTTCCACAAATGTGCTGATGTAGGCCGCTGGATCTTCATTGTTTAGCCCATGAAATGCATTAGACTTGACCAAGTTTATCACTGTCGGATCAATCTTGTATGTAGGAATGTTGATCGCCTGCTTTTTGATCGACCCCTTAGATGCAGAAGAAGAAGAAGCCTTAATCTTTTCCCATATTGTCTGTTCCTCAACCATTACTTTGGATTCAGAATATGTATCTAAGCTTTTAGGTTGATTGTGAATATGTTCCTCCTCGTCACCTGATCCAGAAGGTGGAACCTCAGGTATTGACTATGTGTAGTCCGTACTACGCGTCTTCACCATGCACTAGTACTTGAAATGTGAAAAATTGATTAAGTACAGTACTAGCCGAGTAAAAAATTTCAAAGATAGAAAATGTACTCTCAATTATAAAAATTATTAAAAGTGGCCTAGAGTGGCCACTTGTAGCACTCATAGTGCCGAAAATTACCGTTTCCCCGACAACAGCGCCAAAAACTTGACACGACTATACCATTTGTAAAATGCAAGTATACGCGTTAATATAATATAGGTCTTGTGAGGCTTGAGTTGAACACAGGGAAATGTGATTTTCGGTAGACTACTACTAACTCCTCATGATTAGCTAAACTGATTATAAAAGTTTGAAAGTTGTTTTGAAAAGGAAAAAATAAAAATAAAATAAAACAAAGCAATCGATTAAATGGTTGGTTTAATCAATTCAAAAGAAATCTCTAGGATTGCGGTTTCACCGTGGGTTCTCATTGTACTAATTCCTTCAAAATAATCACAACTCTTCTCCCTTTTCAGATAGTGTCCTGTAGCCAGAATTGTTCGCTTCTGCGATACAATTCACTACCTTAATCTAAGTCGGTTCCATGCCAGTAGTAACCTATTCCCTAGACTAGGTGCATGAAAAACAAGTCTCTGGGTTCCCACCATTAACCGTACATCACCTTTTCTAAAGGATTTATTAGTTAATGTGATTATCACCTCTTTTTAACCATTAATTCTTCATCAAAAGCAATTAAGGGTATTAAATTATCATTATGGTGATCAAGCACAACGATAGAAATGGAGAAAACGATATCATACCATGGATTTGAGGGACAAGTTATGATAAACTATGTAAGAAAAGTCATACAAAGATTTCCCAGGCTACTCTCAGTCCTAGAGATAAAGGAGATTATCCCTACATGTTAATCTCAATACAAAACACCATGAAGGAAGGAGAAAACATGAAGAAAACGTGGATGGAGATGGTGTAACCCCTGAACGGAGAAGAACCAAGTGATCATTGGCGCGGGATAATCATTCTGTAGCCTTCTGGCAGTGGAAAACTCCTTCTGCGTCTTTGGAATCTCCCAAGGCATAGCTCTCAGCTCCGTTCTTCACTCTCTCCTCCTTTGAGACTTGTGCAATGCAATAGAACGTCAATGACGACTTTGGGCTATCTTTTTCTAGGTATAGGTACCACTCATGACCGCCAAAAGAATGCAACTGTCCAATTGAAGTCATGATGGACAAAACTCTGATCCGACGGCGTCGATACCATTGACGGGGTGTCGATGGTATTGACACCTTAGGATACTGATGCTTTCTTCAATTTCTGGGAGCTTCCTGAAGCCATCTCGATACCATCGACCACTCCCGTCGATGGTATCAACATAGTTATATCTGGCTCATTGTTGGACCTTCGAGACCATCGACAAAGTGTCGATGGTATCGAACTATCTGCTTCCTCTCTAGCTCTGTCACTGTTGCTCTGTCGATGCTATCGACAGACCTTCGATGGTATCGACGGGTCCAGAATTGTGAATTTCCTCAAAATGAGAGAAAAACACAAATCAAATCTGAGAAATATGATAGTCTATACAAAACAATGTAAAACAAGATGAATTTGATACATGCAAGGATAATAGGCTAAAGGAATTGAATCATATGATATTAACTACAAATATGACGAATAAGCACATAAAATGAGTGTAAAACTAGCCTATAAAAGCGACTCAAAACCCCTGCATCACAACACAACGTGGAACCTCCCAAAATTCAGAACCCGGACCTCCCAATCTCAGAACTTGGAATTCTCAAAACCCCTCTCTAGGTCACGAGGGGTGAATATTTATAGGCGAACGTGGAAGATAGTCACGACACATGCCTCACTCATGGGCATGGTCTTAGTCTGACTGTGTAGGGCTGGGCATTGTCGTGCCGAGGGTCGTGGTTGATTTAGACACCGCAGTCGAGGCAGATACCACAGTCGAGACTAATGCCTCAGTCGAGGAAGATCGTGCCATGGTCACGGTCGTGTCGCGGTCGAGGTTGATGTTCCTCGGTCGCGGCCGTGCCATGGTTGAGGTGGCCGGGCCGTGGTCACAGTCGTGCTTAGCCCGATCATGCCGAGTGTCAGTCGACACAACATCTTGGGCTCATTGTTTTCTTGTTGGACTTGAACTTTTTGAATTCTACTTTTCTCCCATTGATTCCTTTAGAATTAAATTCCCTTTAGGAATACAGTTGTCCTAGAAACAAACATTTTTGTTATCGGATTGGAATATAAAAGTAGTATTCAACAAAATAACAACTATGTGATTTTTGAGACAATTTTTTTCAAGAAACTTCTTTATTATATAAGCTTTCAATCATAATTCTTACAAAAGACATATTTGTACTCTTTCCATGCCATATCTCATGTGGCATCTTTTGAACCATTTAGACGTTACAATGTTTTAGTGTAAGACATGTGCCAAAAATGAAATTGGAAGATTAGCTATATTTATTGATAATCGCACCATGACTTAACATGGTGGATTCCTTCTTTTCGATACATCACTATGTTTTAAGTGGAGTTCACTATGATACACTATCATGGCCTCCGAAAAGGTCCTCAAACTCTTTGTTAAAATATTTGCACATCGATCATATAGAAGTGTTTTACTACTTATACCAAATTGGTTATGTACTTCATTCTTGATCTCCTTGATCACTTCAAGAGATTTAGAGTTGTATTTCATTAAATACAATCTACCATATCTACTAACAACATCAAGAAATATAATGAGGTACTACTAACCATTGAGGTAATTTATTCTAAAAGGTCTACATACATCACTATGTATGTTGCCTAAGAGAATACTCGCTCTCCCACTACATCTAGTGAGAGGTTTTTTTGTCATATTGCATAATAAATAAGACTTGTATGTTTCTATGGGTTCAATAACTAAAAGAGTCTAGATGACCATTGTGGATTCTAAAAATGCATTTCTCATTTCTATACTCTAGATGACTATGGGATAGGTATTCATTGTCTGAGTCATTGAGTCATTCTGTATCAATATAATTTTCTCTACAACTATCAAATATAAACTACAAGACATTGGGGCCATATCCATAAAATATGTTATCTCTTAAATCAAAACATCAAATATATTTATAATATTCTTGTCCATACAAGATACATGATTCTTTTATTAATTATGGGTACATAATAGAAATTCACTAATTTATTACATGCCCCTTAGGATGAATAACAATTTTCAATTGTATTGGAAACAACTCTTAATCCACACAGTTGCATCTTACTTCTTCTTGGGTCCTAAAGTGGAGATCTTTATATCCTTCTTCTTCCTAAGATCCTCTATATAATGATGATAATTTCTCTTCCAGTGTCCAAACTTGTGACAATGGTGGCACTTCCATTCCTCATTCACTCCTCCCTTAGCTTTCAATGCTAAAGACTTTGGTTTTTGACTAGCGTTATAACTCTTCTTATCTTTGCCTTTGCCCTTAGACATCTCTATGTTGATCATCATCACTTATTTTGGTTTGTCATTCATCTACTCTTTAGTTGTACTCAACACACCAAGTTATTCTAACAACGACATCTCGAAATTATTCATGTTGTAGTTCATGAAAAATTGGCTATATGATTTTGGAAGAGACTGTAGAATCACATCTTTTGCCAACTCTTCACCCAAGGGAAATCCCAATCTAGCAATGTTCTCCACATACCCAATCAACTTGAGTACATGAGGACCTACTAGATCTCCTTCATCCATATTGCACATCAACAATGCCTTTGAGACATCATGTCTCTCTTGTCTTTCCTGATCTTGGTAAATATTCTTAAGATGTGTTACCATCTCAATAACATCCATGTTCTCATGTTGTCTCCATAACTCATGATTCATTGAGCACAAGATCAAGCACTTGACATCCACAACATCTTTAGAATGCTTCTATTAAGCATCCCTATTAGCCTTAGGGGCATTGGGAGAAGGTTCATTTAGCTCTAATGTCTCATAGACAGACCTTACTCTCTTGAGTGAGAACAATTATCAACATCCTGAACTAGTCGTGGAAGTTATTTCCATTCAACTTTTCCTTCTCTAGGACTGATCACAAAGAAAATATGTTTGTGTTTTCCATTAGATTCTACAAAAGAAATTATGTAATTTTAGTTAAAACACTTTTTCTTTGATTTGATATTGTTGACGATTTTAATTAGGCTTTTAATTAATTGTTGCTCCCACTATTTTGTTCAAATTGATATCCCTCACTTCCAATTCACAAGATTGTAGAGTACAACCTTCTAGTGAGCCAAGACCCACAAAAATTAAGTTATTACCCGACCCATGACAGTGTCCATAATCAATTATTAAGGTAGGCAACTTTTGCCAATTGCATCTCATGTCATGGATAGATGGTAAGTGCAACTCTTTGCCATAGTCATCTACATGCTTCGAGGAACCTAATATTTTCTAGGTCACATAGTTATGTCAGACCCAAAAGACAACACAATAGTAATGTACCCTACTTGGCAGACCCACATGACTACTACCACACTTCCACGAGATGGAAAACTCACCATGCTTGGTGTGCCCACACTTAGTCAATGAATATTTTCATGTGTGTTTCTTACGGAAATCATCTAAGACTTAATACTTGAATACATATACTTATACGTATCCAACGACCACTTACTTACGGTACCTATCATATACATGCTTTATCCACAAACCATAAACATGCAATCATAAAATGAATGGTGATGGTTTTGGCCATACTAATACAATTCTTTGGAGCCACAGAGAATTACTACCACCTAAGGTCATACATCTCATGTAGCAACTTGCACTTGAAACTTGTGTTGGCTCAAGTTGATCGATTGGCTTGTCCTATCTGTTGGCCCCCTTGGTCCTCCATTCGGTCGGATGGACTCTCCATCAGACGACTAGTCAAATGCAAAATGACTTCTCATGATGAAACATAAATTGAGAAGAATATAGGCATTTGTAAAGGAGGGGGGAGGCTTGGTATGTAAATTGGGTACCTATAGGAAATTAACCAATCAACCATGCACACTGTCCACAAGGGGTTTTGGCCATAACCACACTTACATCCACCATCAAAACACTTTTAAGGCGACACACACACACATATATATATGTATATATATGTATATATATGTATACATATATGTATATATATGTATACATATATGTATATATATGTATACATATATGTATATATATGTATACATATATGTATATATATGTATACATATATATACATATATGTATACACATATATATATATATATATATATATATATATATATATGGATAGTATGTGGTATTTAATTGGAGATGCACATTAATCGTTATAATATTTACATCGTATGCAATAAAATAAATCTATACATATCAATTTAAATCCAAATACACCATAAATTGATGTGGCTGTGATAACATTGTTGAAGAATGTGGATGGTAGAGAAGGCAAAGGAAACAATTTTGCACCTATTCCTTGATCAGGGGATCATGTCAACAACTATGTGTCTAGTAAATAAGGTAGCAAGAGATATACCTAGTCCTGAAGCAAGTCCAGTGACAATTCTTGCACATTGATGTGTACTCTTCACTTGACACACATGATCAATTGGAAACGACAACCTCTTAGTGCAACACCTCAGACAAAAGAACTTATTATCCTCCTAGAATGGTGGTGACAGATTCCACGCCTCTACGCATTACACACGAACCACTCAAATCTTTATGTTTCAATACACGAGCCAATGGGAATGAGTTGTCCCTTAGAAAGTCAACCTGCTAAGGCTGACTTGCTCTCCTGGTGTTGTATCTCCCTTTTTGTCCCTCCCTTTTATGGGTGGGACTTGCTTGAGCTCTCTAGTTACCAAATTTATGAGAGGAAAACAATTTTCAAAGATTATTGTTGTGTCTCTAAAATCCTTAATTGATCCTCTTTTTATAGGAAGTCTAGGATCAAAGTTTCCAATTTATCTAGCAGTCAGAGAGACAAAATTTCATGAATTTTTTAGAAGTAGCGAGTGTCAAACTGGTCAGCTCATTGCTGAGCCAGACGGTTCATATGTGAAATCATTTGTTCAACACTTAAATTGGTAAGTTCCTTTCTTTCCAATTCTCAACCAGATTAGCTTTAGATATTTTATTAATGCATAACATGACATCAAAATCAGTCCTTGATCCAATTGTACTAATCATTGAACTGCATGGTTCACAAGTTTAACCAGTTGTTTTGGACCTCGCACCGGTCGGTTCACCAACTGAACTGACCGTGTGATAAAGTGATTTTTCTATATTTGTTTTATATCTGTTCTTTTATAATATCTTAACCCTAAACCCTAGTTCCAAAGAAGGATAACTTGATCAATCAAAGATTGGAATCTCTAGCTCAATTTTTACCAACACCTAGGGTTTGCCATGATGAAGCTATGGTTCAATTTTTGTATCAATCCAATAGTCCTAGCTCTCTCTATGTTTTTTCAAAGTTTAATGCAATATTTTCCCTTTTGATTAATTACATTCGATGTATCCCTATAGTTCTAACCAACCGTCGAGTCATTTAACACTATCACATTGGTATGACTCAGGGATCTATGGATTGTCTCCCAGGGATACCTCATGACCATCTGATGGTGTGCCCATAGATCCAGGGCGGATCAGACGGCTGCGAAGTTGTCCCCAACCTCAGATCGACATGCGAGAATGTGGCTATAGTCAAGAGAGTGAACGTTGACCACGATCTCCCTCTCTACTCTCTTTCACAAGAAAACACTCAAGGCACTACCTCCACCTCATCTCCACGGACTCGCCAACCCCTTACACGACCCCCAAAAACCGAAACTACTCCCATAAACTACTCTGAAAACCACCTTCTCCAAGCGTGCCCAATTCGAATCGGTCTTCTCATTCTATGTACGCCTCCCATCTATTTAATGAACCCACCAGCATTGTCAGACCTCCTTTACTTTGCTTGACCTCTCAATTCATCCAGAGCGAGGCTCAGAAGCTCTACCCTCAATCAAATTCCCTTCAGTTACCTCCTCCATGGTGTAGCTACCGATCAGGGAACCACCTCCTTCACCACTTCAATTTGACCACCCCACAGGCTTCAAGGAACTCCTAGCCATCTCAACGTCACCTTAGCAAGGCTTAGAGGCACCTGAACTGAGCTCTTCTCCTCTTTCTTCACCTCAGGATGACCTCTCCAACCACCCCGATGATTCCATACTCCAGAGGGAGCCAAGAAGTGAGAACTCACCGTCCTGACCCTAAGAACCTAGAAGAAGGTGATCGAGTAGTCTTTTGTAGGCGAGAAACACTCAACTTCCTTCCCAAGCCCACCGACAGAGTAGGGCTAACTAACCTCATAGAGAGCAAAGAAGGAGTGGGTCCCAACTTGCTGACTGGATCCTGCGTGGATCGGTAAAGTATTTCCAACTCAGCCCACTAATATCTGATTGTACAAAATCATGTGACCGTTGGGTCTGAGCATCCACGGTTCGCATTAATCGCTTTTCCTTTTTTATTAACCTATGAATTGATTAATTGCCAGAAAATACCTTAATCTTAGGAAAATCATAATAAATCATAAGAATGTCATTAAAATACAAATAAATACTCATTTTTTATTAAAAAAAATGAGGAACATGAATCTTCCTTAATTTATCCCTAAATCAGACTATTATGGATGCTAATACTCAAATATGATTCTACCTTGTTTAATTATTCAGAAAATACTCGAGCCTGAGTTAATCACCAAATTCATGTGGTTGTCCTCTTTTTGTGCCTAGATAATTATGGGTCATTCAATTCAAATTTATGTGACTCAAATATCAGCAAAGGTGAATTCTTACTCTTTTTCCTATTTGGCTTACCAAAAATGGTTAAAATTATCCATCATGATCTAAAGACCACCAAATTGATCTAGAAATCCTACTCTGACATGATACTATCAAATGTGGACCCAAATACGTACTAAATGACTCATACTATACTCTCATGAATATAACTAAGAAAAGGGCTCTTTATACTCTTTTACAACTAAAAGGTGATTTTTCCAATATATATAATTAGTACCAAATCTCTTATAATTTCAAGAATACAAAGGTATCACTGAGGAGTATCTTTGGACTCCCCACTTCTGATAAGAAGGTATGATGTTATCCCTTACATGGATTACTATAGAATATGGTTGTATTATACATGTAAATGACTTAGTATATGGTATTGTTTGAAATAGATGCTAATGTATGATCAATTTCAATGATGTTTATATAATTATGTTACAACACCTGAATATAAAATGCATAGTCCATTATATTACAACACTAAATCTCTTTGGTAAGCATAGTGCTTGAGAGTGATCTATCTATTCGGTAAGAAGATCACCATGTGTAATGATCTATCTCTTTAGTAAGCAAATCATAAGGCCTTAAAGCATCTATCCCATTGGTAGGAAAATGCATGAGTATATAATGGAAAAATAATCTTTAAACATGTCCTCTTTATTTATAAACATCCTTGTTCAACTATATGCTTTGATTGTAAATGCTTTTTTTATGCTAAGTAATAGTTCCATCTTACTGCCAAGTATTAGTTTCATCCTTTTTGCCAAGATATGATGAGAGGTATAATTAATGACGCGTAGGCGTACTCAGTACAATATATTATTATATTGTGTTGATGTGTACCAATTTCAAATGATTTTTAGGTACCTTTTGCTTATGATGATGATGAGTCAACTCAATATGCTGGCTCAACAAAATCAGATCTTTCATGGGGATGCTAAAGTTAAATGGGACTCTTAGTTTTAGTTCTTTTTTTTCTGCAAGTAGTTATCTCATGTATTGAGGTTTTCATTTGTAGTACTCCTATGCCTTCGTGTCCCTATGCAATTAACACTTGGTTTATTTAAGGAAGCTTGTTATTTGGTGCATGTATATACTTGTGTGTTTGATCCACTCAGGGACGGGCTACTTTAACCCTTTTGTACACCATTCCCTTTGATGTCTAAGGTGTATATTGGGGTTAGGTTGTTACCCCATGATAGATGGTATCAGAGCAGGCACATAGGTCAATATATGTGCATCGAATACCTCGTAACCTTATTTAGACTTGAGGTAACCCATATTTAACATTATGTTTCCAAAGTGTCTAGAAGGATACTTGCGGAAGGTTTTGGCATAAAATCCTCAATCCATTTTCACAGTGGTTAGGGTTACCCACTACAAGTAATCTTCTTGGCTAACACAACTATTGTTAAAGAGGGAACCCGTTGCCTTAGAGAAATATATCTTCTCATCTTTTCTCAATTAAGGACTACCCCATCCACCTATTTAGTGAATGATACACACTAGGCTTCTCATCTACATTCTCTCTCTCTCTCGACCATGATCAATGAAGTAAACTCTCTATTATGTGGGTAGATTAGGAGAAATGGGAATAACTAAAAGACATGAATAATTGTAAAACATATCTTTATGATTGATATAACATTGTTGTTTGCATTATGATATACCTCAAATAATCTCTAAACTATCTTTGATATACAAACTTGCAGTTGCCTCCAACAACTAGATCCAAGAGAAAGAGAACTAATGATGACTCTAGTGATGAATCTAACTCAAACCCTAATAAGACCATGGCTATAGGTGAATGGGATGAACAAAATAAGGTGATGTTGGAATGCATGCATGCCCTAGACCTAAAGGAAACCAATAATACAACTTCTTCATCTAGGACCAACCTTGAAACTACCATTAGTGATTTCCTCAAACTCAAACCCAAAGCCTTTCATGGAGAAGATTTAGGTGAAGTCTGAGATAAAGCTGATGCATGGATCCTATCTGTTGAAAATGTCTTTAGAGCCCTTAAATGTGGTGGGGAAGATAAAGTCACTTTTGCAACCTACCAACTTAGGGGGCCTGTGAAGTTGTGGTGGGAGAATTATTACCATGCCCGAGAACTTCTAGATGCCCCTATAAGTTGGGAGGAGTTTAAGGTGATTTTTACTACTTAGTTCATGCCCATATCTACTAGAAAGGAGAAGAAGAATCAGTTCAATAACATCACCCAAGGAACATTATTTGTTGCAGACTATGTTAGGGCCTTTAGATTCCTAGAGAATCATACTCGTCACCTTGATGAAGATGAAAAGATTGAGCATTTCATTGATGGCCTTAACCATGAACTGAAATTTTACCTTTGCACCTCCAACCACACTACCTTTGAATCCTCCATAAATTGTGCCCTTACCCAAGAAATAACGTTTGGGAAGAATAAAGCACCAAGTTTGGGATACCTAGACTTGATTGATGCATCCATCACCAAAGGCAAGGAGAAGGAGAAGGATAGGAAGAAGCCTCATAGCCATGGCTTGGAAAAAGGAGGAAATCACCATAGAGGTCGATCTTTTAAAGGGGGACCTAACCAAGGAGGTTGGGGTTTAGGTGGAACATATCGGAGATCATCTTTGGACCCCAACTATTGTAGAAACTATGGAGGTGTACATGTGGAAAAATGCAAGTTTGAGAAATTAGTGTGTTACTACTACAAGAATGAAGTAAATGAGATTCAATTGCCCAAGTTTGGTTTAAGGGGTACCTCAGCACCATCCTGCCCCATTAGCTCAGCCTAGAGCTCCACCTATCCAACCAGTTGCTCCCATATCTCAGGCTCAGCCAAAATACTGTCAGTGCCGAGTTTTTGGAATTGATGCAGAGGAAGCTAAGGCTAACGACAACCACCTGATTAAAGGTAATAATGTTAATCATTTCTTTATATATGAACCCCTTTAAATCATGATCTCATATAAAAACCCTAATGTAGGTAGGATATGTATCCATGATCATCTTGTTGTGGCCCTATTTGATTCAGGATCAACACATACCTTCATCTCCATAAATCTTGCTTCCATGATCAAGTTAAAGATAAAAGATCTAGGTTATATCTTGGATGTAACAACTCCCAGTGGAAAAATATATACTTTTCTTTAGAAAACCAAAATCTTGTCTTTTTCTTATGGTGGTCGTAAATTTCATTGTGATTTCATTCTCCTTGATATGGAAGATTTTGACCTAATTTTGGGGATGGATTGGCTCTTTGCCAACTATGCCATGCTTGATTGTCGAGCCAAGAAAGTAATCAATTTTGCACCCAATTCTAAACCTTTGATAATAAACGGGAGAAAGGAAAGAAACTAAAATATGATTATCTCTTCTCTTAAAGTTGAAACCTTGATAGATAAAGTATGTAGAGCCTATCTTGTAGTTGCATCATTGTTTGATTCTAAGGTGAGACCTTTAGAGAGCTTGGATGTGGTGAGAGATTACCCAGATGTATCTCTTGAGGAGATTCCAGTGCTCCCTCCAGTATGTGATATTGAGTTCTCAATTGAGTCAGCATCGGGCACTGCACCAGTATCAAAGGCACCTTATAGAATGGCACATGTCACACTTGTAGAGCTCAAGAAATAATTAGAAGAATTGATTGATAAGGGCTTCATCCATCCTAATACATCTCCTTAGGGTGCTCCTATTCTTTTTGTTAAAAAAAAGATGGGTCAATGCGATTGTGCATTGATTATCGCATGATCAGTCAAGCCACCATCAAAAATAAATATCCCCTCCCAAGAATTGATGACTTATTTGACCAACTTCGTACTGCCATTGTGTTCTACAAGATTGACCTTAGATTAGGCTATCATCAATTGCGATTGAAGGTCTGTGATATTCCAAAGACAACTTTTAAAACTAGATATGGACATTATGAATTTGTGGTGATGCCCTTTGGGTTGACCAATGCTCCTGGAGTATTTATGAATATGATGAACACTATCTTCTAGCCTTTTCTAGACAACTTTGTTGTGGTCTTCATTGATGACATTCTTATATATTCAAACTCTATTGATCAACATCATGAGCATCTCCAGAAAGTACTTGATGTGTTGAGATCCCAGAAATTGTATGCTAAACTATCCAAATGTGAGTTCTGGATTGACCAAGTTATGTTTCTAGGACATGTCATTTCAGGTGGAAACTTTTCTATTGATCCTTCTAAAGTCCTAGCCATTCTTGATTGGAAAGCTCCTACCAATGCCTCTGAAATTCGTAGCTTCCTTGGTCTATCATGTTATTATCATTGTTTCATCCTTAATTTCAGTAAAATAGCTCTACCCATTACCAAACTTACTGGAAAAGATGCCAAATTTATTTTGACTTCTGAATGTGAATCTAGCTTCCAAGAATTGAATCCTGTTTGACTTATGCTCATGTCTTTACCTTATCTTTTGGTAATGATGTATTTGTAATATTTAATGATGCTTCTAAAATGGGTTTGGGTTGTGTCCTAATTCAAGACAATATAGTTGTTGCCTATGCCTCTAGACAATTGAAACCTAATGAGGTCAATTACCGAACTCACAATTTGGAATTAGCTGCCATTGTCTATGCTCTCAAAATCTAGAGACATTATCTATATGGTGCTACATTTGATATATTCATGGATCACAAAAGTATCAAATATCTCTTGACTCAGAAGGACCTCAATCTTTGACAAAGAAGATGGTTGGAATATCTTAAAGACTAGGATTTCACTATTGATTATCATTCAGGCAAGGCCAATGTTGTAGTTGATGCTCTTAGTTGTAAGAGGTCAATTTGTTCATCTATCTTTACTTTAGAACCAATGAGTCTGGAACCTTCAACTTCTGGGTCACCTCAAGTATATGATGACACTATCATTCTGGCAAACATCAATATTATTCTTGGTCTATTTTCTAAACTTCTGACATCCCAAAAGAATAGCCCTAGTTTGGAGGAGATGACAACTCTATTAGCTAAGCCCCCGACACATCTATCAGTTGACATGGATCGTGGACTATAGTACAAGCATCCGATGTGGGTACCTGAGGAGTCAGAGATTAAGAAGCATATTCTGCAAGAGGCACATGGGTCTAAGTATTCTATACATCCGGGATTCACTAAGATGTACAAGGATCTGCAGAGACACTTTTGGTGGAGAGGTATGAAGAATGACATAGAAGAGTTTGTCTCTAAGTGGTCGAACATCAACAACTAGGTAGTTTATTGCAACATTTACCAATACCTAAATGGAAATGGGAAACCATCACCATGGATTTCATGGTGGGATTACCAATGACCAGGAAGGGACATGATGTGGTATGGGTCATAGTAGATCGTCTGACCAAGTCTGCATATTTCTTACCTATGTGGACTACAACCAAGGTTCCTGAGCTTTCTGTATATCAGGGAGATCGTATGACTACATGGAGTTCTAGTATCTATTGTCTCAGATCATGATCCAAAGTTTACATCACACCTTTGGAAGCATGTATAGAATGAGATGGGTACACAATTGAATTTCAGCACAACATATCATCCCCAAACTGATGGTCAGTCAGAGCGTACTATCCAAATCCAGGAGGATCTTCTTAGAGCATCTATTTTAGATTGGGGAGAATCTTAAGGTTACTCCCTTCCATTAATATATTTCACATACAATAATAGTTATCAATCAAGTATTGATATGCCACCCTATGAATCTCTCTATGGTAGGCCATCTAGATCCCCTCTCCATTGGGATGAAGTTGGAGAAAGGAGAATGCTAAAGTCTGAGGAACTACAACTCTATGCTGATAAGATGTCTTTGATCAAGTAAAGGTTGAAATAGACCCAATATTGTCAAAAATCATATGCAGATGCACACAGGACAGACACGCAGTTCAAGGCTGGTGATTATGCTTTCTTGAAGATCAAACCCATCTGTGCTATTGCCAAGAACAAAGGGAAACTTAGTCCTAGATATGTGGGTCCCAATGAGGTTCTCAAGTGCATTAGAAAATGTGCTTATTAGCTTACTCTTCCTCCATAATACAACATGATGCATAATGTTTTTCATGTATCCAATCTAAAGAATTATGTGAAGGATGATAGTCATGTGTTGAAACATGAGCCCCTTGAGTTGTGGAAGAATATCTCTTATCTAGAGCAGCCTACAAGGATTCTTGATTTCAAAGTCAAAGAGCTCAGGAACACGCAAATTCAGATGGTGAAGGTGTAATGGAACCATCATGGTGCAGAAGATGCCACTTGGGAACTACATGCAGATATGGACCAACATTTTCCTCACCTCTTTCAGAGAGTTTAATTTTAAGGAAAAATTTTATTGATGGTGATTAGGATGTGATAAAGTGGTTTTTCTATATTTCTTTTATATTTGCTCATTTATAATATCTTAACCCTAAACCCAAGTTTCAAAGAAGGATAACTTGATCAATCAAAGATTGGAATCTCAAGATCAAACTTTTCCAACACCTAGGGTTTTCCATTATGAAGCTATGGTTCGAGTTTTGTATCAATCCAATACTCCTAGCCCTCTCTACGATTTTTCAAAGTTTAATGCAATGTTTTTCCTTTTGATTAATTGCATTCGATGTATCCCTATGGTTTTGATCAACCTTCGAGTCATTTATCCCTATCACGTGGGTCTAACTCAGTGATCCATGGATCGCCTCTAGGGATGCCTCATGACCATCCGATGGTGCGCCCATAGATCCATTGCGGATCGGACGACCTCAAAGTCGTCCCCAACCTCCGATCGACCCACAACAACGTGGCTATAGTCATGAGAGGGAAAGCTAGCCATGATCTCCATCTCTACTCTCTTTTATGAGAAACCACTCGAGGCACTACCTCCACATCATCTTCATAGACTCACCAACCCATCACACGACCCCCAATGATGGCCGATACTACTCCCACGAACTACTCCGGCAACCACCTTCTCCAAGCGTGGCCAATTCGAATTGGGGTTCTAGCACTCTGTCCTCCTTTCATCTATTTAAACAACCCATCAACATCATTGGGGCTCCTTTACTTTTCCTAACCTCGTAATTCATCTAAAGCGAGGCTCAGAAGCTCTACCCTCAACCAAATGCCCTCTGGCCACCTCCTCCATGGTGTAGCTACCGATAAGGCATCCAACTGCTTCACCACTTCAATTCGACCACCCCACAGGCTTCAAGGAACTCCTAGCCATCTCAATGTCATGTCAGGAAGGCTCAGAGTCACCTGAACCGAGCTCTTCTCCTCCTTCTTCTTCACCTCAGGCCGACCTCTCCAACCTCACTGATGATTCCATGCTCCAGAGGGAGCATGGCATCGAGAAATCACTGTCCTAACCCAGAGAACCTCCGCAAAGGTGAGCGAGCAGTCTTTTGTAGGCGAGAAACACTCAACCTCCTTCCCAAGCTCAGAAGAGCCAGGAGCAAGGCTAGCTAACCTCGCAGAGAGCAAAGGAGGAGTGGGTCCCACCTTGCGGACTGGATCTTGGGTGGACCAGTAAGGTATTTCCAACTCAGTCATCTAATATCTAACTTGTACGAAATCACGCGACCCTTGGATCTGAGCATACACGGTCCACATTAATCATTTTTCCTTTTTATTAACATTTGAATTAATTAATTGCCAAAAATCATGATCTAAAGACCACCAAATTGATCTAGAAATGCTACTCTAAAATAATACTATCAAATGTGGACTCAAATCCATACTCAATGACTCATACTCTACTCTCATGGCTCCATCTAAGAAAATGTCCTTTTATACCTTTTTAGAACTAAATGGTGATTTTGCCAATATATCTATCTAGTACCAAATCTCTTATAATTTCAAGAATACAAAGGTACCAGTCAAGAGTATCTCTGGACTCCTCACTTCTGAGAAGAAGGTACACCATTACCTCTTACTTGGATTACTATAGAATATGGTTGTATTATACATGTAAAAGACTTGGCATATGGTATTGTTTGAAATGGATACTTATGTATGATCTATTTCAATAATGTTTGTATAAGTATGTTACAACACCTAAACAATAGTCCATTATATTATAGAACTATATCTTTTTAGTAAGCATAGTACTTGAAAGTGATCTATCTCTTTGGTATCACCGTGTGTAATGATCTATCTCTTTGGTAAGCAGATCATAACACCTTAAAGCTTCTATCCCATTGGTAGGCAGATGCATGAATATATAATGGAAAAATAAGCTTAAAACATGTCTTCTCTTTATTTATAAACATCTTTGTTCAACTATATGCTTTGATTGTAAATGCTTATTTTTGTGTTATGTAATAGTTCCATCTTACTGTCAAGTATTAGTTTCATCCTTTTTGCCAATATATAATGAAAGGTATAATTAATGACACATAGACGTATGCAATACAATATATTATTATATTGTGTTGACGTGTACCAATTTCAAATGCTTTTTAGGTACCTTTTGCTTATGATGATGATGATTCAACTCAATATGATGGTTCAACATAATCAGATATTTCATGGGGGTGCTAAAGTTAAATAGGACTCTTAGTTTAAGTTCTTTTTCTTCTGCAAGTAGTTATCTCATGTATTAAGTTTTTCTTCTATAATACTCCTATGCCTTCGGGCCCCTATGTAATTAACACTTGGTTTATTTAAGGAAACTTATTACTTGGTGCATGTATATACTTGTGTGTTTGATCCACTCAGGGATGGGCAACTTTAACCCTTTTGTACACCATTCACTTTGGGGTCTAAGGTGTAGATTGGGGTTAGGTTGTTAACTCATGACAGATCTATTCATTTCCCAATTTTGGAAATGTTCCTCAAATAATGTTCAAATTGACTTGCCACTTGAATCCATCAGTTCAACACTTGAACCAGTCAGTTCAAAGTCTAGTCCGTCAGTTTTTCATCCATTGTCGTTTAAATTGAATATCCAAAAACTTTTAGCAATCAAGTTAAGCGTATTTCATGAATAAACTCCTATTTCTAGTGAATCCTATGTGTGTAACCCTATAAGTCCCAAGTTACATTGGCAATGAATGTCCATAACTAAGTTATGACAATTCAAGTCATGAGTGGTATCTAGAAACACATCATTGCACCCATTTAATTGGAAAGTTGTAGAACAACTTCATTCAAAAATATTTTATTAGTGTTATAGTGATCGTATAGTTCCTTTATCTCTGATATCTGACATGGAATTGTCATCCTCTCAATGTCCAATCCATGTTCCTTGAACTAGAGTAGACTTTCTAAGATGCATGCGAGCTCACATATCACATATTGAGTCACATGAGTATGTCCATACATTTCTCAATCTCTCTTATCAAGTGGCATTTGGATATCATTCTCCAATAGGAGGGACAAATCCCATCTACATCACTCACACTCAATCCCCATGTATCACAACTCACCCAAGTATCACCTTTATAACAACCCTTATTAAAGGTCACATTAGATGATGTCCAAATACGTCGAATGACATGTGATGAGTATAGTGACCTCAGTTCCAAGAACTACAATCACCGCCATCACTATGTGAGTTGATTCTGACTACCATTCCATGGTATCCATGTATCACTCTCATGGTGGGTCTGTCTAATACACTATTCCCTAACATGTACCTATGTGTTTGACTTGATATCACAGATCATGACTATCGAGACTTTGTCATCAGTCAACACACACTCTTGCGTTACACATTATTGTTGTCTATTTTACTTCCAAAGTAATATCCGACTAGGGACATAAAAGGAATGCATGTACTCTTTATCATAGATTTGATTTCATTGTTCATGTCCTCAACCTGAAGACATAAGTCATTGAGCAAGATCGATTTCTAGACACCTACTATGTTTATGTCATCATGTTATGATTGATACAAATGTAATAGATGAAATTACCTTTATCATTATCAAATAAAGTCTATGATGCCTCATTACAATCATCATATCATTGGCTCTATAGGCATGCATACCTACAAGAGGAACAACAACAAAAGCTACAAAGTAAACTCAAGTAAGGAGGAAGGCAATTGGATATTCTGTGGAAGATATTGGAGGCTTGAGTCCAGCTGACTGCATGCACAAAATCCATCTAGAAGAGAATGTGAAACCTCTTACACAATCCCAAAGGAATTTCTATCATAATTTAAGAGAAGTAGTAAAAAAGGAAGTCATAAAACTATGAGATGTTGGAATTATCTTTCCCATCAGCAATAGTAGTTGGGTTAGCCCCATGTATATAGTACCCAGGAAAGGGGGTATAATGGTGGTTAATAGAGTAAATGGTGATGAAGTTGGAACCATAATAATCACATGTTGGAGAATGTGCATAGATAATAGAAAAATTAAATGTCATGATAAAGAAAGATTACTTTCCCTTGCCCTTCATATTCGAAGTTCTAGAATGTTTGTCCCATCATTTGTATTTCTATTTTGTTGATGCATACTCAGGATTCTACCAAGTTCCCATACATTCAGACGGCCTAGAAAAGACAACCTTCACTTGTATCTATGGGACATATGCCTTTGGGAGAATGCCATTTGGCCTTTGCAACGCACCAACAATATTCAAGCGTTGCATGATTTACACATTCATAGACTTCCTAGAAGATATCATGCACATGTTCATGGATGACTTTTCCATATATGGAACCAACTTTGGAATTTGATTAAGAAATATATCTCATGTTGTGAAACATTGTGAAGAAAAACAAGTGGTATTCAATTGGGAAAAGTGTCACTTCATGGTACAAGAAGGAATCGTGCTAGGTCACAAAAATATGAGGAATTAAAGTACATTAGAGAAAGGTGGAAGCTATCTGTAAACTCCCATGTCCTAAATCTAAGACCGGTGTGGGGAGATTTCGTGGGCACATTGGATATTATAGGAGATTCATTCAAATCTTCTCCTAAATAACCAAACCTATGTCATGCCTTCTTGTCAAAGATGCTATGTTTGATTTCACTAATGAATGCATAGAAGCTTTCAAAACCATAAAGAATGCTGCCTACTGCATTAGTTCTCCAAGATCCAGACTGGGAGCTACCCTTTGAATTAATGTGTGATAAAAGTGATTACAGAATCATGGTGGTGCTTGGGGAAAAGAAGGATAAATTTCACCATGTTATTTAATATGCAAGATAGACCCTCGACGAAGCTCAGTTCAATTACACCACAACTAAAAAAGAGATGCTAGAGACAGTATACACTTTTGATAAGTTCATGTCCTACCATATTGGATCAAAGGTGACAGTGTATACAGACCATCATGCTATTAAATATCTAATGTAGAAGAAACATATGAAATCAAAATTTTTGAGGTGGGAAGTCCTACTTCATGAGTTTGGCCACAAGATTTTCAATAAGAAAGGAATGAGAATGTTGTGAATGACCACTTATCATGAATTGTCGTAACTAATGACAACTCACCTCCAATTAATGACAATTACCATCATGAAATTATTATGATGGAAAAGATAATCAAACCTATTGTGCCATGGTTTGATGATATCTACAATTACATGGTATGTCAACAATTGTTGTCTGATATAACATATAATGGAAAGAAGAAATTGTTTCGTGACTTGAAAAAGTACTATTGGGATGACCCTATCCTCTTCAAGAAATGTGTTGATAACATGTGTTGTCATTGTATTCTAGAAGAGGAGGTACCACAAATCATGTACAAGTGCCATTCTTTACCTTATTGAGGGCACCTAGGCAGATACATGACCACTGCTAAGATTCTACTAGTTGGGTTTTATTGGCCCACCCAATTCAAAGATGCACATGCCTATGCAAAGTCTTGCATAGAATGCCAGCATACTGGGAACATATCAAGGATAAGCAAGATGCCTCTCTTTGACTAGATAGGGGTGGAATTCTTTGATGTCTGGGGAATCTATTATATGAGGCCTTTCCTATTATTGTGAGGAAATTAGTACATCCAAGTTGTGGTCAATTATGTATCCAAATGGTGGAACCAGTTACTATGCCCACTTGTGATTTGAAATTTGTGATAATGTTATTTGAGAATTTTTTTTCCCAAGAGACCAAGTCCCATGCACCATCATCGGTATTGGGGATCCCATTTTAGGGAATTCCAGTTTGAAGCCTTGCTGCAAAAGTACAGAGTGAAACACAAGGTCACAACACCACATCACCCAAAACAAGTTGATGTATTGAATAGACAAATCAAACAAATACTAGAGAAGAATGTTGGGAGCACCAGAAAAGATTGCTCTATGAAACTAGATGATGCCTTATAAGACTCTTATCGGGACTACCCCATATAGACTGATGTATGGCAAATCATGCCACCTTCCTATCAAGCTGAAAAAATAAGGTTTTATTTGCAATTAAGTTCCTTAACATGGATCCAGAATGAGCCAGAAATAAGAGACTCTTGCAATTATAGGAACCAAAGGAGCTTAGCTTGCACATTTATGAGAATGCTAGAATTTATAAACAAAGTAGAAAGGTTTTCATGATGCCCACCTAAAAAGAAAAGATATCTCTGAAGGAAATAATGCCCTATTATTCAAATTCAATCTAAGTCTCTTCCCTGGAAAATTTGGACAAGGTGGTCGAGCGCTTTCACTATGTCAAAAATATATCCACCACGGATGATGGAGATGTTTAATGAAAAGATAGGAACTTTCCCCATAAATGGATATAGGTTTAAGATGTATGCCAAATATGAAGCTTTTACAAGGATAGATGAAACTCAGCTTGATGGCCCACATCTAGCACAAGCAGAACTGGACAAGTGAAGTTCATAGAGAATGTTAAGCTAATGATTATAAATTAGCACTTCTTAGGAGACAACCCAAGTATTCTTAACTATGCATTTAGAGATTCTAGGTTAATTACTTCTTAAATCACTAGGCTTTCCTAATGCTAATATTTGGTTTTTGTTGTTTTATTATGTTCCAAGATTAATAATGCCTTTAAATTCATTATTCTAGTGTACACAGAATGAAGTTAATGAAAAATATAAAATGGATATGTTTGTTGAAGGTATTTAATCTGGTTGACCCACATGTTCAACCACTAGATGATCAGCTAGAGAAACCATCAGAAGTAAGTTATACTGAACAACCATCGAATTTCATGCTGCCATCGGAAGGTAAAAACATTGGTCTTCCATCAGAAGGTAGGTCAACTTCTATGCCATCAGAAGGTGAGTACTTACCCACCTTCAGAAGATACATCATGACATAACCATCAGAAGACGGTGAGCCCCCTACCAAAGGCTCATAGGTCCAACTATCAGGAGTAGGACCTGAGAGGGGATCCAATCACTTACTAAATCAAATAAAAAGGAAACATCCCATATGCCAAACACAACTATATATTTTCTTCCACAAACGGATGATAATCCAATTTATTCAAAAGTATGTTTCAAGATACCAAATGTAGTAGTAGAATATAAATATCTAACGAATACATCGGTGATATTGATGAAGTGTCTAAGGCATAGAGAGTAATATCATTGGCTTATTTCCTCCTAACATTTCTTGACCTATGCAGGATGTGAAGCTTCTTAGTGGTCAGGTCTCCATTGATCCATGTTTTGTTTTGGATTTATTGAGGAAGTGTGTTACCAAATATCTAGATATGACGGACCTCCTTGCCTCACTTAATGATCCATAAAGTTAATTTCGCCTCCTTAGGTCATGTGTAGGGATGCCCAAGTTGTTTTCTCTCTGAATAACACCACATAGATGTGTTTCGTCATCCTTGGAAGACTTTGATTGTGAACTTTGTAGTTTCCTTTCACACATTATTGTTGGTGAAGGTCAAGGTTGTGGTGATCAACAATGGAGTCTTGACACACTTCGTATGCATCTAGGGGGTTGGGTATAACAATCACCAAGGATGTTGGAAGTTGTGCCTATGCTGCTTCACAGGTTCACACAAAGCTTGAAGACCATATTCTTTGTGAGGTTGGTCCTATTCCAGTTGGTCACATTTTTGACATTGTCTATGCTTCCCTTTGTGAGATTCTACCATCCTTCCCTCCAAGTTGTCATGTGCTAATTTTGCCTTCCCCAAGACATAGTCTCTTCTAGCAGACGCTAACTACACCATGATCTTTCAACGTCTTCAAAGCATTGGAATTATCTCATCAACAAGTGACTATTCTAGATTCCCTATAGGGTTACCATGCATAAACATTTCTTCTTGCTACTTCTATTGATGGTGCTAGATTATCTAGTACACCTATTGAGTATTTTGCCATTTTACATTAGTGATTGATGATTTCTCTATATCTAGGAAATCAACAACACCCTCTTTGTCATTCGAAAGATCTTGATCTTTTGGAGATTATGTAGTGCACTTTCATGTATTCCCAGACTTTAAGTTATGCATGATGACATTCGAGATGTCCTCTTTGATGTTATTTCTCATGCCAGGATAAAAGCCTTGAAAGAAGCTCATGTTGCCTTTCTAGGTTCAAGTCATGATGGTCTTCATTCTCAGAGATGAAATCATATTTTATTATTAGAATGGATTGGTGGAAAGAACAATTGTGTTGATCTCATTAGTGTATCTCCATTGACTATGAATATTTCAAATAACTTTAAGGATGTCTGGAAAACTTTTGATGCAGCAACACAAAGTTTGTAAACATGGGGCTATGTGTGAAGCAAATCATCATCATTTCCTTCCTTTTTTGATTGATTCCTTTGGTGTTCTTACCGTACTCAATTTCCCTCCTACAATGTATACAATATATCATAAATAGGTATATGTTGATTACATCATCTATTTCTTCAAAATTTGTCTTTAGATCATTGGGCTTTTCCATACAAAAAGATTTGGCAGCCCAATTTGTAGCTCGTGCCTCTATGAAGGCATTTATTTAATTTAGCACTTAATTTTGTCTAACAACATTTGAATTATAAAATAAAACTATTACAGTGCTAGATATTATCCCTTCACTACGTAAGGTGATACATATGAAAATTAACTATAGTATAGGATTACCATAGGATTATATAACTACCTCGAATCTATCTCCCCAAGAAGTTTCATATACTTTAGAAGTTGTCCTGGTCAAGCATGGTTTTCCCCTCCTTGTTCTACACCTGGGGTTGGAAGCATACCCCATAAGAGAAGATAAAAATAGAAATTATCAACATACAAGCCAGTATGAGCATATTAATTGGAGAATGAGAAAGATAAGGAATAAAGGACATCAAATGTAACAAGGCTTCCCATAGAAGAGGAAAGTATCACCCAAGTGCATATCAAAAGAATTTATATTTTAAAAAATAATAGTCAAGAATTATGCTTGTCATTAAATAAAAGAAGCTATGCCACAAAAGTACTCATAGATATTGTAGGGCACAAAACCCAACATGAATAACCAACCTGCATGCATGGGAGATAAGCATAACACTAGGGTAATATAAATAAACAATGGTGGCTAAGGCTCACAACTTAACCTGATAGAGTAATCCATACAATAAAACTTTAAAAATATAAAGTTTGGGAACAAAACCCAGGTATGGGACACACAACCTTCATCCCAAAAATATAACATGGACACACAACCCAAAACATGAAGTACTTACACTCTTCTAGGGCTAGTGAATCACAAAGCATGCATAATGTAGAGGAAAGTGAAAGTATGTGTGACAACCTCAATTTTTTGCTCCATATACTATACTCTTTCTCTCTCTTCAAGAGACCCATATGACTCAATATAATTTCAATCACAGTACTTGAGTGTGTTGATCTCCCAATTCGATCACCTCAGTGACTAATTTCATATGATATAGCTCTATTTTGGAAATTGAACTAAGTTTTATGCTATATCATACCAACAACTTGTAAGGTATATTTAACCTTTTATATTTACTCTTTATTCATGAAAGTGTATGCCATTATGTAGAGGATTCAATTATGAATCCAACAATGCAAAAATTGCCTAAATCAGAGGTTTGTATCCCAAGTTATGAACTTTTGAAGTCGGCTTGATTTCTCATAATTTAATTGATTTAATTGCGATTTGAACCTTTTTGGGCATAATTAGTCTATAGAACAGCCTTTGGTCATCTTGGGTAGGTGAGAGAAGTAGCTCACCACCATTCAACCATCCTGGGACTATGATAGTCCACCCATCCAATGGTTACTACCTTGTCACCTTCGTCGGGTCGTACGATGTGGCACTACTATAACATCGCTTTCTCGCATCCAATAGGCACCCTCTATGGCTCACTCTGATGATGATATATTGGGAAAAATACATGTCTCGACTTCCTCTTTCATTCCCTCTTGTTTCCTCTACTCTTCTCGCACCACAATTGCCTTTCTCCCACTCGCACTTTTTGCCCTGACCATGGCCACCACCATCGAGCTTGAGTTTAAGGCTTCTTCCCCAAGTGCTCTTTGGCATCAAAGAATAACCTTTTTGCATCCATAGTGATGGGAGGATTAGGAGGCCCATTGGTGGGGGTTTTTCTGGCCTCCAAGGCACCATAGAAGGCTGCTCTAGAGAACCCCTGCTAGACGATCGACGCGGCTCGCGCTAGCGGGTCATGCAGGGGATGACAGTTTGTAACCATTTGATGAGGATTGCGCCACTATGATTCCTCAGGTACATCTTCCCCCATCTCACCATGTACTTGTTGTAAGATCCTTTGTATACATGAGTAGACTTGTACAAATTGTACGCTTGAATATGTAATCGAAAGCTTGTAATAATACATGTTGTTTAATATATCTTGTTGAAAGTTGATTGGTGCTTTTATCTTGTTAAATTATCTTGTTGTTTAATATATCCTACGAGACTATGATTGGTGCTTTTATCTTGTTATGTGTTCATGTATGCTAAGAGTTACTCTTTCACATTAGCACTTTTAGAATACCATGCTAGGGACGGATGCCTAGGCCCTATCACCATTGACTTTATAGACATATGGAGTTAAGATTTGGGTAACAAATGGTTATGTGACAGATGGTATCAGGGCATGAAAAATAACTACACCAAGAATGACTCACATGAAACACAAACTAGAATCACCTTACATCTCAACCTTAGAAACTTAATAAGAGGTTCTTTGTGTACTAAGTTGACTTAGCCTCTAGGTTAGAACATAGACGTGCTAGATCTAGGTGTAGACTTGTGTAATCCTTGGAACCTTTCTTTTCTCCTTCTTTTGTCCTATAGTATGGGTTGTAGGTTCATGAAGGTGAGAAAAGGGAGATCATATTACAACCTTAGACATATGTTTCAGGCATGTGCTTATGGTAGATACACATGTGTGCACCAAGTTCTTGCTAGTTTTCTAGGTTTCATGGCACTAGACTGTCTAATGAGTGTGGTAACTAGTTTTGGTTTTGGTTTTGGTTTTGTTCGAATGGTGTACGGTGATTTTCATTACCTATTTCAATGTTGGGGAAAAGTTATTTTAAGTATTGGTATATGTACATACGAAAATGTTACTACACATAGAAAGGAAGTGAGTGTCCATGTAACCTAAGAGAAAGAGATGTGACATCAAGTGTAGATGATAGTTCTTACATTATGGTTGTTGTCTCTAGAGTTTTCTAGAGACACGATAAAGGTTTGCCTAGTAAGTACCGTACATGACAAAAGATGTTGATCATAATGATAATGATGATGATCATGATGATGATGACGACGATGATGACAATGTTGATGTGATGTATAATATGATTCAAGTATGTATGGCGGACATGAGATGAGTAGATAGTGCACCCTAGGTAATCTGGCACCATGTTTGACATATAAGACTTAGTTGATGTGCTAACATAGCTAGTGGGTTGACATGCTTGCTTGTGCTAGTCTTGTATATGATGAGATATGATATGTGTAATATGGTTTGAGACCACACATGCCTCAATCTCCTTACAAGGAAGGATCTCTAGCATGGGACATATGAAAAGGGTGACCTCTTGATATGGGTTGACCTGCCATGGGAGAAGTTCAGAGTACCTAAACTCCAAAATATGTGAAAACTTGGAAAATATGCATGATGAAATACATGATTATGAGTCCCTAGCTAGAATACTTCTAAGTATGTGCATTAGGTCACCTAGTGTGTGGTCCCTTGAAAATGTTGAACCCTAGATTTCCCATGAAAAAATTTAACCCTAGAGAAAGAGGCATTCGATATATGATATTTTTCTATATAGGTGAGAGAGATGTCCTGAGATACATGTGATCTCCATGATGGGCCTCATCCTCAGGTTAGTGGTTTGATGTAAAAGACGCTAGGGGTTTCTCATGTTTGGTATGTTGTATAAAATTTTGGTATGGGTAGATGTTGGTGGTTGGCATGTTTTGCCTGGACATAGATAGCTCTTTGCTTAAGTGGCTTGAGCTTTTCGAGCTCCTTTGAGATACAAGTTAGATAATTTTGTAACATCGATGTCGATGATAATTTATTCCTCGAATAATGCATGATACATGAAATAATCTCACTTATGTTGAACTTTAATATGTATGATAAGTCACTCTTATAAGCTAGACCTAATATGAAATGATGCGTTGCGTAAAAAAATGTAGTTTTGAATTATAGACTTGATAAAATGATGCCTAGAGATCTTAGCTTGAATAATCAGGGGTCATCATCATCATCATCATCATCATCATCAACTATGCCTCAATCCCAACTATGTTGGGGTCAACTACATGGATCCATCTTTTCTATTCAGCTCTACCATGGGTCATATTCTAGTTGAGATTTAGAGATTCAAAATCTCTCTTTATAAGCTCTTCCCATGTTAATTTAGGCCTTCCTCTTCTTCTATTAATTGTGCTTTCCTCAATAGTATTGCTCCGTACAGGCACATTAGTCGGTTTGCATTGCACATGTCCATACCATATGCGTCGGCCCTCACATAACTTGTCCCCAATGCTCACCCCCCACTTTATTCCTGATATAGTCATTTATCAAGCGATCTTTTCTTATCTTCCCACACATCCATCTCAACATATGCATTTCAGCCATTGTCGTCTTGTTGAGTCCTTATTTCTTCACCACCCAACATTCACTCCCATCGAGCATGGTTGGCCATATAGCAGGGATATTCCCATCACATAATACTCCAGTTGCACTCCTCCATTTCAACCATCCTGCAGTGATCCTATGACAACCATCATTTTGCAATCGTCATCTGTTTGAATGATAGAGCCCAAGTAACAAAACTTGTCACATTTTGGTATATCTACTCCATCCAACTTGGCACCACCATTCACACTATGAGATTGGCTGAAATTGCAATGCATATACTTAGTTTTGCTCCTATTAATCATCAATCCAAATGATGATCAGGGGTAACATGCCTAATCTCAGGGGTAACATGCCTAATCTCATACCCAAATGAAAAATGATTAACTCGATATGATGATGCTCTTGGGGTCATAACTCAAATAAAGATGATGAATAAATTGCTTAATTTCAGATCCAAAATGAGAATTGATGACCATAAATGGGATAGTTGGTACAATTTTGGGGGAAAACTAAAACATGTATGAAATCTAGTATAATGATGAAATATACGCGTTCAATGATGATCTCATTTGGAATTCATATTTATGAACATGTTTTCTTGAGAATCGAGAACATATATTTTGATAACACACCTTGGACTTGTATGGATATATGAACATAACCCTAATGTAGGGATGCTAAGGGATGGGACAACCCCATGTAATGATGATGTCATAATATGATGGATCACTAAGTAATATTATATAATTGAGATGAGTACACCCTTGATGATGATAACCTAAGTGTGCATCTCGTTGTGGGGAATGTCCTACCAACCATGGTGGGATACCTAGACTCAATGTATTTTGACTTTGACTCCTAACTATGATCTTGGACGGATTTCGAGGATGAAATTTCTTTTAAGAAGGAAAGAATGTTACAACCTATATTTCTACACCATCTATTATACTCTTTCTCTCTCTTTAAAAAACCCATCTCACTCAATATAATTTCAATTGCAATACTTGAGTGTGCTGATCACCCAATTTGATCACCTCAGTGACTAATTTCATATGATGTAGCTCTAATTTGGTAATTGAACTAAGTTGTATGCTATATTGTATCACCACCTTATAAGGTAACTTGACATTTTATATATACTCTTCATGCTCTTTTATGTATGTCATTGTGTAGAGGATTCAATTATGAATCTAATAGTGCAACAATTGCCTCATTTGGAGGTTTGTAGCCCAAGTTATGATATTTTGAAAGTGGTTCAAAATTTTCATGATTTAATTGATTTTAATTGATATTTGAACCTTGTTGGTCCTAATTTATATACGGCCCAGCCGCTGGCTAGATTGGGTAGGTGAGAGTAGCAACTCACCACCGTTCGATTGTCCCAGGACTACGATAGTCCACCCATCCAACAAATTTTGCCTTGTCACCTTTGTTGGGTCATATGTTGTGCAACTACTACAGTAGTGCTCTCCCACATCCAATAGGCACCCTCTGTGGCTCCCTCCAACGATTATATACTGGGAAAAAAGCCATGTCTCAACTTCCTCTTTCATTTTTTCTTGTTTCCTCTCGACTTCTCACACCAAAGTTGATTTTCTCCCGCTCCCCCTTCTTGCCCTAACCATGGTCGCCACCTTCAAGCATGAGTTTAGGGCTTCTTTCCCTTCTGCTCTTTGGCATCAAAGAGCCATCTTTTTGAGTCTGTAGCGACGAAAGGATGTCGGGAAGCCCATTGGAAAGGGTTTTCATATCTTCCAAGCCACCATAGTAGGCTGCTTCGGTGAACCCCTCCTAGCCGACCACCACGACTCACGTGAGCGAGTCACACAAGGGACGATGGTATGCATCTATTTCATGAGGATTGAGCCACTGTGATGCCATGGGTGCATCTTCCTCCTTGCACGAACACTATAGCCGAGGACCGGTCAACGACACAGATCGACCAACAATGTGACAACACATAGGAGCGATCCCACGTGGTCCTGAGAGGCGGGGTGGTGGATGACGACAATGAGCCTTGCTCAACTGCATGGTGGCAGTGGCATGCTATTGTAGGAGCCTGGTGACTGGACAGTTGTGGTGAACCAAGTGCACAAGCAGCCAAGAAATGCAAAGCAAGGCTCCTGGTGGAGATGTTGGATTTGAGATCACAGGTCATGATCGTCTTGATGATTTATAGAGGTAACACCTAAGGTCAATTTCATATTGTTCCCTTTACAACCTTAAAAAATTCATATCTTGTTCATCCCTTAGCCGAAGTTAATGAATCTTAAAAAAGCTCTACAGCTTGAGCATAATTTAATTCCCTAAAACCACTTCCTGCTTCTCAATTTTTTCTAAAATGAGATCTTTGACTATGTTGACCACATCTAATGCATCTCTATGGTACAACTTGAACTATTAGTATGATTTTACCCTCTTTCTTTTATGATCAGTAACTTTTGTGTCCCTTTGAACTATATAAGGGTCCTAGTCACCGATTTTGACACTTAATGCTTTAAGTGACCCCTTATGTTGATACCTGAATGGACTAGATTCCAATGATATGTTTGACCTACTTTGTGCATCAAGGCCCACTTGTACTCTATAATAAGTAACTCTAGGATGTCTTAGAGACCCTAATGCATTGCTTCACCCTATCATATGGTATGATAAGACATGTCCTCATATACACTAATTATGACCTAGTATGCCCATATATGACTTGTTTGCTATGCTTATGCCCTAATCTTAATGTGAATCTTATTATTTTGGTATCTCCTCTCAAATCAGATTTGATTATTTTATTCTCTATTACATTGTTGTTGATTTCCACCAAAGTGTTATGTTGTCCCATATTGGTATATAAAGTATGTTCATGCTTGCGTATATGTTGAAATATTGATATCCAAGGTCGAGAATATGATGCCTAGACCCTAGGGGACAATCATATACTTTGGAGTGTGTTTTTGATGACCTAATGTTGATAATATCAACCACATTGTATCTCAAATCCCCTGTCTTGATGATCCTTAACCTTATTTTTCTCTAATATGAGTTTTCACCCTAAAGTGTGTATGTGTGACATGAGCCTTGAAATGGTCATATAAAAGGAATGAAATCTTAGAATGACATGAAACTTGAACAATACATCCATGATAACCGTAAGATTAGTAAAAGATTCTAAAGCATGTACTTAACCAACTTGAAACCTAACTCGGGCAAAACCATAAAATGAATATAGTTAGGGTTAATGATGAGAACCTAATGCATGTATGCAACGTTGTGCTTAGTTAGGTGTTGCTTGTGGCTAGATGGTCAAGGATTAGTTAATTAAAAATCTCTGAATCAGGTATGGGCCTTATTAAATTATTTGACTTTGGCTTTCTTGCTTGAAATGAGATACATATGTGTGCTTGTTTATTTTCTCACATATTGGATGTAGCATTCTAGTATGTACTCAATGTTTGTCTTGTATTGTTGTTTGGTAACTTGCAAACATAATATATAGAAAATCCATTATACAATGTTAAAATAGGGGTTTTCTCTATGAATTAAGTCATTGAGATCCCTCATGAAGAAATTGGGTTAGCTCTTGGCAATGGCCTTGAGGTCCCTCATGTATAAAAGGGGTTAGCTAATTGCACCCTTACGGACGCTTCCAATAGGAAGTTGGTCAAAGGACTTATGAGTACATGATATTATGGTATAATTGGAGTAAAATTACATAAAATATGGGCTCTCATTTTGCTAACAACTTAACTTGTTCAATATATCTCATTTATTTCTACAATCTTTTCAAACTACACAAAGCTTATGTATATGTATCTTTCAACCATGTACTCAACACCTCATGTGCTTGACCTTCCTTATTTCACATATTTTATAGGTTCATGGATGGCTATAAGTTGATGGGTTTGGTGAGCTATGTCAGGTGTACTTTTTGTAAGATCCCTAGTATACATGAGCAGACTTGTGAAAATTTTACTCTTGAATATATAATTAAAAGCTTGTAATAAGACAAAGTTTTTTAATATATGTTGTTGAATTTTGAGGCTATGATTGGTGCTTTTATCTTCTTATGTGTTCATGTATGCTTAGCTTTACACTTCTGCATTTGCACTTTGATAATACCATGCTAGGAAAAAATGCCTACACCCTATTGCCATTGGCTTTATAGTCATTGGAGTTAAGATTTGGGTAACAAACAATTTCGTGATAGTATGGTCATATAAATAAATGAGATTGCCATCACATAAATGAATTAATAAAAGATCCACCACTAAAGTGAACAAAATAGTCAATATTCACAATTAGGGTTTCAACATGAAACAAAGTATTGTTTTAAAGTCCATCATGGATCAGAAATACGAAGTTTATACGATTAAACCCAAATAGGTGATCAAGTCATGAAAGAGATAATCCATCACCAAAATACTTCAAAGAAGCTAAGAGAGAGTAAACAAAGTAGTTGCTCAATATGACTCATGGGGACGCGACATACACTAAGACAAAGAGAATTGAGGTTAATTGTTCAATTTGAATAAGGGCATGTAACATAACACAAAGATGTTTGTCAACTTGTCAAAGTTTGAATCTCATATCCAAGCCAAGTTTCCAAAGTTTAAAACACTGATGGTTAAGAAGGGATCGCCATATTAATCTTCTTATGAGATTACAGGGAACTTGATTAGGAGGCTAATGGAGAAGATTAGGAGTCATGTTTTATTGGTCAAGTGATTTCCATGTGTGTGAAGGCCATGGAGAGGGGTCTGTATATAGTATTATTCATCTTGGCTAGCAAGAAACTTATCTCCTTTGATTTACTAGGGAAAATAAGTAACATAAGTATATTTTAACAATATGATAGGGAATTTATTTATAATCATGTAGGATATACTTAGTGAATTTATTTTCTATCGTTCCAATTATCAATCTCTTATATAAATTTATTCATTCCATTATGAAATAACTTCCTCAGAATGTTTTTCTTCTCATGTTAGTCATAAAAAACATGTATAAGACTTTATTTTAATAAAAGGAATCTATTTAATTAATATTAAGTTAGATCAAAAATTCAAAATATGGGGAAACCATATATTTTGATAATATATTTTAAATTAATTATTTTTTAAGGAGATATGTTATAATAATTATATATATCCAAACTAATTACATGGAATTCATAACAAAAGTGTGAAAACATCATCTATAGAACCATTTTCATTTTTCTCTTGATTGCTAACAATTTTAGGAGGTAATAGGGAGGTTTACAAAGGAAATATTTTAGTCAATATTATTATTATTATTTATATTTTTTTAAGTAATTGATTAAATTAATTTTGGGAATGATTATGTGTTTCCAAGCAATTATATAATTGGGTTAAAATATTTGTTTCCTTTATGATATGATAATTTTATCATTTTCATTTATTTATTTATTTCAATCATTTTGGAGAGAAAATTAGTTCTTTAAATTATGTTCTAGATTATTAAATATTTCATGTATTCCACATCATTACAATTACCGTGTTCACATTGTATTTGAATAGTAAGTACAATTTAAAATTTTCCATCACGATAGATTTCTATAGATTTAAAATGCTTGAAGAACATTGTTTCCATTTATGTTATACCATAATCTTATTATTACAACTTCACCTAAATTATATATGTATAAGACATACAATTTGATTTGTACTATCTATTTAATATATTAGATTCTTTTTGAATAATTAATTTAATATTTTTGACTTTAAGTTATCTCTCTCCTAAGTAATACTAGGATAGATAAGATTGTTAAATTATTTTGAATATTTACATATAGACTAATTTCGGTGTGTGGAATTTGAATTTGAGATTTATTTCTACTTTTTAAATCATTCAACATATTTTTATATTTTTGAAAAAAACTCATATTTTATTTTGTAAATAAAATTAGGATAGTTATGATTGTTCAAACAAGGTGAGACTTGACATCCAAGATAATTGGGACCCAAGAAATACGAGTTTGGAAATATATTTCACTTATGGGACTTCCATTTATGATTTCTAGTAATTTGGATTTAGGGTCATAACCACTACATCTATATTGTAATGTTACACCATTATTATCAACATTTGTTTAATTGAGTATTATTATCTTCAGTTCGTTTCTATAGAATATTTACTAATACTATTATAAATGAATTTTCCCAATTTTCTTATTTAACATATTTAGTCAATTAATTCCACTTTAATTTTATGATCATGCATGAAAATTCTATTTGTTATTCTAGTACATATTTAAGGTAAATTATTCCACTTATTTAACTATTATGTGAATATTAGTTATCCAAGGAAATATATGTAACATATTTTATGAACTCCGCTACATGTTTGCATATCTTTTTAAGCTATTATGTAAATATGTGATGTTGATTATGGAATCTACTGCCATATAATATGTTATATGTATTAACATTATTCTTTAAGGTATAATTTTACCCTTGTTTGGTGAAATTTAAGGAACCAATCTCACAATCCTTCTAATAATGGAATATGATAAGATTCTACATTTTGTTCATTGCAACACTGCACCCTTTCAAAGTATTTCATCATCAAAATATAAACATCCATAATATTGTCATCTCACTCCTCTCCACCCCCTAAAAGTTTTAACCTATTAAGACAACTCTTAAAGATATTAGGATTACTTATACATCTTTTAATAGTGAGCACGTTTTATGTTGTTCATGCGTTTAACTAACATGATATATATTCCTAGGGTAAACATCCTTAGGGATATTAGACTGAAATAGTTAGATTAAGTGATTAATGGATCTAATTATATACTGTAAGGAATGGGGACCCGAGTGGGAATCCATTCAATTACTAAATAAAATAAAAACGAAAGATCCCATATTCCAAACACAACTATATTTTTTTTCCTAGAAAGGGATGGTAATCCAATTTATTCATAAGTATATTTCAAGATACCAAAGATAGTGGTATAACATAAAATATCTAACTATTGCATTGCTTGATATTATCACCATCCTTCACCACATAGGGTGATATATATGAAAAGTAATTATAGTATTTGAACAACAGAGGATTATCTAACCACCACAAATCTATCTCCCCAAGAAGGTTTAACTACTTTGGAAGTTGTCTTGGTCAAGCTGGTCTTTCTTTCCTTCTTGCTCTACACCTGGAGTTTTAAGAATACCCTAGAAAAGAAGATTAAAATATAAATTATCAACATGCAAGCCGGTATGAGCATATTAATCGAGGATTGAGAAAGATAAGGAATAAAGGGCATTAAATGTAACAAGGCTTCCTAGAGAAGAGGAAAATACCAACCAAGCCACTATCAAAAGAATATGAACTTTAAAATATGATATTCAAGAATTACAATTGTCACTAAATAAAAAAAGGTATGAGACAAAAGCACACATAAATATTTTAGGGCACAAAACACATCATCAATAACCAACCTATATGCATGTCAAATAAGCATAACACCAGTGTACTATAAATAAACAATGGTGTCTAAGGATCACAACCTTAAAACATGATAGAGTAAGGCATAAAACCAAACTCCCAAATATATAAAGTGTGGGCACTAAACCTGGATATGGGGCACACAACCTCCTTCCCAAAAATATAACATGTGCACACAACTCAAAAACCAAAGTACTTACACTACTCTAGGGCTCCTCATTCACAAAGAATGCATAATGTAGAGACAAGTGAAAGTATGGTCATATAAATAAATGGCATCTCCATCACATAAATTAATATAATATAATTATCACTACAAAAGTGGGAAAAATAGTCCATATATACAATTAGGGTTTTAACATGAAGCAAACTATAGTTTTATAGTTCAACATGGATCACAAAATACAGAGTTAATAAGATTAGACCCAAATAGGTCATCAAGTCAAGAAATAGATAATTCTTCACCAAAATACTTCAAAGAGACTCAAGAGAGATATTAAAGAAAGTGATTGTGTAATATGACTCATTGGGGATGCAACATACATTAAGATAAAGAGAATTTAGGTTAATTACTCAATTTGAATTAGGGCTTGCGACAAACCTCAAACTTTTTGTTAACTTGTCAATGTTTGAATCTTAGATCCAAGTAAGGGTTCAAAAGTTTGAAACATCGATGATTGAGAAGGGGTCACGCTATGAATTTTTTTATGAGATTAAAAGGAGCTTGAATAGGAGGATAAGGGAGAAGGTTAGGATTTAGTTCCTATTTGTCAATTGATTTCTATGTGTGTGAAGGACATAGAGAGGGGCCTATATACATAACTATTCATATTGGACATCAAGAAACTTATCTATTTTTGTTTATTAGGGAAAATATGTAACATATATTGTAAAAGGAAAAAAAATTGAGAAGTTTTAACAAATTACAAGAAAGAAAAAATGTAAAAAATCATTTTCCTTCCATTTATTTATGACAATGTATTATCATATATTTCCCCCTATTTTTTTACTTCTTCATTACATAAATATTAACTACACCATATACAATAAAGGGACTTCTAACTATCTTAGTGTATAGTTATATACTAAATGTAAACGTCTATTATAATTATTTTATAATTTTGTATGATATACTTATTGAATTCCTTTTCTATTATTCCATTTATCAACCTCTTATATAAAGTTTTTAATTCCATTATGAAACAACTTCCTCACAGTGTTTCTCTTGTCACGTGAGTCAATAAAAACATGTATAACAACCATATATCTTTCTAATATATTTTACATTAATTATTTGAGGAGGAGATAGGTTATAATAAATTTACATGTCCAAACTAATTAAATGAATTTCATATAAAAGGGTGAAAATATTATTTATCCAACCATTTTCATTTTTTCCCTTATTGTTAAAACTTTATAAGGTAATAGGGAGGTTTACTTGGGAAATATTTTAGTCAAGATTATTACTATTTCTCATTTTGGTTAAGAAATTTCTTATATAAATTTTGGTAACGTTTATGTGTTTGCAAGCAAATATATAATTCAATTAAAATATATGTTTCCTTTAAGATATGATAACATGATCCTTTTCGTTTATGTATTGCTTTCAAACATTACGTAGAGTGAATTAATTCTTTAAATTTGTTCTACTTTATTAAATTTCTCGTGTATTCCACATTGTTGCAATTACCTCGTTCACATTATACTTGGAAAGTAAACACATTTTAATATTTTCTGTTAAGATAAATTTTCCATTGATTTAACATGCATGTACAACATTGTTCCCCTTTATGTTATACTAAAATTTTATTGTTTCAACTTTGCCTACATTATATATGTATAAGCCATACAAGTTGGTTTGTACTATCCATTTAATACATTAGATTTTTTAGTAGTTAATTTAATATTTTTGACTTTAAGTTACATTCTCTCTCCTTAGTAAAACTAGGATAGATACGATCATTCAATTAATGTGAGTATATACACATAGGCTAATTTTGGTGTGTGGAGTTTGAATTTTAAATTTTTTTACTCTTATGAAGTCATTAAACGTATTATATAATATTTTGGAGAAAAACTCATATTTTCTTTTCTAAATAAAATTAGGATAGTTATGATTGTTAAAACAAGATGAAACTTGGAACCCAATAAATATGATTTTGGAATTATATTTCAATTCTGGGAATTCCTTTTATGAGTTCTAGTAATTTGGATTTAGGGTCATCACCACTATATCTTTATTGTAATATTACACCATTATTATGAACAATCATTTAATTAAATCATGTTATCTTCAATTTGTTTCCAAAGGAAACTCCTTATATTGGTATACATGAATTCCCCCAATTTACTTATTTAACATATTTGGTCTATAAATAATACAATTATTTAAATGATTGTATTGAAAATTCCCATTGTTATTCTAATACATGTTATAAGTAAATTATTTCTCTCATTTAACCATTATGTGAATATTAGTTATCCAAGGAAATATATGTAATATATTTTATGAAATCACCTACTGGTTTGCACATATTTAATTTATTATGTAAATATGTGATGTTGAGTTAGAACCTATTGCCACATAATATATTATATGTATTAAAATCATTCATTACGGTATAATTTTAACCTTGTTTGGTCAAATCTAAAGAATCTATCTCACAAGCCTCTTAATTATGAAATAGTGTAAGATATAGGTTTTCATTCATTACACCCACTTTCACATAAGACCAAAAGTAAAAAAAAATACCAGGGCCCTGACACTTATGTGCCCCATTGTACACATTGATTTAAAGTAGTGAGGTAAAATAAACCCTAAAACACCTAATCCCATAGGAAGTAGAGATATATAGTGCCATCATTTTTCCACCTTTGGCTCACACAAATCATCTTCAACCTTAACCATCAAAAGACTAATTATTCTTTTTTGTGAACTTCACCCAGGAGGTGTGAGGACGTCAACCAAGCACCAACCAACAAACATAGAGATGTGATCAACAAAATCAAAGATAGGAAGCTTTTGGAACGAAAACATGACAATGAAGCCAGAGTGGTGGAGTGAAGTATGTCGTCAATGACTAGTACCCCTCCTCCATCTCCTTTCTTCCTCTTCTTAGACTTAGCTTTTGTTTTTGTACCGACGAGGACCACCATCCCAAGGCACCTGATTAACATCATTTTTCCATCAAGTTTCATTCCTTGCCTCCTCATAGACCATTAGAAGACATCTAGACTTCAGAATACATCTCCTCTACCTTTACCTCTTCAATAACTGTCGACCTACGAGGAAGGCAGCCACCATTGGAAGCTCCACCAACCATTATAAAATCCCCCATCGATTTTTTGAACCATCAGTCCTCTAGTACCATCAGAAGACACCCCCCTTTCTTGGACCTTCTAGAACCAACAATTTTGTAAGCCATTAGTATACTTCAACCATTGGTTTGCAAGGATTCCCATCAAGATATTATTATAGTAGAAATCACCTACCGTAACTAGTAGAAACCACCTACCTTAACTGATTACCTACTTCTAATAATGGTTTCGCTAATTGTTTTTGCATAAGATACAAACATATATCTACTTTGCAACCAATTTAAAATGGTACGAAATAAAGGTAAAGAGAAAATCTTCCACAAAGGACTTGGTAAATGTGTAAAATTTATCTAGGAACATGTGGAAATCAAAGTCTCAAAAATATTTTTTTATGCGTATAAAAATGTCTCTCTTATAGACTTTTCAACAAATAGTTTTACTTTCCTACCAAGATTTGAATATCGTTACCATTTTTATTTTTACCCCCTGTATGTAACTTTGCCACACTATCAATTTTTAGTTAAACTATTTCAAGGTAGATATCTAGCAAAGCAAACACAATGATTTTTCTCTATTATGTTGTAACCTTGCTTCAACATGTATGAATCAAACGATTTGTGCCATTGCATGGATGCTTGTTTTCACATATATAGACTTTTCTTCAACCTGTAAATAATGTGTTCTTTGCCTTTCAATACAACTCCTTCAAGTTGGTGTATGTATATCTCTTCCTCAAGCTCACCATGGAGGAATGTTTTTTTCACAACAAGGTTCTCAACATGAGATTCATGCTAGATGTCAAGCCCAAAACTCTATGGGTGTATGTCATTTCACCATTAGAGAAATATCTCATCATTGTATGTTACATATTTTTCCTCAATGCCTTTCACCAAATGTTTTGATTTATATCTCACTACCATCTATGTTTAGCTTCAACATCAACTTGTTCTTTAAAGTTTTTCTTCCTTTATGAAGCCTGAATAACACACATGTATCATTATTCTTTAACTGGATTATCTCAATTTGCATTTCCTATAACCACTTATGTTTTCTTGATGAGACTTTACATCCTCATAGCTTTCCTACCCCCTCTTGGTGATGAATGACCATTTTGAACCACAATATCTGGTAGACACCCTTTTCTCTCTAGTAGACCTCCTAATTTTGTCTTGATTTTCCTTTGTTTAGGATCCTCCTAGTCATAGATGCCATCCTCTTCAGAATCATCCTATGCCATATCGTCATGAGGGATTTTGTCATCTTCAACATGCTTTGCATTAATATTCTATTGGGTAGGAGAGAGAACATACATATCAATCCTATTATCATCACCAAATTCAATTTTTATAATTTATTTCTTTATCTTTAGTAGGTTGCAATCCGAGTAGGTGCTTACTATGATATGATTTCGCAATATATTTTTCACATAACTAATAAGTAGATGTAGTCATAATGAATATATATTTAGATTTGTGTGCTATAGTAAGTTGTATATACATTGTAATGGAACTATACTACTAAAATAGAATGGAGTGAGTGCCATATATTTAAGTTGTGGCCCAACTAAGCATGGACTTAGACATATATAGTTTCATGTTGTATTTGGTCTCTGCATCCTCTTTAGAGAAGGTTTCTTTGTCTTCATCCTCCAGCCTCAGTGCCTCACATTGCCGAACTATATCCTTTGCCATCAAAACTCTCTCATGGTACCCACTAGAGAAATGGACAACCTACTTGGACTCCTTCAGAACACTCGATCCCACCCACTGTAGGTGGGATGCAAAACCTAGACACCACACACTACCACAAAAGGTGGGTTGGAGCTTGAACCTCTTAAGAAGTTAAAGACATGTGTTTTTGAAAGGGAAATCGAGACAAAATTAGGTGGGATTTGTCTTTGTAGCAAGGGGAGATAAGGAGGTATGGGATTCTAGAGGAACAACTTGGAGGTGGAGGTAGAGTTCTACTTGAATCACCATTTCAGTGCAATTATTAAATGGAAGGGCAAAAACTCAAACTGACTGTGTGTGGGCATCTATGGCTGGCTAAAAACAAACATGAAGGTGAAGAGTTGGGATTTGATGAAAGATATCAAGAGCAGAAGCTACCTTCCAATTATTTATATGGACGATGTGGCATCCAACTCACAAAAACAAAATTAACTTAAGAGGAAGCGAATCATTTGCATCGGATTACTGAAAATCACTAAAAATTAAAACTTTTTTCAAAGAGATCCACACATAGGAAATATTTTCCATCAAGAACCATTGTATAACATTTACATTCTGGTTCAAACGTACATAACCTGTACCATCTCGTTTCAGAGACTACATCATCAACTGCCTTATAAACATTATATACAGACAGTATACAAATCTCGAGGTATCATGCCAAAACCTCAGATTGATTTATCAAAAACACTGACTAAAACTCTAAGGACCTGAGAGTACAAAGATGACACATAGGACTTTCTAACTACATAACTTGACAGGCACTATCTCCACCTGAGATATTACTACTGTCCTTGCTATTACTGTTGTTGTCCATTCCCTACAATAGGATTCCTGCTTCTTTGTCCACGTTCACCTAAAAAGTTGGATCCCACGGGGGTGAGACAATTGTAAATTGCCCCAACGGGAGATATAACTGTCTACCAAAACATTGTTATAGCAGTTTATTAAAATAAACTGAGTAGAAGGATTTTTATATATAAACAACAGTAGGTAAGTCATTGTATGAACAAAGTGAAGTAATCTCTTTTTTTTTCAAGGATAACATTACATCTACTAATGGTAGACTCATAGTTCATTCATCTACTTGTAATGAATACAAACAAATATGAATAACATCAATGAACTACAAATATATAATAGAATTGTAACATCAGCCAATGAATTTCCGTGTTCAATCCTTAAGCAAACATGCTATATGCTGATTTCATTTTACAAACACACTTATGCCCTGAGGAGATGAGGTATACCACTCGACTCCAACCGACCACTGCGAAGTTGAAATCGGTACCATACATAGGTCAATGGAAGAGACGGATTCCCATGACCTCTCACATCCCGGTCAGTGCGGGACAACAAGCAAGACTGTGTTAACTTCTCAAAATAGCTTTCCAGGGTATAGTGGAACTTCGCTATAGAGTTACAACGTCAACTGCACTCTCATCTCCATCGAGAGATTTTTTGTTTATCTTCATCGACCCAACATAAGTAATATGGGGAGACGTGTATGACATCTATCCCAATCATCGGGAGATTAGTGATACATTCATCCCGACACATGGAGGATTGAGAGGTTTGTGGTTTAACTTCCCTCAATCTCTTCACCGGACGTAAGGATATTTTTCGCCCATTTACCCCACATATTCAAAATATGCGTTCTAGGTTTTGCCGCGGAGCACCCGTTTCACAATTCAGCTAATTCTGACACTGATGGATCTATGGTCAGGGCTCTACATGATATAATTTCACTTGATTAATTAAGTACATTTTCACATTTTTTAGCATTAGCCAAGTTCACAAACAAGACTTATTACAACAATGCTATAAAGAGACATGTACTACTTTCATCAGATACTTATCAGTCTTTTAGAGACCTTGGGAACTCAGTTCCTCATTTCAAAACTGGGAATTCTCATCCCTTCACATTCTCATCACCATAATAATATGGTTCTGGCTATTCAAACCCTTAACTCATCATTGAGCATCGTTACCATCTATTAGGTAACTGTTACCTTCAGGTCATCTGACCAAGGCATTCATGATATTTGTTACACAAGCATCACACAACTTACTCATATGACTCATGAAATCCATGCACATTGTTACTTTTATTAAGCAACGACAACATCAAGGCACAAAAGGCCAATCAACATTTATTATATAAATGTCACAACTCAAACATGGCTATATTCATCATCTCATAACATCTGCATGGTTATTAGATATGATGACAGTCATACAAGATATTCATCACATCATGTGATACAATAGTAACACCATTATTCCTTTCCCAGGAATTAGGGTTTACTATCAAATAGGGCTTTTCATTCCCTTTACCCCAATTAGGGCTAGGGTTCCCCATTTCTCATTAATTAGGGTTTCTTGATTCACTACTACAGAAACGGCCTTTGGCGTCGGTCATTTAACCCCATTTGGCGTCGGTTTCCGACCGACGCCTATGTGGGTGCCGCTAAAGGTCGAACACTTCGGCGTCAGTTTTTTAACCGACGCCTATTTGTCCTATAGGCGTCGGTTGTTTAGTAAATAACCGCCGCCAAAAGTGTTCCCGCCACACAAAATGGCGTCATCTAGGGCACTTTGTGCGTCGGTTATTTACTACACAACCGACGCCTATATAGAATATAGCGTCGGTGTTTTAGTAGATAACCGACACATAAAGTGCCCTAGATGGCGCCATTTTCTGTGGCGCGAACACTTTTGGCGTCGGTTATATACTAAACCACCGACGCCTGTACTTCAAGACGACACGGCCGTGCTTCCCTGCACGGCCGTGTTAGTACTATAGGCGCCGGTTTTATATGAATAACCGACGCCATTTACACCACGGCCGTGCTATCCTGCATGGTCGGGTTGTTTGTACTATTAGGCGGCGGTTTTATCACATAACCGACGCTGTATGTCTTTGCTGACGGTTTTCTATAAATAACCGACGCCTATTTATATATATATATTTTTTCATATCAGTTTGCAGGCCTGCTGTGGCTGGTCAGCAGGATGAGAACCTGCAGTTCAGTTTTCTGAACTGCAGGTTTACGACATCCATTGATATCAGCCTACAAACAGGCCGCAAACCTGCAAAAGTCACAAGCAAAATTCTACACAAGTACATACATTCAGACATCAATTCAATTCTCACATTCACACATATAGAAACATTCAAATACATGTATTAACATTCAGAAATATTCATTTACATAGTATCATTCATTATCACTATCAACATCCCAATTATATCTTACAGTGGCCACTGCTTGTATGGCTTTTGCCCATTCTTCTCTTACTTCATTTAATGCTTCCATCGTATATGGAGCATGTATATTTTTTAAGCGTTTACCTGTAGTGTTGTCAGTTTTAAACACCTGCAAAGAGAATGATGTATATATATAAGTAATAATATAAAAATAAGATAAGATTGATATATTTCATACTAACTAATGAGACTATATATAATACCTCATGTATGGTATCGATGTCCAATGCGGCATATTTGATAATCATCTGCATAAATCGCATCACATAGTATGCGCATGCCCAACCATTGTCTTGTGTAGCACACTATAAATTGAAACATACAAAATAATACAACTAAGCACAATTCACATCAATAATATATATATTCGAGTCGGGAACTTGTACGTTCTGCCAATTTATTGGCTGGTTCTTTTTCCTTGGGACCGTTCCTCCAGCCTTTTTGAATGCATCTAAGCCCCTACATGTTAATATAACACAATAAACTGCATAAGTAAATAGTAATGTAATAAAAGATGTTAACGGATATAAAAATGAAATATTTCTCACCAGAATAATGGCATTCTCATTACGTGTCCAATTTTAGTGTTCAATGTACTCCCCGCAGGATCTAGATAATAAACAGTGAATGTCCCGGGGACAATAACTAGTAACTCCCAATGTCTACCGCTAGAAGTAAGAAGTTAACAATTAATAACTCAAAATGCAAAATAAAAATGGAATTTTCTTAAGTCCAAATTATAAATAAAGTAAACTTACTTGACATTGAATGGAGCTATTATTATCGTCTTCTTTTGCTGACCAAAAATTGTAAAAGCATCTATACAGTATTGTTGAACATTATCAGGGTCTTTAGCTACCAAACTAATCAATGATGGAATCAAAAATCCCACATGATCAAATGCAAATTGTTTGCAATGATCTTCGACTAAGTAGCTGCAAAACATATAGGCATATGCATTAATATATAAGAAACCAGATCACCAGATCTTACACAAGGTATATGGATGTATAAACAAGATCTCACCTTATCCATGTCTCTATCATTGATGTATTCAGCCAATCATACATAAACAGCTCAATAATATCTTGTATAAATAAAGAGCTATCGTATGATCGACCTGCATAATCTACATCTAAAGAAATGATTATAGGGCAATGTATATTATGTGCCCGTAGCCAACATGCCATTCCCCTACAAGCAGGACCTAACGGGTATGTTAGGTCAGTTGGAACCCAAGTTGGTAATGCGGGAAGTGGAGGTGGAGGCCTAGGTGCTCCTGGTGTCTTCTTTTTAACCTGTATATATAATTTCAGATCAGTTGACATCATATATACACATCAACAGTCTAAATCAATGTAAATTTATCTTACAATTTCAGTCGTGTAGACGACATCTGCTTTGGGCCACAATATGACCCCGCCTTCTGCCTCACCAAGTGTATCAATATCTGGGTGGGCATATGGCAACGCAACTTCCCTCCAATCGGGTAACACACGTAATGGGCCCACACGAACATAGCCCTGTGGCATTGGAGTCCCGTAAAACCTTTCCCCAGGAAGGGACGGGTAAGCTTGCGCCTCTGCAACAACATAGTCTTCTATTCTTAAGCGGCATGGCTTCAATGCCTACAAATTTACGTAAAGAATGTTATACATATATACATATAATCTTGAAAACATATCATCTTGAAAAGACTAGCTACAATGTCATAAACAATACTTACAGCAGACGTGCTAGGCGATGGGTCTCCAGGATTACTCGCAGTCTGTGCATCAGGAGAAGAGTGGGTCGCCATAGGCTGATTGGAAGCCTGAGATGCCTGCCACCGCAGCAATTCTTCCTTGACCTTCTCAGCAACTACATCGTTGACCTTCTTAGCAACTAAATCCTCAACTCTCTTATTCTCCTATACATGGATAAAAGAAACATTAGCTTCTTATTAATGAATTTCGTTTTACAGTAACATTCTAAAAAAAGAATAGGTTACCTCTTCTTGAGAAAGTCCCGCTCTGGGTTTGCGCTGGGATGGCCCAAAGAATGCTTTGATGCCAACACCATCGTCGGCACCTCTAACACGTCCAGGATGCTCTGGGTTACCCAGAGCAACTGTCAATTCATCCCTTGTTCCCTGAGGGATGAACGTGCCTTGTTTCCTCTGCTCGTGCAGCTCCCGCTAATCACCATAAACAGAAATTGGTAAGTTAACACCACAAATAATCAATATTCAAATGATTTCTCTAAGAGTGTTATTTTACCATTTTTGCAGCCGCCTCAGCAGTTACAGGCTTCTTTATTTCACCCTTCTTGTTTTGCCTGCCAGCTATCCAGATATCATGGCGAGGCATGGGTGTGGCAGACTCCTGAGTAGCCGCAGACTCCGCCTGTAGTCTTTAGCGAACGCTTGCATAGCCTTTTGGACCCATAGTGTGGTCATGCACATTCAGTGCACGCCTTGCTTTTTGTGCGTCACTGAGGGCCTAGTTAGTATGCACATTAATGATTTGGTTAGTAGCACTAAATGCTAATCTTGAATAGGTGAATACAATGTATATTAATTAAATTGGGAGTGACGCCTCATACCTTGAATTCTTTAGATTTTCTTGAAGCAACAAAATTGTCCCAATCTTCTTTGTCCAAGAAGTTCCATTGTTCAAGGGCTGACTTCTTCTTCTTATCACCCTCTTTTATGTATTCTCTGTTCAGATTTGTCCTATAATTCCTAAGCATCTTTCCAGCGCGTTGCATCACATTTTTACGATGCAACTTCTCATCCAATGCAAACAGATTCTGTAAAATAGAAATGTTATTAACTAGTATCCAAAATAGAATTGCAAATAATAGAATTTGTAATGTACAAAATAGAATTGCAAATAATAATAACTCACACATAAATCCTTCCATATCAAGTCTTTTTTCCCTTGAGGAACTTTATGCCAATTGTCATACTTAACACCACAATGGCTCCGAGTGGTACACCCAAGATAGTTCACAAAATTATTGCGGTTCACTCCAATTGGATTTCCTCCATTATCAAACTCCACCACCAATTTGGATCCACTACCACTTAGCGCTAATAACTTCTTCAACAGAGTGATGCCCCTTTTCTTGTTAAGTGTTTGGTGTTGCGCATCAAGTTGCTCCAGTGCTTCAGTGGGTACAGGTGCATCAACCTAAAATTTGACAAAAATAAAACACACTAAATTAGCCCAATATAGAAATATAGGATATATGACATAACTAGAAGATAATGAATTTTATAGAAATACAGGATATGTTTTTAGAACTTACATTAGTATCCTCGCCATGCTCGTCATGGACAGCATGCTCATCATGGACTTCATGCTCATCATGGACATCATGCTCATCATGGCCAGCCATATGAAAATGTCATTAAAAAGGCAAACATTTAGCATTTCTATTAACTAGAAAAAGGCAAACATTTAGCATTTGTATTAACTAGAAAAAGGCAAACATTTAGCATTTGTATTAACTAGAAAAAGGCAAACATTTAGCATTTGTATAAACATACATGTCTCTAAAATTGTGATCTTTTATCAATTAACAATCCTTCATTGTGATCTCCGCGCACATATAAGTCATCATTAGCTTCAATATTTTGTGGAGTTCGCAACCCAACTGAGAATGGACTGGAGTCATCATACTTATCATAGTACTCTTCTTCATCTATAGGATCTCCAATGAACTGTCTTTTACCATGAAGAACAACCGACCATTTATCATTTGCAGGATCATCGATATAGAATATTTGTTTCGCCTGTGATGCCAATATGAATGGTTCACCCTTCTCGCCAATCTTTTCAAAGTTCACCAAAGTGAAACCCAATTCATCCACTATAACTCCTTTGGTGTTATCAACCCAATTACATTTAAAGAGCGGAATTTTGAAATCTATGTAGTCAAACTCCCAAATGTCCTCAATGACACCGTAATATGACATTTTAGCTTCACGTGGACTCTTATCCTTTGCACTTGCAAAGTACATAGTCGACGCTTGAAGAGTGACCCCACTATTTTGGACGACACTCTTATCATCTTGGCGCTTTGTGTAATATGTGAATCCATTAATGTCAAACCCTTCATAAGACATAACATTCGGTTTTGGTTTAAAGGCGAGGCATTTGATAGTTTCTGTAATATCATTTGGTGTTTGAGATAGTTGATGTAAGACTTTATCTTCAAACGACTTAGTAAAAGTCTTATTATGCTCTCTAGCAAGACACATTGAACTTGCTCGAGGATGTTGTCTCTTTATGAAATTGGTATGTTCCTCGATATAAACACTCACTTCGTCCATATTGTGTAAAATATACAAGTGAGCTTGTTCCAACTGCTCACGGCTGATTACTTTCACCCGTGATCCCAAAATTCCTTTGCCCTCCTCAATATTCTTGTCATTATCAGGAGTGTCATTACCACTGAGAAAGTCATTGAAAAAATCCATAACCTCTCTCGCCACATAACCTTCAATAATACTCCCTTCAGGCCGATAACGGTTTCGAACATCACCTTTAAAAATGCTCATGTATCGTTCAAAGGGATACATCCAATGCAAGAAAACTGGTCCCAACATTTTCACTTCCCTAGTCAAGTGGACAACAAGATGTACCATGATATCAAAGAACGAAGGAGGGAAATACATCTCAAGCTGACATAGGGTAACAACCACTTCTCTTTGCAAATTATCGAGAGTATCAGGGTCAATAACTTTGCTGCATAGAGTGTTGAAAAAGAAACAAAGTCTGGTAATTGCAAACCTTACATGCTTCGGCAATATAGATCGAATTGCCACGGGCAATATTTGTTGCATTACAGTGTGACAATCATGAGATTTAAGACCTATCAACTTCAGATCTTTCATTGATACCAATCTACGGATGTTGGATGAGTAACCATGTGGCACCTTAACATTTACCAAGCATTCACAAAAAGTTTTCTTCTCCTTTCTAGACAATGTGTAACAAGCGGGAGGTAAGTATGTTCTTTTATTACCCATTTCACGTAATTCTGTTAATTCTGACCTTATTCCCATTTCACGTAGGTCCAGTCTGGATTTTATCCCATCTTTAGTCTTACCTGGTATATTTAATAGAGTACCAATGATGCTATCACAGACATTTTTCTCAACGTGCATTACATCGATACAATGCCTGACTGTCAAAGAACTCCAATAAGGAAGATCCCAAAATATTGACTTCTTCTTGAATGAAGAATTGTCACTCCGTGTGGCCATACTACATTGTGATTTCTTACCAAATTCATTGACAATGTCTTTTACTCTTTCATAAACAACATCCCCTGGTATAGGTTTAGGTGCACTCCGTTCATCATTCCACCCATTGAATGCTTTGCGCTTCCTACGATACGGATGGAATTTTGAAAGAAACCTTCGATGACCAAGATATACAGTCTTGCCGCCATGTTTTAGTCTTATTGAATCATAGTTTTCTTCACATATAGGACACGCTTTAGCTCCTTTGACACTATATCCAGACAAATTCCCATATGCTGGAAAGTCATTAATAGTGCAAAACAACATAGCGTGCAAACGAAATGTCTCTCTTGCTGAAGCATCATAGGTCATCACACCTTCAGCCCAAAGTTTCTTTAAGTCATCAATCAAAGGTTCAAGATAAACATCGATATCATTTCCGGGTTGTTTAGGGCCCGATATCAACAATGACAACATAACGTACTTATTTTTCATACACATCCAGGGAGGAAGATTGTATATAACAAGCATGACTGGCCAAGTGCTATGTTGGCTGTTCAATGTCCCGTACGGATTCATCCCATCTGTACAAAGCCCAAGTCTTAGATTCCTATCTTCTTCACCAAATTTAGGGTACAATAGATCAATCTTCTTCCACTGTGGGGAATCAGACGCATGTCGTAGGATCCCATCATTATTTTTCTTAACATCTGCATGCCACCTCAAATTCTTCACATCTTTCGGATTTGCAAACAAGCGTTGAAACCGTGATATTATAGGTAGATACCACAACACCTTGGCAGGAGAACCAGTTTTGGACTCCCCCGAAGTCGTCAATTTATACCGTGACGCACCACATTTTGGACAATCTTTCAAATCTACAAAGTCCTTTTGAAATAATACACAATCATTCGGGCATGCGTGTATCTTCTTGGCCTCCATTCCCATTGGGCACAAAATTTTCTTTACCTGGTATGTTGAGATTGGAAGCTCGTTTCCTTCAGGAAGCATTTCTTTCAACAAAGTCAACAATGAAGTGAAGCTTTTGTCGCTCCATCTATTGTTAGCTTTCAACTTATACAATCTCAACACAGCGCTAAGCTTCGTAAACTTAGCAGAGCCTGTGTATAACGGTATCTCAGCATCATGCACAATGTTTGTAAAGATAGGAGGTGGATCGGTGTGCTCTACCCTACAACTATCCAGCATCGCATCAACGATGTCTGCTGGAACTGGTTCGTTTACATTTACGTCATCGGAGGCAATTTCTTCTTCCACCCAAGCACTGCTATCGACATCTACTGGTTTCGATTTTGAAATCTCTCCATGCCAGTGCCATTCTGTATAGCCTTGTACAATCCCGTTGCACATGACATGACTTTTGATTTCCTCACCAGTGTTGACTTTCAAGTTGTTACCGCAATGCCTACATGGACAGTAGAACCTATCTGTAGGTTTTTTACTATGTTCCTCGGCAAATCTAATAAACTGATCAAGACCAGATATAAACTCTGGGGTGCAATGATTACGAATGGACATCCATGATCTATCCATTCTATGATCAGAGAAAACAAGTATATATTAGGAAACAAGTATATATTAGGAAAAGATTAGGAAGCATTTCCCCGCTGTTCTCTAAGTACATATGTACTTAGAGAACAAACGGGGAAATGCCAACAAACACATGTGATGTCATTCTTATATATAATAAATGTGTACCACCTATCCCATCCTTGAACACCTAATCTCACTAGTAAGTGTATAATGTGTATTGGGTTTTCAAGAAAATTTCGGCAGCATTTCCCCGCTGTTCTCTAAGTACATATGTACTTAGAGAACAAACGGGGAAATGCTACCAAAATTTTCTCGAAAACTCAATACACATTATACACTTACATCCTAAGTGAGATTAGGTGTTCAAGAACAGTCCCAAACCGGGGACTATCCAAGATTTACTCCTAATGAGTAAATCTTGGACGGGTTTCTAGGCCAACAAACACAATAATAGATATCTACAATGAAGCCGGACTCCATACAAACAGTATATAATTTAGTGATTGTTCATTCTAATTTATATCAATGTACAAGTAATATAAAAAACAATGATTGTTCACATTCTAGGCCAACAAACACATGTGATGTCATTCTTATATATAATAAATGTGTACCACCTATCCCATCCTTGAACACCTAATCTCACTAGTAAGTGTATAATGTGTATTGGGTTTTCAAGAAAATTTCGGCAGCATTTCCCCGCTGTTCTCTAAGTACATATGTACTTAGAGAACAAACGGGGAAATGCTACCAAAATTTTCTCGAAAACTCAATACACATTATACACTTACATCCTAAGTGAGATTAGGTGTTCAAGAACAGTCCCAAACCGGGGACTATCCAAGATTTACTCCTAATGAGTAAATCTTGGACGGGTTTCTAGGCCAACAAATAATGTGTTGTCATTCTTATACCTAAAATCCTAGTTCTTCAAATTAGGGTGATTATTGATGTCTTTAAAAGCATGATTGGCAATTTAGGGAAAAGTTCATCATTTAAATTCCAAGCATTCACATGTGTGCATTACAGTTCATCATTAAGCAAGAAGGGTGATTAGGATTCTCAATATACTCAACAATAAAATAAGTTAAACATGTGTGCATTACAGTTCATCATTTACATTCCAAACATGTCACATGTGTGCATTACAGTTCATCATCAAGATATCTATAACTTACTTAAACATTCAATTATGAAGTAAATATACACTTAATTAAGAATAGCATGACACACAAAGTTGCAGTCAACATCATTATGTTTTGTTCTATCATGGACTATCAGATTGGTATATCACATATGTATCAGTACATTATTAAATAAACACAATCAGTAAATAACTTTTAAAAAAAAAATCCACTAGACGTGCATCCTAGACGTGCATCCATGAGTGGGAATATATCATGGATGATTGGAAGGTGTTGGAATGTGATATTGTCATCCAAACTCTACAAGTCTTAGTATCTTTAGGAAAGTATGTGTATGAAGTTGTGTGATATATTCCTCCTCTAGATACTTGCTTCTCCATTTATTGGAGCATGATGATTGTGGTGAGTCATATATGGATGCATGATCTATGAAGTAGGTAGTATTTTAATATCTCCAAATCTCTTGATAATTTCAAAAACTAACCTCCCATGTGTAAGTTATTTTTTATGCTATAGTTTTGACCTTATGAGTTCATTGAGAAAAGGTCCTAGTATTTACAATAATATGTATTACTCATAAACTAAACTAACAATTTCTCACAGTTGGAAGGCTATCATCCATGGTGGATATCCAATTGATGTATGTTCTACTGAGGACCACCTATGTAGAATGTTGTTGTTGGAAAAATGTAGGAGCATAACCTCTAGTTGCAACACATTCTACCATTTTACCAATTTCCACCACAATTCCTTATCCAAGAAACCCAAATTGCATCACACCTATCCTACAAAATTTCTATTATCCTAACCTGCCCATAGGCTCCTTCATGTTTACCAAACAATTGGGACCCTAGGCGTGCCCTGGAACCTACTTAGGCACTGCCTGGGTGAGTTCTAGGTCGGCGGCGGCAGAGAAAAGCAAGGCAGAGGACAAAAAAGGTGGTGAAGGTTTGTGGGTTACCTTGCATGAGGACAGCACGAGTAAAGCTGCTTCTACCGGCGGGGGCGGAGGTGACGACGACAGCACCGTAGCTGCTTCTACTGGCGGCGATGACTAGAGGAGAGCAGGGGCGGTGGGCAACGACCGGCGGCGACGAGCGGACAGCAACAGCAGGGGCGGCGGAGAAGAAGGGCGCCGGAGAAGAAGGACGCCGGAGATGGGGCGCCGGAGAGAAGCGCCGGAGAGCAGCAGCAGCAGAGAAGCGCCGGAAAGTCGCCGCAATAGGGAAAATCACCGCAATAGGGTAGCAATGAAACAAAAGAAAGGGGAAGAGTCGGGCGATCGCGGGGGGTTATGAGTTCCCAAATAGCGTCGGTTGTTTACAACAACCGACGCCTAAACATCTTTAGCGTCGGTTGGTTGAAACAACCGACGTCCAATTGGACGATATTTTCATGGAAAATTGTGGCGGGAACCACCTTCAGCGTCGGTTAGACAAGGATAACCGACGCTGAAAGTGACATTGTCCGCGCAAATTTTCATCGCAAATAGGCGTCGGTTTTCTAGGTATATAACCGACACTGAAAATGACACTATTTTTTTATCGAAAAATGGATTTCGCGGGCGACTTTAAGCGTCGGTTTTTTATAAACAACCGATGCTTAATACAAAGCGGTACCCGTGTCTGGCTGGTCTTTGAATATAGACGTCGGTTTTTTTAAACAACCGACACCTTATATGTTAGGCGTCGGTTTTCCTTAATAACCGACGCCCAGAAAAGCGACACTGAATGCTATTTCTGTAGTAGTGATTATATTATCTGTCCAACCCTAAATTCATTATTCCATACCTCTGGGGCATTCAAAGATATCATAAATGATTTATTCAAGATCATTACTCTCATCATATAAGATTAATGATCATCAATTCAAGGTATGCGTTCATTTCTCATCCTCAACATGGTATGACTACATAATACTCATCAATTGGCTTAATCCCATTCTCAAGGTACATTAATTAACACTCATCAAAGTGCAACAACTCATTACATAACATTGTAATAGTTGCATAACACACTTCATATGTTTCTTACCCAATTATATTGGATTTGAAGTGTATCAAGGTATATAAACCGTGAAGTGCTAAATGTGATAACTATCATATCTTGATATATCATTTTCTCATCATTTCAGACTCTCTTGAGTTAACCAACTTATCTTGTATTAAGGTATTTCCCCTCTTAATACATTACATCACTAATCACTCACCTTTAGCATATAATGCATAGGCCACACATTAGAATTCTCCAACTATCTTTAATGATATGGACTTGTCTAATGCTAAAGACATTACTTACAATGAGGTTGGTTATAATCAACCACATGAAATGTTTCACCTTTATAAGGCCATTCCTTCTATCTCATCATTAGGGTTTATTTATACCCTTACTTCAAATTTGGATTAGGATTCATTGTCATATTGCCCAGGATTAGGGCTTTATGCATTATGACTTCACATTAGAGTCTCATATACCTTCACCCTACTTGGGGCCTGTCATCACAACATAGCATTAGAACATCATGTGGTGTTAGTTCTTAATCAGGGTTTCTAATGGAACCACCCTCAACTAGGGTTTCACATGGAATCACCCTGAACTAGGGTTTCTCATGGAATCACCCTCAACTAGGGTTTCTCATGGAATCACCCTAAACTACGGTTTCACATGGAATCATCCTTAATTAGGGTTTCACATGGAATCCCCCTCAACTAGGGTTCCACATGGAATCACCCTCAACTAGGGTTTCACATGGAATCATCGTTAATTAGGGTTTCACATGGAATCACCCTCAACTAGGGTTTCACATGGAATCACCCTCAACTAGGGTTTCACATGGAATCATCCTTAATTAGGATTTCCACTATAGTCACCCACAATTTGGGTCTACTATTCATATCCATTAGGATTTCATTCAATTATCCATAATTAGAGATTCACCATTCATCCCAATTAGGGTTTTACATCTCATTTCCCTAAATTAGAGTTTCACATATCATTACCCTAGATTAGGGCTACATCCTCACCCTGGATTAGGGTTTTATTTAGAATAGCACTCAATTAGGGATAGAGTTCAATAACCCTGTCAATTAGGGTTTATGGTCATGATTGGAATTTCATGATCTCTTTACTTAAGGATCATAACCCTTAATCATCACATGAATCATATTTATGTATGGATTCATGCAATCATCTTCTCAATTTGATTAAGTCATATCTACCCTTCAATCAAGTACATACAACTATGATTATCATAGTGTACCAAGTCATTGATCCTATAAGAAATTAGGGTTCATCCCTTAATTGGAACTAATCACTTGGGTACTATTAGGGTTTCAACCTTTTTACCTTCAATCATTATCATTACTAATCATCATTGGATCAATGTATCATTCATCATCTTAATTCTCAAGAGATTCAATCACATTGGACCTCCATTACATAAGGTATCCAATTGAATTGACCAATTGAATCTTCAATTACAATAGGTGTCCAAGTGGATTAACCAATTGAATCCACAATCAACTTTGACTACTTGAGCCCCAAATGGTCTTGGTCTTTCAAAGTTCAAATGGTTTGAAATCATTTGGTAAAGGTGGTGCTTGAGACTGTTTGCTAAAGCAAGTACTTGAAACCGTTTGCTAAAGCAACTTTTTGAAACGGCATGGGCTCAACCGGTTTGGGATCGTTTGGTCCCAAACAGTATTGAGACCGTTTGGTCCCAAACGGTCTTGAGACCGTTTGGTCCAAACCTCCTCAAAACCGCATGGACCAAATATGGTCTCAACCAATCAAATTGGATTAGGGTTTCCAATGTTGATTCCTTCAATCATTGAATTCATGGAACCATTCATTAATTGGACCTATCCTAATACTTCAATTGAGTTAAATAGGTCAACCTTCAACTGATTTGACCCTCAATTGACCCTCAATTAGTGATCAATTAGGGTTTGAATCAATTGAATTAGGGTTTGGATTCGATGATCCTTCAACACTAATAAATGTAAGATTAATTACTTTGAAACCATTGAACCATCATCCAATTTGGACATGACCAGACCCCAAACGGTCTTGAGGTCATTCGGATGACCTCCAAACGGTCTTGAGACCATTTTCCCATCACATCATCAAAATCCAAGTCAACTAATTAAGGTTTGGATCATTGGATTGATCACCAAATCAACGATTGATTACACTCCAACTTAGTATCTTTGGATCTTCAATTTCTTAACCATACTAAATCCTAGACCTCCAAATGGTCTTGGGTGACATACAAACGGTATTGAGACCGTTTGGGTGATCCCCAAACAGTTTTGAAACCGTTTGGGTCAATCAACCCAAGTTTCCAACTCAATCAATTTGGAAATCAACACTTAACCCGATTAGGGTTTTGGTGATTGATTGATCTTCAACTCATGAACCAATTGGAACTAATCAATCATAATTGGTGGGTCATTGACCTAGATCATTTTCAACAGATCTCCAAATGGCCAACCCTGGTCAACACCACCAAATGATCTGAAACCGTTTGGTCTCATGCGGTTTGGTGAAACTATTTGCTTTAAAATGGTTTGAAACCGTTTGCTCCCAAACAGTTTGGGAAACCGTTTGAGCAACCCAATCAAGACCGTTTGCCATGGATATTTGGAGAGGTGTTCTTATCATCTTCAACATCTAAACTCACGAAACCTATTGTGGTTTCCATGGTGATTGCATCCATCAACCAAATCAATTATTGTAAATGTAGAAATGATCATTATTTAATAAGAAATTGACTGCAATAACTAAATCAAGGGTTCAAGTTATAAAACCCGCCTCCAATTGAGCTCCAAAGCTTCATGTTCACGGAAACAATGGTGGATGCAACTCCTTTCACCATTCCAAGGATTGTCCTTAAGGGTTGAGTGAAAAGGAATGGTTAGAATTGAAGAGGAGATCGAAATACGAAGAAATCCATAATTTATTTTTGATTTCCACCATGGAATCAAGGTGAAATGGATCAAGAACATTACCAACGGGTTGGGGGTCGTCCTCCTGATCCTCCCAAGCTCCCCTAGTCGTTTACCAAGCAAGGAGAAGAAGTGGGGTCGAAAAAGCCTTCCATTTGGCTTGTAAAAGATCTTTTTATAAAAATTCAATGAGAGAGAATATGCTTTGTAAAAATCCATTTAATCCCAAAAATATGGCCGCCTCTTCCCCCTCATCTTCCTTAGGGACGAGGCTATATTGTTTGACTCTTATTCCTCTCAATTACCCATGATTTAAAGAAAATCAAATCAAGCACCTTAAATCATATTATACTAATATCCATATGTGAGTGGATGTTTCTTTTTCTTATCAAATTGTGAGTGAGTTATCCATTCCCTTGGATATTTTGGTGGTCCTTTCAAGGCTCAAGGATTTCCACACACATCTGAATTCAACCATTTTAATGTTGGTTGAAGGCCCTTTAATTAATACATTTATTTTTGCCCTAAATCGAATTAGGGTTTCAATTAGGATTAAATCTTGATTATTTTAATATCAAGATTCGCTCTCCTCCAAATTAATTCAAATGAGGCACCCCTATCATTTTATTTTCTCTAAATGATTCCAAGAAACATTAGGGACCATATTGAAGTGGTAATTTACATATTGCACCCTCGGTTTTGGGAAAATTACACATTACACCAAAACTAGGTTTTCATGCACATACATTGCTTTATCAGCTCTTTCTTGGTATTCAGTCTTCCATAAGCCACACATCAGCATCATTTTCACTCTCATGATGCTTCAACACATGAGGAACATATTATCATGCACAATTTGCACTTAAACCCCTGAACTTGGGTAATTTGCACTTTAGTCCAAAGCAAGCAAAACATTGATTTCAACAATGTTCAAAAAGGACTAGAATTGCAACATAAGTTCCTCTTGAGGCCTAATTACTTTTCAAAAGGTAAGATTAAGCATTTAATCAAAACACCTAGGGTTAAAGTATAACCCAGGTCAGCGATGTTACAGACGACTTCAATGAGATCAAAGAGCATGGGGAGAAATTAGTTCACTTAGGTAAGGGAATAAAAATATATAGACAACTTTAGAGAGGCAATTGATAGATGGTAGATGACTGAGCTGAATTTCAAGGGAAATTAGTTCACTTACGTAAGGGGAAAGAAGCCCCAAACTATAGTTATGGAGAGGCTGGACAGAGCATTGGTGTGTAGGGAGTGATGAAATTTATTCCCCATGGCCATAGTCTTTCTTATGTGGAGGCTAAATTCAGATCATGCCCCCATCTTACTGAAGTGCAGAGAAAACAAGAAGACAATGCCAAACCATGAAAACTTCAAGATGGAGCAGTTTTGGCTGAACGAACCACAATGCATAGAGATCGTGAAGGAAAATTGGGGTAAAAGTAGTGATATAAAAAAATATCTCACTGAGTGCTCAATTTCTTTGAAGTCTTGGGCAAAGCAAAACTATGCTGACATTGATGAAAAATTAGAAAAGGTTGAGAAGAAGCTTCTTTGGGACCAAGGGCTAGTGATGACTGATGGGAACATAAAAAATTGCAAGGACCTCAATGAAGAAATCAATGAGCTACAGAAGTTGAAAGAAAGCTATTGGTTCACAAGGGCCAAAGCTAAAGAAATGGTGGATGGAGACCAAAACACAACATATTTCCATAACAAAGCATCAAAAAGGAAAGGCAGGAATACAATTTAATGCCTCATGAATGATGAAGGTGTTTGGAAACATAACAATGAGGATATCAACAATATTATAATGTCCTACTATCAGAAGTTATTTACATCAGCTGATAGTATTGATATGGAAATAGTTCTTCATGGAATCAAAGAGGTGATTTTTAACGACCCACATTTTTGAGTGTCTAAAAGACCTTAAAGTCACAGATCGTTAATCATAAATTTTAGGATTAGATTCAAGAAATAATACAAAATAGTAAACAATTTCCATTAATGAACAAATAGTTACATGTTTGCATAAAAAGCTCCTCTAAGGAGTTACATAAATTTTAGAAACAATTAACTTGTACATTTGTGAAGATATACCACTATGACTAAGCCTTCACGAACAACTTTATTATCTTCAACATTTATATCTTGTAACCTCATGTCCACGAATCAAGTATACCTGAGACCTAAAATGCTGACAAACAAATACATGATCAATATATTTCTATACTGGTACGTGGATTCAAAAAATAATCAAAAGTACACATATAATCAAACATTTTTATCTTGCATATAAGAACATAAACTTGTTTTCATATTCTAACCCATATCTGGTCTACTACCTCAGATGTAATCATTATCCCTCTAGGGCTCGTGTGCATTACCCTGAAGATCAGTCTAACCCTGGGTTCAGAATATTGTTATTTACTTTACATGATACTCATAGGAACATTATCATTTGCAAGAAGTAAATTAACAAGCAAGTAGTTTATCTTTCACACAATCGCATCGAGAAACTTCAACAAACTCAAAATTTGATACATGTATTCATAAGTGTAACCACGTACCTTATGCCATTACAGAAACCATGCAGAATATTCCATATATACTTTACGAGTGCATCCAACATCAAAGCAACAATGTATTCAATCTGAAATATACATACTACATATGTGTGACCATGTATTCACATTACATTAATCAAATCTAGATGCAATCCTAAACTAGGGTTCATGACTTTCTCAGTTTGGACTAGGGATTAGGGTTACAAACCCTAATTCCATCGTATCATGGTTTCTAAGGTTACAAACCCAATTATGCATGTTAGGTTAAACCCTAATCATCATCTTAAGCATGTTAGACTATTCATGATATCTAGATCACATTATCAACATTAGATCATATCAAGATGTCGACATTAGTTTTAAAACCCTAAATCAGGATGAATAAGATCATTAATCTAGAATCATCATTTATTTATCATTATTAAGGATTTTATCATTAAAATGTCTAGATCAGGTGTCAACTCAACATAACCTAATCTACTTAATTAAGAATCTGATTAAAGGAATCTAGGTTCTCCTTTCCATTAAACTCGTCAAACATATATTGCATATACATTTGGAATAGGAAACTTAATCAGACTCTGATTATATTTTATTTGGATTCCACTCATTTTTCTGATCATTTTGATATATAATTTCCTTATATATGGGCATCCCTAGCATTTGTTATGAATTAAGCAAGATCTATAAATTATACCTTACCATACATCCACGTGGAGCTCCCTCATTGGCTTGCAGACCTCTAGGTCACGGCCACGCCATAGAAGAGGGCTCGCACCCTCCCAGTCCAATTGCACAAAAGATTAAGTCTACACCTAACCTGAGCCTAAATCATCTGGTCCAGGGCATTCGTGACTCACAACCATCTTTCCTCACCTCCGTCGGCCCGACACCTTCATGCAGGCACAAGCGCCTGATGCTACTACCGTCCTACCAATTTCCATGGCCCTTTCTCTCTCTTACACCATCGTCATGCTATTTAGAAAGGTGCCAGCTTTTGGCCATCTTTCTTCCTCCCAGAGCTCGTCTTCTACTACAATACCCCAACGGCGAGGACGCTAGGCAGCCGATGCTCAGGTCTTCATGATTGGCACCCAGGTCACAGATGGAAGACCCTCCCAGACTCTTCACATCTGGCCCTAGGGTATCTAGGTCATTTGACATAGACCCATCTCCCCCCTCATGAGGGATCTCATTCCCGACTCGCCTCCGCCCGCGTGCGTACATACGACTTTGCCAGGTTGCTTCATGCTGGTCCCTTTGTAGGATGCCACCACCTTGGCTCTTCCAGCCCTACTCATCACTCCCACGTGTCATCGTCCTCCCTTCAGACCATGACCCGCCCCTACTGTGAGTCTTGCTTGGTGCCACTGTCATTAGACAAAGCCTTCACACCTCTGCCAGCTCCTCCGGTGGCTCACCCTTTCCCTCCAGAAAGGGCGATGCTGACCTCATCTCTGACAGCTCCTTAGTTTAGTCTCTAATACACCCTCCTCCATTGCACCCCTAGATCCTCCATGATCGAGTGGTTGACTGCCCGGTCTCCCGCAGCCCACACTTTTGTTCCTCTGCATGTCCCTACAGTTGTTCCTATGGTCATGGCTGCCTGCTTCCAAACTCCAACACCATCATGGAGATGGAGGCATCAACAACTGTCAGGGAAGGTAGGTCTTATGCAACACGATGCTGGTGGCATTAGTGAAGGCCGAAGACATAGGGAGGCTCTTCAAAACCATGTGCCCATCCTAGGAGTTCACGATCTTCCTCAACTGTGGCCAGAGATGTTTGGTGGTTTCTCATATGGATGGTCGGAGGATCTCTTAGGGTTTAAGAGGAGGAAAATGATGGCACCAGTATGAGGGGATGTATGTACAAGAAGGGTGGCATCTATATCCATATATGTAACCCCACTGTATATGGAACCCTTCCCCACAAATCCTAATTCTTTGGGACTGATTTCCCTTCAAGGAGAGGGCTACTATGATGCCCTTGAGACATAACAAAACTTTCCTTTTGTTCCAATCTCTTCCTTTGGGAACAAGCAATATGTGAAGAAGGCAAGACACATCATGACTCTCTTTCCTTGGTATATCCTTTACACCAATTATAGGAACTTATTAATTTCCTTTCTAAATTATATTTATTCTTTTTGGATATAATGTGATACCTTTCCCATACAAAGCTTGTTCCTTTTGAACATTAATACCATTATCCCAAAATATATACTTTTTCTAGAATTTTCCATTCTTTCTCTTGTTCAACATTTTAACTGATTATTACAAATAAAAACAATTTTATTTCTTTAACTTGTCACAAGGATAATATTATTCCATAAATAATACCATTCTAGAAAGTTATTTATGAGGACATGCTTTATATTTATATCATTCAATTTTACCAAAATTGGGGATATAACATTCACCCCTCCTTAAAAATATTTTGTCCCCAAAATTCAGGCCTAGTAAGCTTAGGTGAATGATAACTCATATAATTCTCAAATTTTAGGGTTAGCACCCTACTTAGTTATCTTTAACAACCGACAAGGAGTGGCTCAAGTGGTCAAGCATGGTGTCTCCTCACAAAGAGACACGGGTTTGAATCCCATATGCCTCCTTGGTTTACCACCCTCCCAGGCATTCAACTGTGGGAGAGGGGGAAAAATGCCTCTCTTTATCCCTAGTTATCTTTAACAACTTTTCTTAATATACCCATTCTCATGTTATTACTAAGATTGGCACTTGAATTGAAATTCAAGTATATCCACATCTCTATTATTCACACCTCATCATCTCTTGATGATTTTATTCTTATTTTGTGATTTTAATTTCACTTGGTGATTTCTCTCTTCACTTAGGTTTTCGATCTATGATTCATTATTTCACACAAGGGGGAGGTGACACCTCTAACCCTAGATCATGTCATTACACATTCAATGTAGGATATTCATCCTCATATCTAAAATTTTAAGCATAATGTGTGTCTATCCAATCTCCCTCCCTCATAATGAAATGAAATTAGCATTTGACTGCAGCCCAAACACAAAGTTCATTCCATTCCAAGAGTAGAGATGGTGCATCCACACATCACCTTTCAATTTCATATATTAATTTGAATTATACTTGATACGATTCTAAGCATACTTGTTCTTAATTTCATAGTATTCATATATTCCATGAAGTCAAGTATCCCTTTTCTTACTCTTAAGTTAGGACACAACTTCTCTCAAGTTTTCATAACTTCATTATATCTTTTATATTTACATCTCATGTATCATTATGAGCCTTAGTCAAATCCTTGGGGTCTCTAGGGGTATAGGTACCTTTGGAGTGATCTCATCCTTTTGCATCAAGAGAGTGCCTTTCACATTAACCCATTAGGCTACATGATCCTCATAGAGGTTTCTAATCTCCTGAGTCATGTACCTTGGGTAAACCTAGTTGTTACCTCCCGACCACATAGTCATGTGCATTAAGGCCATATTAACTCCCAACCCATCGGTCATATGTACATCTAATACACCCTACTTGACCCTAGGACTGCATTAGGACTCTACCCTCCCTAAGGGTTTCTTTTGAGATGTCACATCTTTTAAGCACATTATTCTCTTATTTAATTCTTTAACTAGGATTTCCTTCACCTTTCTCTTTTGAGTAGACATTGTGTAGTGTAGTCCCAACATTGGGTTTGGGCCAACTTCCCTCTAGGGCTTGGTGCCATGTCAGTCTTCCCTCTTGGGCTTGACCTTCTGTGATCTTCCCCTCCAGGGGCTTGATCCTACACAACTGCACTGTAGACTTGGGCCACCTTCCCTCCTGGGCTTGGTACCTTACTAGTCTTCCCTCCTGGGCTTGACAATTTCATGACCTTCCCTCCTAGGATCGGTCGTCCACTTAGGCCACCTTCCCTCCAAGGCTTGGTTCCTTACTGGTCTTCCCTCCTGGGCTTGACTAGTTGTGTCACTTAGATATGACATCCTTGGGTTCAAAGAATATAAGTGCTTTCATCTTTATATCTTTAACTCTTCACCCCTCTAGGTCAGGATTAAGGTTATCTCAATACTTAAATAAATTTGTTCACTTACCTTTTAAGGGAAATTCCTAGCCCAGGGTGCCTTCTTGGCTCATAGGAGGGGGTTAGGCTCTCTAGCCAAAACCTGATCCCAAGATCTAAGGTTTTTCCTCCCTCCTAGGCCATCTTCCCACTCTTGGGTTGACCCACCCCAGGTTGGCATACTACCCTAAAGGTTTCATAGATTTTTTTTTCATCAGGCATAACTTTTCATCATTATAACTTATCAACCCATGTTTTCTTAATTTCTAGAATACCCCCTCATGGTTTCTGTCCATTCAGTGAACTTGAGTCACCTTCCCCTCCGGGGGTTTGGCCACCATCACCAAACTTCTAGAGAGAACATAAGGGGTTTGAGTAAGTTATATTCAATCTTTCATATATATATATATATATATATAAACTATTAGGTTCATATAGTTCTTAAGACCTCTTACATAAGTGTTATGTTCCTTATGCACACATGCATGGGAGACTCGGTCACCTAAACCCATCCCTTTATCTTTCTTATTCCTAATTTCAAGTTTCACATGGGTGGTGTCCCATACCACCGTACCATGTTCATAATTTAAGTTTAATGCTTTAGGGTTAGGGTTAGAGACTATAGTCTACCTCTTTTAGTTTCCATATCCCTTGACCCACTAGAGTATTCATACCCTAAACCAAGTCTTTCCTGTAAGAAAGGACTCACCCATACATGTCTCTTTCTAGTGTCTACCCTCTCTAGAGGGAACTACACAAAAGGTTACATCTTTTCACATTTTACTTCTCTAATTAATAATTTCTTTTTAAGGCCTGTCAAGCAAAGAGATGAGAAGTAGACAAAAACGTGAGATGAGAAACCTAAAAGATACATCATGCTTTAATATTTTTCCCTTAAATTTCTAAGGATGATTTGAAATTATAAACAATTAAGTATTAGTTGATAAATCTGTGCTATGATACCAAATGTAACAACCCACACTTTTGAGTGTCTAAAAGACCTTAAAGTCGCAGATCGTTAATCATAAATTCCAGGATCAGATTCAAGAAATAATACTTAATAGTAAACAATTTCCATTAATGACCAAATAGTTACATGTTTGCATAAAAAGCTCCTCTAAGGAGTTACATAAATTTTAGAAACATTTAACTTGTACATGTGTGAAGATATACCGCTATGACTAAGCCTTCATGAACATCTTTATTGCCTTCAACATTTATATCTTGTAACCTCATGTACACGAATCAAGATACCTGATACCTAAAACGCAGACAAACAAATATGCAATTAGTATATTTCTATACTGGTACATGGGTTCAAACAATAATCACTAGTACACATATAATCAAACATCTTTATCTTTCATATAGGAACATAAACTTGTTTTCATATTCTAACACATATCTGGTCTACTATCTTAGGTGTAATCATTTTCCCTTCGGGGCTCGTGTGAATTACCCTTAAGATTAGTCTAACCCAGGGTGCAAAATATTGTTATTTACTTTACATGATACTCATAGGAACTTTATAATTTGCAAGAAGTAAATAAACAAGCAAGCAGTTTATCTTTCATTCAATCTCATCAAGAAACCTCGACAAACTCAGAATTCGATACATGTATTCATAAGCGTAACCACCTAACTTATGCCATTGCAGAAACCATGCAGAATGTTCCATATACTTTATGAGTGCATCCAAACATCAAAGAAACAATGTATTCAATCTGAAATATACATACTACATATGTGTCACCATGTATTCACATTACATTAATCATATCTAGATGCGATCCTAAACTAGGGTTTAGGATTGTCTTAGTTTGGACTAGGGATTAGTGTTACAAACCCTAATTCCACTGTATCATGGTTTCTAAGGTTACAAACCCAGTTATGCATATTAGGTTAAACCCTAATCATCATCTTAAGCATATTTGACTATACATGATATCTAGATCACATTATCAACATTAGATCATATCAAGATGTCGACATTGGTTTTAAAACCCTAAATCAACATTGAATAAGATCATTAATCTAGAATCATCATTTATTTTTCATTATCAAGGATTTTATCATTATACATGTCTAGATCAGGTGTCAACTCAACATAACCTAATCTACTTAATTAAGAATCAGATTAAAGGAATCTAGGTTCTCCTTTCCATTAAACTCATCAAACATATATTTCATATAATTTTGGAATAGGAGGCATAATCATACTATAAATATATTTTATTTAGATTCTTCTCATTTTTCTGATCATTTTGATATATAATTTCCTTATATTTGGACATCCCTAGCATTTGTTATGAATTAAACAAGATCTATAAATTATACCTTACCATACAGCCACATGGTGCTCCCTCATTGGCTCGCGGGCCTCTAGGTCACGACCACGCCATAGAAGAGGGCTCCGCACCCTCTCGGTCCAACTACACAAAAGATTTAGTCTACGCCTGACCTGAGCCTGAATTGTCTGATCCAGGGCTAGCCCCGCTCACAACCTTCCTTCCTCGCCACTATCGGCCCGACGCCTTCACACAGGCACAAGCACCCGACGTTGCTGCCATCCTCCCTATTTCCATGGCTCTTTCTCTCTCTTGCACCATTGTCATGTCAATCAAAAAGGCACCAAATTTTGGCCATATATCTTCGTTCCTCACAGAGCTTGTCCTCTACCATAGTACCCCAACGTCGAGGACCCTAGGCAGCCGGTGGTCAGGTCTCCATGATTGGCACCCAGGTCGCCGATGGCAGACCCTCCCAGACTCTTTGCATCCAACCCTGGGGTATCTGGGTCATTTGACATAGACCCATTTCCCCCCTTGTGAGGGATCCCGTTCCTGATTTACCTCCACCCGCGTGCGTACGTACGACTTTGGCAGGTTGCTTCCTGTTGGTCCCTTTGCAGGTTGTCACCACCTTGGCTCTTCCTTCTCTACTCACCACTCCCACACATCATCGTCCTCCCTTTAGATCACGACCCACCCCTACTGCGAGTCTTGCTTGGCACCACCATCATTAGCCAGAGCCAGTGCACCTCTGCCAGCTCCTCTGGTGAATCACCTCCGCCCTCCAGAAAGGGTAATGCTGACCTCATCTCTGACGGTTGCTTGGTTTTGTCTCCAATACACTCGCCTCCATTGCGCCCCTAGATCCTCCATGATCGAGTGGCTGACTGCCCGGTCTCCCACAACACACACTGTTGTTCCTCTGCAGGTCCCTATGGTTGTTCCTGCGGTCGTGGCTACCTGCTGCCAAACTCCAATTCCGTCATGGAGATGGAGACCTCTACGGCTGTCAGGGAAGGTAGGTCTTCTGCAGTACGGTACTGGTGGTGTGAGTGAAGCCCAGAGACATAAGGGGGCTCTTCAAAACCATGTGCCCATCCTTGGAGTTCACGATCTCCCCCAACTGTGGCTAGAGATCTTTGGTGGTTTCTCATATGGATGGTCGGAGGATCTCTTAGGGTTTAAGAGGAGGCAAACGATGGCACCAGTATGAGGGGATGTATGTACCATATATGGAACCCTTCCCCATGAATCCTATTCTTTGGGACTGGTTTCCCTTCAAGGAGAGGGTTACTATGATGCCCTCGAGACATAATAAAACTTTCCTTTTGTTCCAATCTCTTCCGTTGGGTACAACCAATATGTGAAAAAGGCAAGGCACATCATGACTCTCTTTTGTTGGTGTATCCTTTTCACCAATTATATGAACTTATTAATTTCCTTTCCAAATTATATTTATTCTTTTGGGATCTAATGTGATACCTTTTCCATACAAGGCTTGTTCCTTTTGAACATTAATACCATTATCCCACAATATATCCTTTTTCTAGAATATTCCATTCTTTCTGTTGTTCAACATTTTAATGGATTATTGCAAACAAAAATTGTTTTATTTCTTTAACTTGTCACAAGGATAATATTATTCCATAAATAATATCATCCAGGAAAATTATTTATCAAGACATGCTTTATATTTATATCATTCAATTTTACTAAAATTGGGGATATAACATGATTAGCTATGAGATGAACTCTAGACTTGTGGCAGAACCAAATATGGAGGAGATTAAGAAGGCCACTTTCAAGATGCACCCGAATACAGTGTCCTGTATGGATGATTTTCATGCTAGTTTCTTCTAAAATTTTAGGTCTCCTGTTGGAGATAATGTGGCATCCTACATTAAGGGGTGGTGGAAAGGAGAAAGAAATTTGAGGGACATCAATTCTACAAACATTTTGCTCATTCACAAATGCAAAAATCCTGAAAAATTGGATGATTTTAGGCCCATTAGTCTGCACAACATTATCTATAAGATCATCTCAAAAGTCATGGCCAATAGAATCAAACCCCTCCTAAATGACATTACCTCCCCTAATCAATGTGCATTTGTTCTGGGGAGATTGATCACAGACAACACTCATATTTCTTTTGAGACATTTCACACAATGAAGAAAAAGACCAAGGGAAAGAAGGGATTGATGGCCATTAAATTGGACGAGCAAAGTGTACGACCGGGTCAAATGGAGCTTTGTAGATAAAGTGTTGAAAAGGCTGGGGTTTGGGATGAAGTGGTGTAAGAAAATAAATGAATGTATGAGTCAGTTGTAAGCATGGTCTTATTAACCCTAAAAGAGGACGCTCTACAAAGGCAACCCCATTTCTCCTTACCTCATCCTGTTTTGGACAGATGCTTTCTCCAACCTCATCAACAAAGTGGCCTTGGAGGAACTCATAACAGGGGCTAGAGCCTATATACATGGACCAAGGATCACTCACTTGTTCTTTGCATACGACATCATACTATTTGCTAAAGCTAATATCCAAGAAACTAATAGAATAGCCTCCATTATGAGCTACTACAAACATTCTTCTGGGAAAAAGTTCAACTACACCAAGACAGATATTTCTTATAGAAAAAACGTACCGGAAAGCGCAAAGAACAACATCAAGGAGAAAATTTTGGTGAAGGAGGTCGAAGCGGATGACCGTTACCTTGGCTTCCAATCATCATTGGTAGGTCCAAGAATAAGGTCTTTAGTGGGTTGAAGGACAGAATTTGGAAGACGATTAATAGGTGGAAGGAGAAGTTACTGAGTCAGGCGAGCAAAGAGGTCCTACTCAAATCGATAGTTCAAGCTAACCCAACCTATATGATGAGTGTCTTTCACATACCCGATAACATCATTGATGACAATAGTAGAATGCTTGCTAACTTTTGGTGGGGCAGCCAAAATGGGAGAATGAAACTGCATTGGGAAGCATGGAGTAGGTTATGCACTCCAAAGAAACAAGGCGGTTTGGGCTTTAGAGACTTAATGTGTTCAACATGGCTTTTCTAGAAAAGCAGGCATGGCGCCTCTTCAATGAGCTGAAATCTATTGCTACATCTGTTATCAAATCTAGGTATTACAACTGAAATGATTTTATCAATGCGAGCAGGGGCCATAATCCTAGCTACTGCTGAAGAAGCATTTGTGGTGCTCAGGCTCTCCTTTTGGAGGGATTGAGGTGGAATGTAAACACTAATTCTAAAGTTTGCATTTGGGAGGATAACTGGCTTCCTAATAGAATTGGAATGGGTGTTAGGAGGGCTAGTAACCTCTTGCACCCTCCAGTGGAAATTTGGGAGTTGTTTAATGAGGATGTGGACTAGGACAGATAGAAAATTGCATGTCTCTTTAATGAAGATCAAGAGGAATCCATTCTGAAGATCCCTATTAGTCAGTGTGATATCTCTTCACTCTACTAGTACCCAACCTAGGATGGCATATTCATAGTGCAATCTGCCTACTGGATGGGTTTCTCAGGCCACAGACCTTCAGAAAGAATGAGCAATAGCCACAATTTCCATGACCTATGGGAACCTATTTGGGAAGGATGGGGTTGTGATAACATCAGGCATCCCCCCTTGTTTGTTAGGGGATCCTATTGTAACACAGTAATTTCTTAATACAATGGCTCATCTTCGTCTAAAAAATTAATTAATTTCTTTCTACTGAAGAAAATTTTAATTTCAAATTAGCTTACCTTCTTTTTCTTTTTAATTTTCTCGAGGTGGTCAATTTTACGTCTATCTTAAAAAGGTCCTAAACCTTATTTTTTCAATGACATGCAGCTATTGCATTAAAAGGATAGGCTCGTTACGCAAGGGCGGAAGCAACTCTTTGGGAAAGTTGTTGAGCAACACCAACTCATCCATACAGCCCAAGCCCGATCTAACAAGCTTATGGGACATCATGTTACCTTCTCTATGAATATGGGCTAGTCTGAAGAACTCAAAAGATTGTCCTAGCTTTTCCATTTCTTTAAAAATCTGCATTTGGGGGTCACGTCCTTCTCTACAAAAAGATTGACCATGTTGCTAGCATCAGTTTCAATCTCCAGCCTATGAGTGTTAAGCCTTGTGGCAACCTAGCAGGCCAAGAGGACTGCAAAACCCTTAGCCATAGTAGACGGCCAACAACCCGAAAAGGTCCTCAAAGTAGTAGACTAGATCTCTCCTTTTTCATTTCTGAACACTGTTGCACAGCCAGTCAGGTTTCCATTAACTCTTGCACTATCTGTAGTAACCTTCATGTTCCATGGACTTGGCGTCTTCCATAGGATTTTCGGTCTGACCAATTTTGGTTGCAGGTTTAATCCCTTGTATCTGCTGGTAACTTGTTCATGGTTCTTTACCCATGGCAACAAGCTTGTTTTGAGGATATTAACATTAGTCGTGGTCTGGTTGAAGATACCATTGTTTCTATTTGTCCATCTAGCAAGATAGTTGGTAGAGAGATCTGTAATCTCTTCTTTGGGTAGGACTTTAATCAGCCACCTCCAAGTATCTCTCATCGTGGTCCTGGGCATAGTTCTAATATGGTCGATGTAGCTGCAAGATCTCCACATATCCGCCTTATTCCAGTAGTCAAATAAGACATGGTAGGAGTCCTCAATCAGTGCTCCGCAACTTTGACACAGAGGCGTCACTAGAACATTGCATTGTTGAAGACAACTCCCAGTAGGAAGATGGTTCTTACGTATTCTCCATATGAAGTGTTGTAGCTTGGGGGGTAACTATATGAGCCAAAGCTTACCCCACAATTCATCATTCACATTACTCCCTCTGTTAGTTACCCCATAGCAGCTGAGCCAGTAAGCTGTTTTGACTGAGTACTCGCCGCTCTTGGAAGGAAACCGATACAAACTATCAACCTAGTTCTCACAGAGTGGGATCATGTTAATGGTGGATATGTCTTCGGTCGTGAAACACGCTTCAAAGATGTCCTGCCTCCATCTGCCATTCATCTAATCTATCAGGTCTGTTACTTTAGTGATTTGGAGATTAGTAGCCACAACAGTTTGGGTACAGTTTCCTTTATCCGTTTGGAGCCAGGCTTCCTCCCAGTTGTTAACCTTGCTATTTTAGCTAACCATCCTCTAACATACTGAATTCTAGACTTCTTGTCTTTTTGGTCCTCTTTTTCATCTTTTCCTTCTATTTCTATCATCTTTGGCCTTTCTATTTAATTTGTGGACAATATGATGGTTTAATGAACATTTGTTCACCTTTTATTCCAATATTTGAGTTTATGCACAAATACCTCAGTGGAAGCTTAGTAATGGGTCAAATATGTAAAATATCCACTTATGTGATAAAAAGAATAAATAAATTCATCCTAGAAATTCCTAGTGCTTTTTAGAATATGAAAAAGAAAGAAAATTCCGAAATATAAATAAAGGAGATGATAAATGCAATAATTGGGGATAATATGGAATATTTTGGATAAAAGAAGATAATGAGGAATATATTGTTCCAAAAATCCTAAATAGAAATCCAAGAAGATAATTTGGATAATAAATATATCAATTTCATTTTCTTGACTTAAAAGTTGATTAATGGCCAAGTATCATCTAATTTGGATAATAAATAAATATATTAAAGCCTTTATTACAAGATAATGAGAAATAAGCCAATAAGATGAAATAAAATATCTAATGTCCTCAAATTAGAAAAATAACTCTAGACTCGTAATCTATATGTCAAAATGAGTCTATGTGTGAATTTATATTTAATTTGGTCAATGTTTAATATTTTATTTTAATTTGGAGAGAGAAAATGATTTAAAGACCAAAAATATTAAATATATGTTGAAAAAAGTAATTAATGCGAAAAACGTGTTCGTAACGTTTATTATTACTTGTAGATCAAGTTTTATATTTTTAGAAAGTTTCTAGATGTCTCTAATAAATTAAAAGTTAAATAAGTTAAACGGAACTTTATTCGATTGGGAATGTATTTAATGCACATGTCAAGGGGGATTGTCTGATCATGTACGAATGGATTAGATTTCATCTCCTATCTCGGGTAGGAGACAACCCACTGTGAACAGTAACCGTGGGATTTTGGTCTGATGTTTTTGGCTTTTCTCGCTCGTTTCTTATCCTTTTGTCACGATTTTTGTTGCGTTGGAATCGGGAGAAGATTCCACATCCATTAAATCCATATTTGTGGTATCTTGTTGCCTATTCGAAAAACGCACGAAACTTGTACAACAAGGCTTTGAGGACACATGTCTCTTCTCGGTTTAACTCACCCTCACTTATATGTATACGTATCCCTAGCACCGTTACACCTCATACAAGTTTTCCATCGCTTCAATTTTTCTCGAGACTTCATCTACCGCCACCACCAAGCTACTTCTTTCCCATGGCTTGCGACACCTCCTTTTCTGTCCTTGGTGCTTCTCCGGCCAAATTGGTGGCTTCGGTGAGTTCCTTGTATCTTGCTCTTCAAATTCGTTCATTAAGTTCGATGTTTCATGGCTTATCTCGGATTTTCCTAATCCGGCCAAGGTATAGCGATGCTGCTCTTGCAGCCATGGCGGAGCGGAAGGTAGGGGATAATTCCCCGCATGATTTTCCATTTTTGCCCTTCTTCTCTCTTCTTCCTTTTGTTTCTCGCGCAAGGGTACGAAGGTCTTTAGGCCTAGTTTTGTTTTGTTTTAGATGAGTCAAACCCGGACGTTGACCACATGACTTGGCCACCCCTTATTGGGCCAAGTCAGCAGGCATGCCCGTTCTCTCTCTCTCACTCTCTCTATTTGATACAAGTGCCTACGTGGCAATTTCTAATTAGTCGGTTTTTGAAAAATCATATCGTTTTACTCGATTATCCAAATTTAAAACTAAAATATGCTTTGGAATCGGGAGAAAAAAATCTATCTAACAAAAATACTTTTGTGGTCAGATTTTGAGTTTTTCGAATATGTATTTTTCGAGTTTATTTAATTAACTAATAAATATGAAAAATACTCTAAAAAGTTAGTAACTCGAAAATATACAAATATATATGTTATTTTGATCAGAAAACCCTAACTAAGGAAATGCTGATGTTTTTGAGATCTAAATCGACTTTTTATGGAAAATTCGATGGTTTTGAAGTTTTAAACCTTTGAATAAATGAATTTATCATTAATACATGTATATGATTATGTAATTAGGAAAGTGGATCTGATCTCGTGTAAAAGTTATGAAAAGTGGTTTTAGGATTCTAAAGAATAAGGTATGTTCTTAATACACTTCAGTTGGGAATTATTTGTTCCTTAACCTATGTTTTCCATAATGAGGCTTATTTGCACCTTATATTCTACTCTCTTGAATCTATTGCTATATTTGCCTCATAATCAGTTTGGAATATTATTCTTGGGTCTTAGTACCCCTCTTTCCATGTTCTATTTAAATAATGATATTACTTGCCATTAGTTTTAGCATGCTGATTTTATTAGACTAATTAACTAGTGTAGTGGTACTTGTATGTACAACCACCCATAGTTGGGGAATGTGTTATTTCTCCCCTGGGGAATGTGTTATTCTCCCCCGCACATGAAATATGTGTAGGTGACTGGGAATGTGTTACTCTCCCCTCACCCTTTGGTTGAAGGTCCAATAGGTGCCTCAACCCTACATAGTTAAGATAGTCAATATTAATCATACATGCAAATCATTGGTTATATATTGTTTATGGCAAGCATCTATTGAAATATTCTTTTATATATATGGCCTCATTCTCTTGATTGTATCATCATCTTATGATGACCCCTAGCCTACTTTTACATGCTTTTCTTATCTTGCCATCTTAGAACAGTTTTTGTTACACATACTTTTATTTTTCTTTCCCTTTTACTGGGTGCCTTCCCAACCACCCAGATGTGGAGCAAGGTGATGAATAGGACTTGAAGATCTTAGCGTTGACATGGACTAGCTGATGGATATGTTGCTTGGATACAAAAGTGGAGTAGTCTAGACTTTCCTCTACTTAGATCCTCTTTTTGTATAAAGCATGTACACCCATATTGGGGAAATTTTTATGTACACTTTATTTGAAATTGAATATAGTCAAAATTTTATCTTCCACTGCTATCCTAATTGGATTTTGTTTACCATTATTATTAGTAGAGAGGTGGATTGATATTTCACTTCTTTACAACATGGTATCAGAGCCAATGGTAGTCGGATCTTTGACTATTTCAGTTTTGTCTCCCTAATTAGAACCCTAGATTTGCATAGTTCCTTTAGGTGACATGGTTACCCTAGATTTGATCTTCCTTGATGATAGGTTGACTTAGGAACCAATAGTTCCACATTAGAACCTTGATGAATAAAATCCTAAAATACTTATAATTAAAATATGCATAACTTGATGTTGTTTAGGTTTGCCTTTAGGAAACTATTAGGGCATGCAGTTGAAGTAAGGGTGTCTAGAAAGGATCAAGGTTTTGGGGGCTGGCAAAATTTTCCTCCACACCACTAGCTTGGTATACGAGTACTCCTGTGCCCATATGATACCGACCTGTCCTGCGCTGATATGAATTGCCCAAAATAGTTTGCTTTTAGGCAATAGTAACCTTCGACATATATGTTGGATATCTTTGAGAACCCTAAGTTTCATATGTACGATGATTTGTTTGAGGATGGATACCAAGATAATTTCCTTCTGCCCCTAGAACCTAGACCTTAGAGTTTGCGTGTTTGGAAAGATATCAGAATGTGCAATGGAAGTGTGATGGATCTTGATAATGGTTTAGTTAGACTTATCCTTTAACCCTAGTGTAGTAGGTCAAACCCTTTAAGGGGTGGAGTATGGTTAGTTGATGATGTTTGAGTAGTTGGATTTCTAGGACAAAATCCTATTTAGGGGGATGGAACCCTATAACATCTTCAAGTCTATCTAATCTATCTTTAGAAACCTTAACCTCATACTTAGGTGGTTAGTGTGCTTGGATCTTTGGTTTTGACCAAACAAGATATAGTTGTAACCCTAACGTGCTTGTTTATATATTAATGAACACATAATTATCATCTAAGGAATAAATCATATGCTTGAACACTAATGAATATCCAATGCACATAATATGAATATCAATGCTAATTGTTAATAAGTAAGACGTTAATAATGTCATGAACCAATAAACCCTAATGATATGATGAGTAAGGTTATAATTCATAACTTAATGCATGCCAAGAAATGAATAAGTGCAATATAATGGTCATGTTGACCTAAACCCTAAGTTGTAATATCTAACCCTAATCTATACATCTTTAATGCCTTTCATGATACATTAATGATGTTAAGTGCCATAATCAGTTAACATACTTTGATACACATAAATGATATATATGATAATCTAATCACATATTAATTAAGTCATCAATATGAATGCATGTTACCTTGATAACTAATATACATGTTATTAGTCACTTAATGTGAATCAAATCATTAATATGACATATGTTCCACCTTGATCATTAAAATACATATAATGGATTCAATATGAATATGAGATGATTGGAATTCATATAAATGTGAAAAATCAATAATATAAATGAATAAATATGAATAATGATTAATGATGACATTAATGTGAGAAATAAAGATATTGTGACATTGTGACAACGTTAATATGAATATAAGTAACTAATGTGACATTAATTGAAATAATTATATGCTTAACGATAAATTGGATAGAATGTCTTGTATTCATGTAAAATAATTTGTTATAATTAATAAAGTGATAATATGAGGATATGGAATTATAAAACCAAATTATTAAGGACAATGATCAAATATAATAATGAATGTTGAGATAATTGAGTAACCTCTAATTGTGCATAATAATGAAATATAATTCTTTTTGGCAACTAAGTGAATGTGACATGACATAATTAAAATAATGATGACAATGTGTTATCATAATGAATATAATGTTAATAAGTCAAAAATGTAAATAAATGTAAATCTCTTAAAAATAATTTCTTAATAGTGGAACCCTAAGTGATCCTTGAGAACCCAACCTACAATGAGCTGTATGTGAAGTTTCTGAACCCTTAGGCGTAGTTGAAGTATAAGTTTTGGTGGAGGAACAACCTGAAGTTTGGTGATGTGAGGTTGCACACTCACCCTTCCCTAATTGCTAGTGATTTCAGGGACGAAATCTTCTTTAAGGGGTGGAGTGTTGTAACATGCTGAATTCTAGACTTTTTGCCTTTTTGGTCCTCTTTTCCATCTTTTCCTTCTATTTCTATCCTCTTTGGCCTTTCTATTTAATTTGTGGACAATATGATGGTTTAATGAACATTTGTTCACCTTTTATTCCAATATTTGGGTTTATGCACAAATACCTCAGTGGAAGCTTAGTAATGGGTCAAATATGCAAAATATCCACTTATGTGATAAAAAGAATAAATAAATTTGTCCTAGAAATTTCTAGTGCTTTTTAGAATATGAAAAAGATCGAAAATCCTGAAATATAAATAAAGGAGATGATAAATGCAATAATTGGGGATAATATGGAATATTTTGAATAAAAGGATATATTGAGGAATATATTGTTCCAAAAATCCTAAATAGAAACCCAAGAAGATAATTTGGATAATAAATATATCAATTTCATTTTCTTGACTTAAAAGTTGCTTAACGGCCAAGTATCATCTAATTTGGATAATAAATAAATATATTAAAGCCTTTATTACAAGATAATGGGAAATAAGCCAATAAGGTGAAATAAAATATATAATGTCCTCAAATTAGAAAAATAACTCTAGATTCGTAATCTATATGTCAAAATGAGTCTATATGTGAATTTGTATTTAATTTGGTCAATGTTTAATATTTTATTTTAATTTGGAGAAAGAAAATGATTTAAAGACCAAAAATATTAAATATATGTTGAAAAAAATTAATTAATGCCAAAAACGTGTTCCTAACGTTTATTATTACTTGTAGACCAAATTTTATATTTTTAGAAAGTTTCTAGATGTCTCTAATAAATTAAAAGTTAAATAAGTTAAACATAACTTTATTCGTTTGAGAATGTATTTCATGCACATGTCAAGGAGGACCGTCTGATCATGTACGAATGGATTAGATTTCATCTCCTACCTCGGGTAGGAGACAACCCGCTGTGAATAGTAACCGTTGGATTTTGGTCTTATGTTTTTGGCTTGTCTCACTCGTTTGTTATCCATTTCTCACGATTTTTGTTGCGTTGGAATCGAGAGAAGATTCCACATCCATTAAATCCATATTTGTGGTCTCTTGCTGCCTATTCGAAAAATGCATGAAACTTGTACAACAAGGCTTTGAGGTCACATGTCTCTTCTCAGTTTAACTCACCCTCACCTATATATATGTATCCCTAGCACCGTTGCACCTCATACATGTTTTCCATCGCTTCAATTTTTCCCGAGACTTCATCTACCGCCGCCACCAAGCTACTTCTTTCCCATGACTTGCGGCACCCCCTTTTCTATCCTTGGTGCTTCTCTAGCCGAATTGGTGGATTCAGTGAGTTCCTTGTATCTTGCTCTTCAAATTCGTTCATTCAGTTCGATGTTTGATGGCTGGTCTCAGATTTTCCTAATCCGGCCAATGTCCAATGATGCTGCTTTTGCAGCCATGGTGGAGCGGAAGGTAGGGGATAATTCCCCGCATGATTTTCCAATTTTGCCCTTCTTCTCTCTTCTTCCTTTTGTTTCTCATGCAAGGGTACGGAGGTCTTTAGGCCTGGTTTTGTTTTGTTTTAGATGAGTCAAACCAGAACGTTGATCGCATCACTTGGCCACCCCTTATTGGTCCAAGTTAGCAGGCAGGCCCATTCTCTCTCTCTCGCTCTCTCTGTTTGATATAAGTGCCTACGTGGCAATTTCTAATTAATCGGTTTTTGAAAAATCATATCTTTTTACTCGATTATCCAAATTTAAAACTAAAATATATTTTGGAATCGGGAGAATGAGATCTATCTAAAAAAATACTTTTGTGGTATGATTTTGAGTTTTTCGAATATGTATTTTTCGAGTTGATTTAATTAACTAATAAATATGGAAAATACTCTAAAAAGTCAGTAACTCGAAAATATACAAATATATATGTTATTTTGATCAGAAAACCCTAACTAAGGCAATGATGATGTTTTCGAGATCTAAATCGATCGTTTGTGGAAAAGTCGATGGTTTTGAAGTTTTAAACCTTTTAATGAATGAATTTATCATTAATACATGTATATGATTATGTAATTAGGAAAGTCGATCTGATCTCGTGTAAAAGTTATGAAAAGTGGTTCTAGGATTCTAAAGAATAAGGTATGTGCTTAATATACTTCAGTTGGGAATTATTTGTTCCTTAACCTATGTTTTTCATAATGAGGCTTATTTGCACCTTGTATTCTACTCTCTTGAATCTATTGCTATACTTGCCTCATAATCAATTTGGAATATTATTCTTGGGTCTTAGTACCCATCTTTCCATGTTATATTTAAATAATGATATTACTTGCCATTACTTTTATCATGTTGATTTTATTAGACTAATTAACTAGTGTAGTGGTACTTGTATGTACAACCACCCATAGTTGGGGAATGTGTTATTTCTCCCATGGGGAACGTGTTATTCTCCCCCGCACATGAAATATATGTAGGTGACTGGGAATGTGTTACTCTCCCCTCACCCTTTGGTTGAAGGTTCGATAGGTGCCTCAATCCTACATAGTTAAGATAGTCAATATTAATCATACATGCGAATCATTGGTTATATATTGTTTATGGCAAGCATCTATTGAAATATTCTTTTATATATATGACCTCATTCTCTTGATTGTATCATCATCTTATGATGACCCCTAGCCTACTTTTACATGCTTTTCTTATCTTGCCATCTTAGAAATTTTTTTGTAACACATACTTTTATTTTTCTTTCCCTTTTGTTTGGTGCCTTCCCAACCACCCAGATGTGGAGCAAGGTGATGAATAGGACTTGAAGATCTTAGCGTTGACATGGACTAGCTTATGGATATGTTTCTTGGAGACAAAAGTGGAGTAGTCTAGACTTGCCTCTACTTAGATCCTCTTTTTGTATAAAGCATGTACACCCATATCGGGGAAATTTTTATGCACTTTATTTGAAATTGAATATAGTCAAAATTTTATCTTCCGTTGCTATCCCAATTGGATTTTTTTTACCATTGTTATTAGTAGAGAGGTGGATTTATCCCACTCTTTACACATCCATCTTAGCCCCTATTTCACCAGAGATCTCATACCCCAAATACATCACCAAGTGAAACTTGGATGGTAACCTCTGAGTACATCCAGGAAGTCATAGTGTTTGAAGTATATTTTTTAATGACACCATGGATAAAGGAGCTTTGATTGTTTATCAGCCAGCAAGCTTGTTTCCCCAGAAGTGCATCATTGAAAATCTTCATATCCCTGAAGCCTAGGCCCCCCTCCATCTTTGCTCTACATAACTTGTACACGATGCCCAATGAATCTTCATGCTTCCCTTCGCTGAGCCCCACCAAAACCTGACCACCATTTGGTTAATGTGGTTGATGATGTTCATAAGGAATTGAAACAACCTCATGAGATAGGACGAAATTGCTTGGATCACCGATTTGATTGAGAACCTCTTTCTCTGCCTTGCTAAGGAATTTTTCACGCAACCTCGTTAGCTTGTTCCATATTTTGTCCTTGACCACTTTGAAACTTCTTTGTTTGACCTACCTACTACCATGGTATGCCCAAATACTTGTTATGATTTTGGACATACCTCAGCCCATTAGTTCCAAAATTCTTGCTCTGCCCACCTCTTCAACATTTTAACTGAACAAAATTTTGGACTTATCATAGTTAATTTATTGTCCCGGGGCTTTCTCATAGTATCTAGTCACCCCAGCTATCATGATCGCCTCTGTCGAATTTTGGACTTCTCATAGTTAATTTATTGTCCTAAGGCTTTTTCATAGCAACTAGTCACCCAGCTATCATGGTCGCCTCTACCAAATTTTCTCAAGCAAATAGGACACTATCATCACCCAAGAAGAGATATGTTAAGGGTGGGCCATTTTTGTTGGCTTTAAGCCCATGTATCTCCCCATCCTCTACTGCTTTGGTGAGTAGACTTGAAAAGGCATATGCATAAAGAATAAACAGGTAAGGTGAAATGGGTCCCCTTGCCTGACACCCTTTGGGGTATCAGAAACCCACTTTTAGTGCCATTTATAATGAATGAGAAGGTTACAAATGTGTAGAAATTTGTCAGTCTAGATCTCCACAAACTGCCAAAACCCATCTTCTCCATCACAACATCTATGAAATTTCACTCCACTTGATCATACACCTTGAACAAGTCTAGTTGTATCGCCATCAGCCCCTTCTTGCCCTTCTTTTTCCTTTTCATTGTGTAAAACATATCAAAAGTTATTAACATTGTTGGTAATCAGTCTGCTCGGTAGGAACCCACTCTGATTAATGGAGATAATTTTATCCAAAAAACCTTTGGGCCTGTTGGCCATCAATTTAGATATGATCTTATACCCCATGTTATAGAGACTGATGGGACAAAACTCCCCTGTATAAGAAGGATCCTTGCATTTGGGAATTTGAACAATATTCTTAGAGTTCCACTCCTTTATGCATTTTATACCCTGCCACCACTCCTTCACGAAATTCAGTACATCCTCACAAATGACCTCCCAATTGGCCTAAAACACCCCACATGAAAGCCATGCAGCCCTGGGGCTTTGGTAGGGTGCATGTTGTTCAGGGCACTCCAAACTTCCTCTTTAGTGGGTTCATGTTGTAGCCATTAATTCATCTCATCAGTAATCTTGCATTGGATAGCCGCAAGTTCCACCCAAAAGTTTGAGCTTCCACTAGATTTGAATAGCATTGAGTAATATACAATAATTAATTTACTAACCTCGCCGTCCCCTTCATGCCGCTATTGTTCTCATCCTTCAACTTATTAATATCATTGCGCTTATTTTGTGAGGTTTTGTTTTGGAAACAAGAGGTGTTTTTGTCCATGTCACACATCTCATTCATCTTTGCTCTGGTGTACCAGGAAGCTTCATTTTCTTGTTGAAGATTCATCACCTCCTTCGCTAATTCTCTACACTTCTCTAGGTTCACATTTATCATGTACTTCTTTTGTTCCCTCTCTAACTCCTTCTCCATTTTCTTCAACTTCTTACTGATGGAATTGTATTTTTGTGAGGCCCATACATTCATGTTTTTGGTATAATCTTCGATCTTCCCAAAAATATTAGTATTTTTGTTTGCCTTCCAAACCACCTTAACAATATCCTTATAGTCTTCGTCCTCCATCTAGAAACCCTCAAACTTTAACTATTTGACATTCCTTCTCATACTATGCACCTTCACCGTATCTATAAGGAGGGGGTGATATGAGAAAATGCGGGGGAGATGTTTGACACATGCATCCCAGTACAGGTCACACCAACTAGCTAATTCCACTGCTCTATCAAGCGTTTCCCTTATAGTTGTTCTCTCATTTCTTCCTTTAACCCATGTGAAAAGATTTCCTCTGAACCTAAGGTCCATTAAACCATATGAATTAAGGACCTCTATGAACTTCTCAGTATGTCTAACACCATAAAAACACCACCTTCCTTCTCAAAACTACTCAGAATATTGTTGAAATCTCCAATGAAGAGGATGGGTTCATCATTATCATCCAGAATTTGTCGCATGAGGCTCCACGTCTTGAACTTTTGGTAGTTTGTAGGCCAGTCGTACATCACTGCACAATTCCACTTTCTGTTAGAGTTTCTATCCAGGATCTCCACCAAGAAATGGTGTTTAGAATAGAAAATGGTAGAGATGTTCTCATCATTCCACCAGAAACCAACACCCCCAAATCTCCCATTGCTTTTAATGAAAATCCCATAGTTGTAGCCACATTTTCTCTTCGTCTTCTCAAGTTCTTCCCTCTTTATTATGGATTCCATAAAGAAAACCATATCAAGACTATCCTTGTTGACTATCCTCCGAAGGGTTTGGATTTTGCCAAGGCCGTCTGTTCCTTGGCAATTCCAACTTAGGACCCTAATTGTTATTCATGGTGCTGGTTCTCACCAGTCGCTGTAACTTGGGGATAGGCTTCCCAGACATGGTAGCCCCATCAACTCTGTCCATCTTTGCTGCTTTGTCTTCCCTCTGAATCTGCATCTGACCCAGAGTCTCTTCATCAACCCTCCTCTTACTTCTTCTCTTGGCTTCAGTTTGTTCCTAACCTTTGCTTGCAACTTCTCTTCTATGAGAGTTTACTTGCCTCAGATTTGTCTTTCATGGGTTGGGCACATTTTTTTCTTTGAGGTGTCTCTTGTTTTGTCTTGAGCATGCGCCTTACTTATGCATTGTTCCTTCTCATGTCCCGAGCTCTTTATGGTCATGAAAGATTATTTTCTTCTAGTACTACCCACTTCAGTATTACATGCTTCTTGTTGGATAGGTGTGTCTTTACTCTCTCCCTCCTTCCTTGTTTCGAGTGCCTTCTCTGCTCCTTCAACTATAAGAGTTTTGTTTATACTTGTGATGGCCCCTTATGGTCCCATTCTCATGTGGTTGTCTCTCTGTTTGGTCAGTTCTCCTCTGACGTCTTGACCTTTTTTATTCAAGGACTGCTTGCTAGACAAAGGAATAATGCCGCTCATGGATGTTGGGGTCACAGGTTCCAGTTTTGGCATTTTGTCATATAGAATATGGACATCCTCTAAGACATGAGCCACTAACTATTTGGCTACAGATCTCATTTCTCTCTGTGCTTCATTGCTTTTACATCTTTGTTCCTTCTTTCTGTGTCCATCTTGCTGGAGGAGTATTGTCTTTGTCCCTTCATATGAGAGGTCAACATGTTCTCCTTTGTTCATTCTCCTAGGTGACACCCTAATCCATTTAACCCATTTTTCTTCTCCATCTTCCTCATTTGGGAATTCCCTGAATTGATGTTGAACATTGTCACAATCGTGACCAAAATTTGGCATCCACTCACATCAAAGATCTATTTCAACAATCTCTCTGTTCATACTTCACATCTTTTTAGTAGCCTTGAGGGATTTGTTGTGTTGGAGGAGGATTTTTTCCCTCCTCACTTTCATCCACAGCGTGTCTGATTTTTCTATGTCTACTGTTCTCCCCAATTTCGAAGCCAGTCTCTCCAGGACCTCATCAGACCTGTACCCCATGATAATATTATAGAAACTAACCCAGAAGGCACACTCTATGAACTCCATCTTAGATGGTTTGTCATTTTCATTCACTTCTTTGAGAAATAGTAGGTTCCCATCAAAGTTTCATGTCTCCTTCTTCAACACTCTGTCTCTGTCCTTCTTTAGATCGAATAGGGTCAATAATATCTTGTGTTCCATCTGCTTTAGTCTTTCTCTCTATCCAAGCCCCCACGCCTACAACATTGTTCTTTGGAGGGCAAGGAAGTTGAAGTTTCTCTCCATCACGAGCCTTGCCGCCAGGGTCAACTCAAGTTGGTCTTTTAGAATCACTTTGTTTCCATTAATAAAGTCCACGGTCTCCTCTTCGTTATCTTCTTGTCTCAGTGAGGAACACTACTGGGCTAGATCTTATGGAATTGCGGTGGGGATGGAAACCTTAGGGAGGTTGGGGAGGCCACTATGAAGGTGGAGTTTTTCCCTATTACTACTGCAGTCGTCTAAGCCTTGGGTGGTGTGGGGGACAAAAAGGTCCTAAATCTAGATTAGGAAAAACTAGATTGCAAAGTTAAAATTAAAGTGCACCTTATTTGCGTACGAAAGATAATGCTAATAATAGTAGAATCAATGGAAAACATGTTCTCCTTAATATATATTGGTCTCAGAACTATTATTTATATATGTTTGTTATGTGGTAATGTAGGATGTTAGTGGTGCGATTATGATGCAGTTTATAGAAAAACCAACACCACACCACATAGAAAAATCAAACACCTTATTCACACCATATCCACTATAGTTTTTAATATGAAAAACCATATTCACAATACCAAAAAATCACAGTTAACCGCACTGCATCACAATTTGATCAAATTTCTATTAATCGTAGTATCCTTATACATATATTTATAAAATTGTACACAACAAATGGTAGTAACAACATAGAAAATCTGAAAAACTAATATTCAACTCATACAAAATAGAAAAAAATAATAACATTAGTAATTGTAGAAAACTAATAAAAATGTCTACTATTCTGTACATTGAATTATGTTGAAAATTAGAGATCTAGCTATCTATGTTAAATGACAACAAATAATGTATTTAGGATAATATTCTACATATATTTATATATGATTAATATGAATTATATGTGGTGCAATTTGTATCCATGGGTTTTCTCTACATCCATAACCACAACACGCCACCACGGTTCCTAAAAATTTAAAACCATATCCTCACTATAACCATTTGGTGCAGTTATGTGGTATAAAATGTGTTGTGGTTAATCCACAAATATGGTTTTTTTTGCAACATCATTGTCCTCCCTAGATAATCATGGGATGGTAGAGAATTAGAAGTGTTGTTTAATTAGCATGGTCTTGGGAAAAGGAAATTTTATGGAATGAATATATCTAAATCTTAGTCTATTTTTATCTTCGTGGAAGGAACGGTGAATAATGGAGAGATAAGATTTTTTTATGAAAAACTAAATAATCCACAAGTTATTTAGGTACATGTAGAAATCAAACTTTTTCAAATATTTCTTTTACTACAAACAATCAAGTTTCTCTGTTAGACTTTTCAACCAATAATTTTGCTTTTCTGCCAAGATTTGTAACTAGTAACATTTTCTTTATACTTACATCTAAGTAAATTTCTCCATCTATTTTATTTAGTTAAATTAGTTAAAACTAGAAAACCATCTTTCTATATAGAGAATTTTACACTGGAAATATATTTTAGCGCACTTGACATGAAATATAATGTTACAAATTATACTTCACTCCATGAATATGGTCCTGTACAAGAAAAATATAACCCTCTAAAAACATTAAAAAATAATTTATACCTAAATTTAGTACAATAAATTAATTCTCTACAAGAAACGTATTCATCTCTATAAAAAGATCTTTTTTAGATAAATATTTCCTACCAAGAATTCTATTCTATGTAGATAAATATTTTTACTAAAATAAAATTTTAAAAAATAGTATAATCTATCTTCTATTATTTTATATTATTTATAAGTGTCATATAAGAAAATTTTATTACACTAGAATTTATTATTTATTAATAAATAATTCCTTGTCAATAATTAATCTTTCTGTGAAAATTAGTTTATGTCAAAGTAGTTCTTAGCGTACATGAAATGAAATATATTCTTACAAATAATACTTCACTCTGTTAATATGGTTATGTATAAGAAAAAAATTAGCCCTCTTAAATATTTAAAAACATCAGTTCTACCTAAATTTAGTGCAATAAATTAACTCTTTCTGAGAAACTTATTCAGCTGTATGTAAAGATCTTTTTAGACATATATTTCCTACCAAGAATTATATTCTATCTATATAAATATTTTTCCTACAATAAAATTTAAAACTGTAGTATAATCTATCTTCTTTGATTTTCTATTATTTATAAAAGCGATATAAGCAAAATTTATTACTCAAGAATTTATTATTTCTAAATAAATAATTCCTTGCCAAAAATTAATCTATCTGAGAAAATGAGTTTATGTCAAAGTAGTTTTCAGTGTACATGACATGAAATATAATGTTATGAATTATATTTCACTCTGTGAATATGATCTTGTATAAGAAAAGTGCACCCTTTTAAAAACAATTTAAAAACAATTTATGCCTAAATTTAGTGCAACAAATTAATTCTCTATACGAAATTTATTCAACTCTATGTAAAGATCTTTTTAAGGCAAATATTTCCTACCAATAATTCTATTCTATCTAGATAATTTTTTCCCTACAATAAAATTTTAAACAATAGTATAAGATATCTTCTATGATTTTCTATTATTTATAAAAGTCATATAGTCAAATTTATTACTGTAGAATTTATTTTTTTCAATAAATAATTATGTACCAATATTTAATCTTTCTGAGAAAATGAGTTTATGTCAAAGTAGTTCTTAACGTACATCACATAAAATATATTGTTACAAATTATACTTCACTCTGTGAATAATGTGATGTACAAGAAAAATGTAGCCCTCTATAAACATATAAAAAATCATTTCTACCTAATTTAGTGCAATATATTAATTATCTATAAGAAACTCATTCAGCTATATGCAAAGATCTTTGTTAGACAAATATTTCCTACCAAGAATTCCATCTATCTAGATAAGTATTTTCCTACAATTAAAATTTACAAAATAGCATAAGCTATTTTCTATGATTTTTTGTTATTTATAAAAGTCATATAAGCAAAATTTATTACTCTAAATTTATTATTTATCAATAAATGATTCCTTGCTAATAATTAATCTTTTTGACAAAATGTGTTTATGTTAAAGTAGTTCTTAGCGTACATGACATGAAATATATAGTTACAAATTATACTTCACTATGTGAATATGGTCATGTACAAGAAAAATATAGCCCCCTAAAAGCATTTAAAAAGAATAATTTCTACCTAAATTTAGTGCAATAAATTAGTTCTTTATAAGAAACTTATTTAGCTCTATGTAATAATTTTCTAAAAATAAATATTTCCTACCAAGAATTCTATTCTATCTGAGAGATTTGAAAAAGCACTATCTCCTTGAAAGGTTCTATACATCTGCCATTTCTCAACGCATTTCTTTAGATAAAGACTCTATTTTTTCCTCTTTGCGGATGGTAAATATTTCTCAAAAAATGGAGTGTGAATCAAATCCCAAAAAATATGATTCGTGCGAATCCAAAATGAATAATTAATAATTGGAACGAAAGTACTGATGTAAGACCGAGAGGTCTCAAGTTTGAAACCCCCAACTACGAGATGAATGAATGACCATTTAACAAAAAATAATTGGAATGAAAATAAAGAATCGAGGACTTATTTTCTTACGCATTCTGATAATTTCATTTGAGGAATTTTGATAGATAAATAGTTTTCCTACAATAAAATTTTACAATAGTACAAGCTATCTTCTATTATTTTCTGTTATTTATAAAAGTTATATAAGAAAAGTTTATTCCTATAGAATTTATTATTTCTCAATAAATAATTCTTCATCAATAATTAACTTTTTGAGAAAATGAGTTTATGTACAAATAGTTCTTAGCTTACGTGACATGAAATATATTGTTACAATTTATACTTCACTCCGTGAATATGGTCATGTACAAGAAAATTTTAGCCCTCTAAAAACATTAAAAAAACCATTTTTACCTAAATTTAGTGCAATAAATTAATTCTCTATAAGAAACTTATTCATCTCTACGTAAAGATCTTTTTTAGAGAAATATGTCCTACTAAGAATTCTATTCCATCTAGATAAATATTTTTCCTACAATACAATTGTAAGCAATAGTATAAGCTATCTTCTATGATGATGTTTTGTTATTTATAAAAGGCATAAAAGAAAAATTTTTTACTCTAAAATTTGGTATTTCTTATTAAATAATTCCTTGCCAATAATTATTCTGTCTATGAAAATGAGTTTATGTCAAAATTGTTCTCATCCATGTAGTGGCATATTCTTATATAAACATTTTATTGTAGTTAATTATATAAAAACTTTTCATAAATGTTATATACTATATCTATACTACTATAAAAAGGTGAATAACTTTCATTAATAACAAAACTGGCATTGACCAATAAAAAATAAGTTGTTTTAACCAAAATAGTCAAGCATGAGAAAGCGTGTAGTAAGAATCAACACGCCTTCATCCCTTTTGGATTTGATACTTTTGAATACTTAACAGCAGAAGCTGGGAAGCTTCTGAAAAGAGTCCAAACCATTATGAATAGTATTGTTATGGCTCCTAAGGGCGTGTTTGTTTTACCAGATATGCAGACGGATGGCACTCTATATCCCACTAGAACTACAGTCCTATGTTTGGTTGTCAAATTGTCAGAATGGGATCGACTACTGACGGCACTGGAGTCCTACATGGCCGGGACTCCTCAGTTCCGCACTCCCCCCAAGTACTCCTTCGGGATTGATCCTACTCGTGCTTTTCAAACGCCGATCGAAATTTGTGTTCCCTTGAGTGGAGTAGCCTTTTCGGAAGCCTATTTCGGTGCTATGCCTCCGGCTTCCGACGTCATCTTCAAGCCTTGGCATCTACCTCAATCAAACACTTGCTACCTCCTCATGGCTCTGTCTACTACCATCTACCCTTTTGGAGGCGAAGGCATTGCTCTCTAACCGCACTGAGTTCCCTTAGACCCCACTTTATATGAGTACATCTTCCCCTACAACTGTTTTGTGCTTGACCGCTTCACACACTTCTCTGACAGATTTACATCATGTGAAGCCTCCACCTTCCTTATTCAGAGCAGTAACTTGCACCGCATCAACCTTCACGCAAGCATGCATCTTTCGGCAAGTTCCATGAGCACTGTGCCTCTTGTTGTGTACATTGATCTTTAAACCTCCACCTTTGCCTCTCTTAGGACCTTTGATGCTACCCTGCTCAAGGCACCATCCGTTAATTTTAGCAACAATCTAGATGTGGTTCTCCATTATGATCCTAAATCGACCTATCCTATCCACTAATGCATCCAAACATGGGATTAGTATTTAACATTCCATCCTTTCTGTGTACCAGCCCATGCAATCCTTCTCTTCATGCCACATCAACATTGTCATGTGAACCAAACATGTCGTAAGTGTATGGATGTAAAATTTCAAAGGATTGGTTTTTCCATTAAAAAGGACTAGCGACGTTCTTCTATATAATGACGCGGCCCCTGGTAACCCCCACTTAAGGGAGACCAAGAGGTCAGAGCCGTTATCCCAATAAATAGGATCAAAGGTTCGACAATTAATCGATAATAATTATGAAATTCTACCAACTAAATTGAAATCTGGTATAAAATAAAACTTTGCATACCTTTTTAAAAACTTTGGAAATCTACTTCTATCCACAACTTGAATCTATTCTATCTAATCCTCCTTGCAGTTTATTTCTTATTTTCACAATGTGTCACTTTACTATTTGTTCTTTCCAGAGTTGTACCTAAAACGCTGACAAACAAAACACCAGTCAGCATATATGAATATGTTGGTATGTAGGGATAACCAAAATGTCACACATAAGGCTAACAACCTAATTATCACAATCAAGTTAATTAACAATTGAATTTACTATTTCAATGTGTCAAACTCCACCAAATTTTCCCTAACCCTGGAATACCCCCTTTTAGGGTTTCTTGTTGCCATTGACATAAGGCCACATTCTCCATCCTGAGCTTGGTGCATGGGGTCACCTCTCATGGTGCCCATTAGTAATGCAATAAAGACCAACTTCTCTGTCCTGAGCTTGGTGTCTGGGGTTACCACTCATGGTGCCCATGGGTCTTCCCTCCTGGGCTTGACCTTTTGCATATTCCATCAGGGAGGCATGTAGGTGTGAGAATACACACTTAAATTATATTTGTGATAATCATAGTATCTTTATAATTTTGCAAGTATGAACATCCAAACTGATAGGTTGCATTCAATGTGATTAATCATCCAAAAATTCTTCGAGAAACTAATACGATTAACCATAATTAACCACATACTTGTCAGACAGACTTGAGTGCATGAATAATCCAAATAAGCAAGAAATCCAGAATCAAGAAACCACACAAATTGGCACTGAAATACACATCCAATGTTTCCAATCATGGATCATGTCATCTAGGTCTAAAAGGCCTAGTTGCTTCCTAGGGTTACTAGTCCTTTTTAGGGTTTCACTTCATTTTTACTACCCTAAACCCTAATTTTGTAAGAACATTCACAAACCCTAATTATCTCATCTTATCTTTCATAAATATCTTAAGATCATCTTTTGACAACACAAAACCCTAATTTAAGATTAACTACTCTTTTCTTCCCCTTTTCCCTTATTTAGGGTTTCTAAGGATATTATTCATCATATTAGGTTTAAAACCCTAAATCTTGCAATTTCATCTTCAAGATAGGTTAAGATTCATCTTTATCATTAAATAAGTAAACAATGCTCGAATTAACTTATTTGCAACATCAAATCTATCCTTTATTATTAATTAGGGTTTCTAACCACAAATTAATACATTTTCCATATAAATTATATACTTTTGCAAAAATGATATAGAATTAAGATTTCCAACTATTTTTATCTTATTCCTTGTATTTTTCTGGTCAACTTTCATGTATAAAGTTTATTTATCCGAGTTTTCTATTAATTTCTATGATTTTTACAAGAAAAAGTCGTTTTCATTATTATTTATGTAGAGAGGGAAAATTACCGGAAATTCGTGAGCCATTTGATTGATGGACCGGTGATCCGCTCCCTGGATCGGACAATCCCTATGGCGTGTGCATAAATTATCCGCTCTCACTCTTGTTTGGCTGATCCCCACTCGAGATCACGATAGACCGCGATCGGACGGCTGCTCGTCATCGTCTTCATCAGACTGCGCGATGAACTGTGGTCAACTTGCCAGTTGACTTCGAGCTCCAGGCCAACAGTAGAAGATCCGAGAAGCCACGAAGCTTCTTCATCGTCGTCTGAACTCGATGCACCACTCAATTGCACAATCTACCCTGACCTTCACCACGAATGAGTCGTCTGAGCTCCGCCGTGGCTCGCAGGTTGCAGAGGGGGTGGGTTAGGTTAGAATTGGCAATTGAAGGTGTCGCTCCACTCGTCGTCGCGCTCTGTAGTGATTGGTATGGTTTTTAGGTTTGATGGTACCCTTGATTACCCTCCCTTATATAGGGCTAGGTCTTGGGAGGCCTATGATTTGGAGGTTTCTTCCATTGTCAGTGATAGCCCCCGAACTTAGGGTCTAGATGCTTCAGAACGTTCTCTCGAAGACAATGGACTCATTGATTTTTCAGATTATTGCCTCAAATGATGGAAATTGGAGTTCCCAAATCATCTCCCAGTCCCACTAGAACTCAGGGTAGACGATGCAGGGCTACCCTTGGATCTATGATCCCATGGACCACGCTGGTCATCCAACGGCCATCATTGCTCCCCCCCATTGCTATTATCTAAAAATGAGTTAAAAAGGGTATTTTAACATGATAACTTGGAAAAATCGTTTCTCTCTCCTAGTTTAACATTTTCTTCTCAAAATTTAGGGAAAACTCCATCTTGGCATTATCTAACCGTATATTAAATTTGAAAGTTAAATTCCAACGGTTGAGAGTGTTTCCTTCTCATCCAAGTTATTCATCAATTAAACTAATTTTAATTAATATTTCCTTTTCATTTGCCATTATCTAATTATTTAGGGTCCCATGGTCCTCAAGGAACCTAAGGGTACGAAATCTCCCATTGGGAAACATCTCTTTGCCTTTTCCCATTATCTTTACCTTTTTTCTTATTTTTCTCTTTTTATTAGGCAAATCCTTTCCTTTTTATTTCTCTTTTCTTTTCAATTGGGCCCAATGGCCAATTAAGCCCAATTACAAACAATCAAGGCAATTGTACACGAAATCCACTAATTAAAGCAAACAAATCAATCATAGATTTCATTTATCATTAAAAGAGAATTACACATCTCATTACATTATTCAAAAAATTTAGGTTATACATCCTCCCCTCCTTATAGGAATTTTGCCCTTAAAATTCAACAATCAAACAAACAAGTCAAGGTATGCTCTTTCCATATCTGTCTTCAGTTCCCATGTGGCCTCTTCCTCTCCATGGTGCTTCCAAAAAACCTTCACCATCTCTATATTCTTGCATCTGAGCTCTTTCACCTTGGTATCTAGAATCCACAAAGGTGACTCAAGATAGGTCAGCTTCACTTGAAGCTCAATAGGTTCAATGCTCAACACATGGCTCGAATTTTGCACATATTGCTTCATGTTGGACACGTAAAACACATCATGCATCATGCTATACTGAGGGGGTAACACCAAATGATAGGAAACTTCACCAATACGTTCTAACACCTCAAACGGACCCACGTATTGGAGACCCAACTTTCCTTTGTTCTTAGCTATAGTTCAAAGTTGTCGGATTTTCAAAAACACATGCTCTCCTATAGTGAAATGCACATCAGTCCGCTTTACATCCGCATACGACTTCTGTCGATCCTGGGCTATCTTCAGCCTTTGCTTGATCAAAGCAACTTTATGAGCATACACTTGGAGCTCATCTGACCTCAACAGGGTCCTCTCTGTTGGATCAATGGGCTCTAGAGGGGGGGGGGTGAATAGAGCTACACACACTTCACAAAATCAATTAGACCACCAATTTAGTCGTAGTGCAAAAACTAAAGCAAGCAACAATTTGATGTCCTATTCTAGAATACAAAGCAAGGATAAGAGATAATGAATAGCATGCACTTGGACAGGTGGTTTAGAGTGGTTCCACATCCTAAACTTAGGAGCGATGTCAGTCCACTACCTAGAGTTGGTTAGACTCTAGGATTTGCAACTTGGTTCTCTTATATATCACAATAAGATTACAAGATACATAAACCACACAACCAAGGGCTTAATTTGTCAAGCTAAGATCTTCTACCTATCCAAGGACTTACCCACAAAGCAAGATTCTTCAGCCTTGTTCAAAGGACTTACCCAATATTACCTTTGTCTTCAGCCTTGCAGGATTTACCTATCTCACTTGAGCTTTGCCTTGCACCTTTCCTTCACTTGGAGAGCTTCTCCACGTTTTCCCTTCACCAAGGGACCTGGAGCAATGAGCTATCTTCACTCTTGAAGATCAACAACACATTTTCCCCTTCACTCGGAGAAGAACAGCAGCAACTCCTCTTTCACTTGGAGAAGTTGATTCAATCAATCTTCAATGGGATTTGGAGGTAGAAAGAGAGAAAGGAGAGCTTTACATAACACAAAGGATAGCTCTCATACACAGGGACCTAACTCACTCTCACGAAATTGTCTTTAAGGTAGAGAGATAAAGGGGCTCAAGGGCTTGGAACACTCTCAACTAAGATAGAACCAAGTTTGCAATGGAAGAGCAGCTTGGAATGAAGTCCAAGGGGTTCAATTTATAGTTGAGGGTGGCCCTTTAAGTTGTGGGACACTTGGATGCAAAAGTAGTCATTTTTTGTTCAAGAAAACAGCTCTATTTTTGCCAAAAACAATTCAACAATGGTCATATTACTTTTTCTACAAATTCCGTACAGTGCAATCGGTCGAGTTCCAATGGGGGTAACTCGACCGATCAAGTAACAGGAAAATCGATATTTTAAGGATCGGTCGAGTTTGTCCTGAGGAAACTCGACCGACCATTTCAACTGGAAATGGCCTGCTACCCGATCGGTCGAGTTCTGTGGGTGTACAACTCGACCGATGCAATCTTCAGAAAATTGACCAAGGTTGATCGGTGGAGTTTCAGGCTAGGGAAACTCGACCGACCAAGTGCCTGTAATTGATTTTCTAATTTGCAATAAAAGTGATTAGCACTTGGTGAATTTTGTCCCAAACATTTTTCTCTTCTAAGTTACAAGCCAATTCATCATTACAATTGATTACATTGATGTTCCAAGGTAGTTTACATAGAAATCCTAAAATGCACACTTGTAGCCATTTTGGCTTGCACTTGGCCCATTCTAGGGCTTTGTATATATGATCCTTTTCATGTACCTAATGCCTGCAAACAATCTTAAACGCACATATTAGATACATATGAATGGAATGGTTAAGTCATTATCAAAATATAGGTAATGTATAACCTCTAGGTCAACATTCTCCCCCTTTTTGACAATGACAAACCATTCCTCAAACATATTGAAAAGGATAAGAAAGTTATACCTTTGCCTTGTTAATTAGGGGGATTCATGATAAGAACAATTAGAATTTGCTCCCCTCAAACTATGCTTCCTCTCACCTGCATGTTAGGTTTTCTATACATGGCAAAACCAATATCCGTGTAATATGTAATCCTTTGCATGTCACATGATCAACAACAAATTAACAAGAAAAGGATCACCTAGGTAAGAAAGCAATAGTATAGTCACAAGAAACAATATGATTGAGTCTCAAACCATGATATATTTCTCCCCCTTTTGACATTATCAAAAAGGTAGGGTGGTAGAAGAGCAAAAACTAGGTCTTCTCCAAGACTCAACCACACATATATGCAAATATAATAAGCAATGTAAAAGCATATATCATACAACCATGAAGGAGAACATACAATCCAAGTCCGAATCAAAATATAGCTCAACAAGCACCAAGCATAAGGTAACACAGAGTAAATTGCCAAAGTGCATAGCAATGATATTCCAACTCAAAAAGATGTTCTCATAAGCAACTACAACCATAAAAGTGAGAAAACAGGAAATAAAAAACTAGTACAACTCAGAATAATGTGCCAGGATATTACTTATACAAAAGAGTCTAGAAAGATATATATAATAGACATTCTAGACTATAAGCTAAGACAACCTCCTAGACATCTAAGCTATCTATGTCAACTGCTTCCTCGTCATCGCCTGGGTTGTAGTCCTCATTGCCATCTGAAGGAGGAGCAGCTGTTCCAGCAGCAGAACCAGTACCATCATCACCATCCTCGTCAGAAGCATCCTCAACATCACCATCATCAGCATCAGCATCCTCGTCGGCATCCTCAGCCTGGTCGGGCATCTCCTCGTCGTCAGGACCAAAAGAGCGACCAGGCCGACGGGCATTCTGATCAGCCCACGACATACCAAGAGCAAGAAGCTCCTTGTTCTGTGGGAAGGACGGAGCAGAGTCCCCCAAGGAAGTGAGCAGAGAGGCCAGGGGGGCAGTAGGTAGCGACAGATATGCAGGAGTGGAGCTACCAGAGGGATACTGAGGTGGAGCAGTAGCAGAAGGCTCGGCAGCACATGGTGGTGGAGTAGGGAAGTAATGCTCATATGCATAAGAGGCATAAGCACTACCCGGGTAAGGCTGGTAGACGGGGTAGGGTGAAGCACAGGATAGGTTCATGGTGGACATGATCGAACAGAAATCCTAATGGAGGTGGTCCTGGACCTGGCGATTGTACGCCTATTCATGCATCATGTATCCAAGAAGGGTTTCATTGGATGCACGAAATGACGCACGGCTAGGGCGGGGATGGGGCTGCGGGGGTGGAGCATGGGTGGAGGCGGGAGGGGCACCAGAACCAGAGGCTGAGGCTGAGGCGGAGCCAGAAGCACCAGGGGCAGAGGTAGGAACCGGGACAGCCTTCAGAAGGGTGGTTTCACTAATGCACACTCCTTTTCTAGCAACCGGGTAATGGAAGTAAGAAAAGAGTGATTTATCAGTGGCGAACTCGAAAAGACCACAAATAAGGGCTGGGTAGGGAGGGTGGGTTCCCTTGGTGCTCTTGTCGGTGTCAAAACAGGTCATATGATGTAAGATGTAACGAGCCCATTTGACACCTATATTGTTTAACAAACAATACATTAGGACCGCTATGTTTTCTGCAATGTCCATTTGATTATGCTTTGGATGGATATTGCAGTTAATCACAAGGGCCAATATGCGCCTTTGGAGGTCAAGGGAGGATGAGGGCAGGGTTGACCGCTTCTTGTAGGCCACGTCAGGTTTCTTTAAAAAATGATGAATGTCCGGTAGCGTCAATTCATGATGTTTATAGAAACCTTCCGGGTCAAGAAGATCGAAATATGCATCATAGTCCTTACGCCAAGTAGTGTTTTCTTCGTCTCCAGCAAGGTAGTAATTGAAAGTTTCCTCGGAGAGTTGAAAACGACGACCGACGATCATCGATGTAAGAACTACTTCGGTATTCGGCGGGGGAACAAGTGAATCGTAGTTCCAACGCAGATTTGCGTAGAACTCGTGAACTGCTTTTGTGCTAGATAACTGATTATGGAAGCATTCACATTTGATTGCAAGGGCGGATAAGTGGTGTTTGGCAAGAAGCCTCGAAACAGAGGTGATATACTCTTGAAAACGATTTGCATCAACTAAGGGGCGAAAAGGAAAAGGAGATCGTGGAAGAAGATCCTTATACTGATTTACCGCCTCAATGGACACAAACGAGGTGTTATCAAATAGAATCAAGCGATTAACGGAGGAGGAGGCTGGAGCATTTCTAGGAGCAGCTAGTTTTCATCTATGAGAAGCCATGGAAATGAAAACAACGAGAAAAACTTACTCACAAGCAAGATCAAACCTCAAAAGCCGAAGAAGACACACCACCGACGCCCGGGAAGGTCAAGAACAGGTTGCTAGGTCACCCTAGGGTTAGGGCTTGGGTTGAGAGCACGGGCTAGGAGATGAGGAATCAGTCGACTATTTTCTAGTGGAAAGGGAAAATAGTCGGCCGATCCTAACTTTTAAGTTGGTGCAGCCTGTCGATCGGTCGAGTTCTGAGGGTGACAAACTCGACCGAACGGTCCACTAAAGACAAGCTCACGGCTCCTGATCGGTCAAGTTTTCCAGGGTGGAAACTCGACCGAAGGTCAACCTGACCTTAGCAGTCTAAATCTTAGATTCTAGCCATATACATGCCGATTAAATTTATTTTTCCATTCTATTATGCATAATTAACATACCTAGGCACATTTTGCTCATCATTGGGCACTATTTAGCGATAAAATGCAAATTTCAATAAAACCCAAAAACAAGCATAAAACTTAGCATGTTGATAGACAATTTTAGCATAAACAAGCATGTATATGAGCAACATAAGGTGAAGATTGACATGAGAAAGCATATAGGAGAGAGACCACTAGCTAGATCACATAGCAATATCATTTAAATCAACAATGAGCTATTTAGATTTAATAAAATTAAATTGATCTCTAGCTAGAGGTTTTGTAAAAATGTCCGCCAACTGATTTTCCGTTTCCACATGTGTTATATATATATCTTTCTTGGCAATGTGGTCACGAAGAAAATGATGGTGAACCTCTATATGCTTGGCTCTACTATGCAATATAGGATTATAAGATAGATTAACTGCACTAGTATTGTCACAAAAGATAGGAGAAGCATAAAAAAATATGTTAAAGTCTTGGAGCATTTGCTTCATCCATAGGACCTATGCACAACAACTCCCGGCTGCAATGTATTCAGCTTCGGTAGTTGATAATGCCACTGTGCTTTGTTTCTTGGAGAACCAAGACACTAAGCATGGTCCTAAGAGGAAGCAAGTGCCACTTGTGCACTTTCTATCAATCAAACACCCTGCATAATCCGCATCACTATATGCTCTAAGAGTAAAATCCCTTGATTTAGGATACCATAGACCAAAATTTTGGGTTTTGGCTAAGTACCTCAAAATTCTCTTAACAGCAGTGAGATGCGACTTCTTAGGACAAGATTGAAAGCGAGCGCACAAGCCAACACTAAACATAATATCAGGTCTAGAGGCAGTTAAATAATGTAAACTTCCAGTCATACCTCTAAAGAGCTTCTGATCTACCTTTTCACCTTCTTCATCTTTGTCAAGTTTGGCGGTGTTTGACATGGGTGTATCCATCAGCTTCATATTCTCCGTCCCAAAGCGCTTGAGTAGTTCAGTTGTGTATTTGCCTTGGTTGATGAAGTTTCCTTCCTTTGTTTGTATGATTTGAAAGCCGAGGAAGAAGGTCAACTCACCCATCATGCTCATTTCAAATTCACTCTGCATAAGAGAACTAAACTCCTTACAAAGATCAAGATTAGTCCCGCCAAAAATGATATCATCAACATATATTTGAATTATAAGAAAATGGTTAGAAGTGTGTTTTAGAAACAAGGTAGAATCAACTTTGCCCATGACATACCCATTATCTAACAAAAACTTCTTTAATTTCTCATACCAAGCTCGAGGTGCTTGTTTGAGTCCATAGAGAGCTTTTTGCAACAAATAAACATGATTGGGTAATTTGTCATTTTCAAAGCCCGGAGGTTGAGCAACAAATACTTACTCCTCGATTGTACCATTCAAAAACGCACTTTTAACATCCATTTGATATAACAAGAAATTTTTATAGCTATCAAAGGCAAGTAGCATACGAATAGATTCTAATCTAGCAACAGGAGCATAAGTTTCATCAAAATCAATACCTTCCTGTTGGTTGTATCCTTGTGCTACTAACCTTGCTTTGTTTCTTACCACTTTTCCATGCTCATCTATCTTGTTACGGTAGACCCATTTGGTGCAAATTATTTTTCTATCACTTGGTCTTGGCACTAAGGTCCACACGCGATTCTTCTCGAATTGCTCTAGATCTTCTTGCATGGCAAGGATCCACTCATCATCACCAAGGGCTTCTTTGATGTTCTTTGGCTCTAGATGAGAGATGAAGGTGCTATCTTCTTGTTCTTTGTTGTGAGCAACTCGTGTCCTTACTCTCTCAAACAGGTTGCCAATGATCAACTCCTTGGGGTGATTCTTTGCAAAGCGGTGAGTGGGATCCTTCTTTTCTTCTTCTTTTTCTTCTTTAATCACCTGCTTGCCTTTGTCTTTGATGTTGAGGTCTTTTAAGATAGGAATTATTTCATCTACAACATCATCATCACTAATATGCTTGCCAACAACAGGGTTAGTTTCAATAAACTTAACATTGATAGATTCTTCAATTTTAGACAATTCAATGTTAAATACTCTATATGCCTTGCTAGTAGTGCTATAGCCTAGGAAGAAAGACTTATAGGATTTCAGATCAAACTTGTCGAGAGAATCCTTCGTGTTTAAAACAAAACAAGTACATCTGAAAACATGAAAGAAATCAATAGAGGGCTTCCTACCACGACATAGTTCATAGGGGGTTTTCTTAAAAGTCGGATGTGTGAAAACTCGGTTTTGCACAAAACATGACGTGCTAACGGCTTCAGCCCAAAACTTCTTAGGAGTGTCATACTCAAGAAGCATGGTCCTAGCCATCTCTTGTAGCGACCTATTCTTTCTCTCAACAACCCCATTTTGTTGAGGTGTGCGAGGAGAAGAGAAATTGTGCGATTAACCCGATTTTTCACAAAAATGCTCGAAAAGATCATTTTCAAACTCTCCCCCATGATCACTACAGATAGAAATAATATGGCAAGAAGCTTCATTTTCAACCTGTTTACAAAAGCTCGAGAAAGCATCAAGAGTCGCTTTTAGAAACGAGAAAGAAAGTCCAAGTATATCTAGAGAAATCATCAACAATAACAAGACAATACTTGGAGCCACGAAGCGTTTGAGTTCTCATTGGTCCGAATAGATCAATATGAAGAAGTTCAAGAACTCTCTTGGTACTCATGACTCCTTTGGATTTGAAGGAGGATTTGGTTTGTTTCCCTTGTGTACAAAGTTGGCATTCCTCATCCTTATCAAAATCCAATTTAGGAAGTCCTCGAACCAAGTCTTTTCGGTTCAACTTCTTCATTTGATGCAAATTCACATGACCCAAATGACGATGCCAAAGAGAAAGATTGTTTTTATCCACAACTAAGCATCTATTTAGTATGGGCTTAAGAGCATCAAGAACAATAACATAAAGATTACCATTTCTAGTTCCCTTATATATAACATTGTAGGAGAGGGAATCTAGAAGCAAGCATTCTAAAGCAGTAAATAACACAAGATAACCATTATCACATAATTGGCTAACACTAATTAAATTGTGATGTAGGCCATCAACAAGCAATACATTTTTAATACATAATTTATTGCCTACATCACCCTCACCTATATTCTTACCCTTCTTGTTGTCCCCGAAGGTTACCGATCCTCCTTTCTTTTTCACAAATTTGTTGAAATGGCTGATTTCTCCAGTCATATGCTTAGAGCAGCCACTATCAACAATCCATTTCTTTTTAACCTGCAAGAAAAGAGGATGTCAGAACCCAACTCAAACTTTGGGGTCCGGGGTTAGCTTGGGGACCCATTTCATCTTTGGGTTGGTCCCCTTGGGCTTGTAAGGACAATAGGTAGAATAATGGTCATCACATTTGCAATGAATACGAACCGTAGGGTTTTTAGAGCCGGAAGACTCTCCATTGAAAATTGGAGGTTCCACACTCTTCTTCTTACCCTTCTTCTTATTACCTTTGGGAGCAGTCCCATTATATCCTAAACCACTAGTACCAACTTGTTTGGTAGAGTGCTCTAGGACATCATTTAGGGATTTCTTTCCCGAAAGAATCCTTTGCAAAGTAGATCTTAATTTAGCATTAGCATCACTAAGATTTACAACAGTAGTAGATAGACTAGCAAGATCTTCTCTAGTATGCAAAAGGTCGGCCTCAAGATAGAGGGCTTTAGTAAGAAGAGAATCTTTTTCTAGAGTTAAGCTGGCAACTTCATTTCTAGGAAAAACAGGTCTAGAAGATAAATTATTAATTTGAGCAAGCAATTTTGCATTTTCAGATTTAAGAACAACTATCTCTCTTTGATAGGCATATATTTCTTCTCTCCTAGCATCATCAATAAGCTTGAGTTCTACATTTTCAGTTTTAAAAGTATCAAGCTCATCTAGGCACTTTTGGTTTTCTATCTTAAGATTTTCAATATTTTTAAGATATGTACCATTCTCAACCTCTACTCCATTGTATTGAAGTTCAAGGTCAAGATATTTCCCTTGCAAGGATTCTATGCTATCACGATGCAATTTTTCATTTTCATCAAGAATGTCAATTTTTGCATAAAGATCATCAACTATTTTGCCTAATCTTTTCCTCTTAGATTTACATTTAGCAAAAGATGATTGGCATTCATTAAGCATATCAATGAGAGTTTCCTTAGATAGCTAAGTAAATTAACATCACTAACCTTGCTTACCTCACTTGCCTCAATTACATCTTCACTAGTTGAGGCCATGAGGGCAAGATGACATTCTCCATCTTCGGAGCTTGAAGAAGACTCCTCCCATGCCGCATGAGCTGCATCTTTGGATCTTCTCTCCTTCTTGTCTTTCCTCTTATACTTTGCTTCTCTTTTGTACTTGTCATCCTTCTTGTGGCTTCTCTTATGATGGCTCTTCTTGGCCTTTGGGTAGTCACTCTTATAGTGGCCTTTTTGACCACACTCGTAGCACCTAGGAGTTGAGGAGGAGGGCTTGCTCTTGAAGTGTTTCCCTTTTGAGTAGTTGGCTTCATGATCATTGAATCCTTCATCTTCACTTGAGGAAGGGCAGGGAGACTTCATGGCAAGTTGTTGTTGCTGGACCATTTCTTCAATTTGAACTTTGAAGGCTGTGTCCTTTATCTTCTTTGATTCCTTCTCTTCTCTTTTCTCCTCTTCCTCTTGCTTGTCAAGCCTAGGTTCATGGGCTTGGAGGTTACCAACCAACTCCTCAGTTGACAACTCGCTTAGCTTGTAGACTTCTTCAATAGAAGTGACCTTTGGCTCCCATCTCTTTGGAAGAGATCTCAAGATTTTGGCATTGATTGTACCTCTATCCATGACACTCCCAAGAGCTGCAAGGCTATTCAAGATGACATTTTACCTTGTGTACATGTGCGCTACTCTTTCATTCTTCCCCATCTTGAAGTTCTCAAGAAGACAACCAAGCATGTAGACTTTGGCCTCCTTGACTTGCTCAGTCCCTTCATAGGTGACACACAACTTGTGCCATATCTTATGCGCCGTGTCCCAAGAAGAGATCCGGTTAAACTCGGATGGAGTAAGGGCGGCGTAGATCATGCTCACGGCTTTGGCGTTGAGTTGAGCACGCTTCATCTCATCTTCTGTCCATGTGGTGATGTCACCTTTTGGATCTTCATACTTGAGATGGACAATCTTCCACATTTCGTAGCTCACCCCTTGGAGGTAGAATTGCATTCTCCTCTTCCAATATAGGAAGTTTGTGCCGTCAAAGACTGGGGGTCTCATTGAGAAGCTTCCTTCAAGGTTGAGTGACCCAAGAGCCGAATCTCCCATCTTCTCCTACTTGTTGAAGTAGCTTGGAGAAGACCCACTCTGATACCACTTGTTGGATCAATGGGCTCTAGAGGGGGGGTGAATAGAGCTACACACATTTCACAAAATCAATTAGACCACCAATTTAATCGTAGTGCAAAAACTAAAGCAAGCAACAATTTGATGTCCTATTCTAGCATACAAAGCAAGGATAAGAGATAATGAATAGCATGAACTTAGGAGCGATGTCAGTCCACTACCTAGAGTTGGTTAGACTCTAGGATTTGCAACTTGGTTCTCTTATATATAACAATAAGATTACAAGATACATAAACCACACAACCAAGGGCTTAATTTCTGAAGCTAAGATCTTCTACCTATCCAAGGACTTACCCACAAAGCAAGATTCTTCAGCCTTCTTCAAAGGACTTACCCAATCTTACCTTTGTCTTCAGCCTTGCAGGATTTACCTATCTCACTTGAGCTTTTCCTTGCACCTCTCCTTCACTTGGAGAGCTTCTCCACGTTTTCCCTTCACCAAGGGACCTGGAGCAACGAGCTATCTTCACTCTTGAAGATTAGCAACACATCTTCCCCTTCACTCGGAGAAGAACAACAACAACTCCTCTTTCACTTGGTGAAGTAGCTTCAATCAATCTTCAATGGGATTTGGAGGTAGGAAGAGAGAAAGGAGAGCTTTACATAACACAAAGGATATCTCTCATACACAGGGACCTAACTCACTCTCACGAAATTGTCTTTAAGGTAGAGAGAGAAAGGGCTCAAGGGCTTGGAACACTCTCAACTAAGCTAGAACCAAGTTTGCAATGGAAGAGCAACTTGGAATGAAGTCCAAGGGGTTCTATTTATAGTTGAGGGTGGCCCTTTAAGTTGTGGGACACTTGGATGCAAAAGTAGTCATTTTTTGTTCAAGAAAATAGCTCTATTTTTGCCCAAAACAATTCACCAACGATCATATTACTTTTTCTGCAAATTCCGTACAGTGCAATCGGTCGAGTTCCAATGGGGGTAACTCGACCGATCAAGTAACAGGCAAATCGATATTCAAAGAATCGGTCGATTTTATCCTGAGGAAACTTGACCGGCCATTTCAACTGGAAATGTCCTGCTACCCGATCGGTGGAGTTCTATGGGTGCACAACTCGACCGATGCAATATTCAGAAAATCGACCAAGGTTGATCGGTCAAGTTTCAGGCTAGGGAAACTCGACCGACCAAGTGCCTGTAATTGATTTTCTAATTTGCAATAGAAGTGATTAGCACTTGGTGAATTTTGTCCCAAACATTTTTCTCTTCTAACTTACAAGCCAATTCATCATTACAAGTGATTACATTGATGTTCTAGGGTAGTTTACATAGAAATCCTAAAATATACACTTGTAGCCATTTTGTCTTGCACTTGGCCCATTCTAGGGCTTTGTATATATGATCCTTTTCATGTACCTAATGCCTGCAAACAATCTTAAAAGCACATATTAGATACATATGAATGGAATGGTTAAGTCATTATCAAAATATAGGTAATGTATAACCTCTAGGTCAACACTCTCACCCACATCATCCCAGCAAAGTGGGGACCAACACGGTCTCCCATAAAAAGGTTCATACGGAGGCATCTCGATACTGGCTTGGTAGCTATTTTTGTAGGCAAACTGAGCTAAAGGTAGGTACTTCTCCCATGAGCCACCCTGATCGAGCACGCAAGCTCTTAACAGATCTTCTAAAGTTTGGATCGTCCTTTCTGACTGACCATCCGTCTGGGGGTGATAAGCCGTACTAAACTTCAACCTAGTACCAAGTTCCCTTTGAACTTTCTTCCATAACTTGGAAGTAAACTTTGGGTCTCTATCTGAGATGATCGAGCCTGGTACGCCATGCAAATGTACTATCTCCCTGATATACAACTCAGCTAGGTCTGATACCTTAGCAGTGGTCTTTAAGGCAAGGAAGTGTGCATACTTGGTAAGATGATCTACCACGGCCCATATCGCATCATAACCTTTCTTGGTTCGGGGTAGACCCACCACAAAATCCATGGTGATCTGCTCCCATTTCCATTTTGGAATCTCTATTGATTGTAAAAGCCCACCGGGTCATTGGTGTTCAGCCTTCACCATCTGGCACGTAAGATAGTTGGCCACACATGGCGCAATGTCCTTCTTTATTCTCAGCCACCAGAAAAACCACTGGAGGTCTTTGAACATCTTAGTAGTCCCTGGGTGCACTGTGTATTTGGATACATGAGCCTCTTGCATGATATGTTCCTTTATCGATGAATCCACCAGAACCCATATACGATTCTCAAACCTGATTCCTCCATCTATTCCCATGGATAGAGGAGTCCGTGGCTTCATCATCAAACCTTTCATATTATCTAGCTCTTCACTAGTCAACTATTCTACTATGATCTCACTTAACAACTCAGATTGGATCTGGATATTAGCCAAATGAACTCGATCTTCAAGCGGTTATGGAGTCCACTCCACCAGCTTCTCCAAACTCTTCCACTGACTGGACAAAATAGCTGCACACTTAACCTATTTTCGACTCAAAGCATCAGCTATGACATTTTCCTTACCAGGATGATAGGCGATGGTGAAGTCGTAATCCTTCATATACTCCATCCATTGTCGCTGTCGTAGGTTCAGGTCTCTCTGTGTCAGTAGGTATTTTAAGCTCTTATGGTCGGTGAAGATCTCAAAGATAGCACTGTATAGGTTATGCTGCCATATCCTCAAAGCATGGATAATAGCAGCTAACTCCATGTCATGTGTCGGGTAATTCACCTCATTGGGCTTGAGCTGTCGGGAAGCATATGCAACCACATGCAGATTCTGTTCCAACACACAGACAAGTCCCATCTAGGAAACATTGGTGAATATCATGAAACCCTCATTGCTAGAAGGCAGAGTCAACATAGGGGCGGTGGTCAGCTTCTCCTTCAGCTCTTGGAATCAAGCTTCATATATGTCGAACCACACAAACTTCACATCCTTCCGGGTTAACATGGTCAACGACAAAGCAGTATTTGAGAAATCTTTGATGAAGCGACGGTAATATCTGACCAACCCCAAGAAGCTGCATATCTCGGAGGGGTTCTTCGGAGCTGTCCAGTCTCGTACTGCTGATACTTTAGCTGGATCTATGGAGATCGTTCCTCCTAAGATGACGTGTTCAAGAAACATGACTTGGTCTATCCAAAACTCACATTTCAAGAACTTTTTGAAAAACTTATGCTTTCTCAAGATATCAAGGACTCTACCCAGATGGTCACGGTGTTAGGCTAGGTCATCAGAATACACCAAGATGTCATCTATGAACACTATCACAAAAGAGTCAAGGAAAGGCTAGAACACACTGTTCTTGAGGTTCATAAAGATGCTAGGTGCATTGGATAATCCAAACGACATGACTACAAACTCATAGTGGCTGTATCGGGTTCGGAAAGCTATTTTAGGTATATCCTCACTCCTTACTCACACCTGGTGGTATCCTGACCTCAAATCGATCTTGGAAAAGACTCGAGATGATTTGAGTTGGTCGAACAGGTCATCTATTCTAGGAAAAGGATACTTGTTCTTAATGGTTGTCTGGTTGATAATCAGATAATCAATACACATCCGAAGTGACCCATCCTTCTTCTTCACAAAGAGGACTGGTGCTCCCCAAGGTGATGTACTAGGACAGATAAAACCTGTATCCAACAAGTCATGCAACTGGGTTTTCAACTCAAACAACTCTGCAGGTGCCATTCTGTAGGGTGCCTTAGATATAGGGTTAGTCTCAGGAGCTAACTCGATGGAGAAATCTACCTCCCTCCTAGAGGGAATCCCTGGTAGATCATCTAAAAACACATATGCATACTCCCAAACCACCTCTATCTCCTCTAAGGATCGCCCCTTAACCTCAAGTTCCGTAACTATGGCTAGGTAGGCTCAAACAACCCTTGGATAACATATGTTCAGCTTTCAAGGCAGACACATAAAGGTTGGTCGTCACATCCTTCCTTCCTCGAATTATGAAGTGTGGATGGCCAATTTTTCTAATGAGGATTTTCTTCTCCTTACAGTCAATCTGGGCTCTATAGGTGGAAATCCAATCCATACCAATGATTACATCAAAATCATTCATATCGAGAAGGATGAAGTCAGTGGGAAGCTCATGGTTCAGATACTTAACTAGAAATATAGGGGTTTTCAAAAGAGATGTATAGATATGACCACTCAGGGTTGTGACATCCAAAACATACCCTAAATCCTTGATGTCCAAATAAAGCATAGTTGCTAGATTTCTTGAAATAAAAGTATTAGTAGAACCAGAATCAAAAAGTGTTTTTACATGTTATCCCGTGACTTCTAACAAGACTACATAGTTCATAACATATCAGAAAGTTAATACATGACCTACTGAAAAAAAGGAAAACTCTAGGGGTTATTACCCTCAATCAGCCTATTAGCATTTTCCTGAGCTTCATCATTGTTGGTGGCGAACACTCTAGCTTGTCTCCTCTCTCCAGTTGGGGGTGCTCTGGTCGGTGCTCCTACTGGGGGTGCTACAACTAATTGTGACCCCAAAGGTCCTCTTGGGTCGGGATGAGGGTAGTTGGCGATGAAGTGCCCCTCTTGATGACATTGGAAACATACCTTCTTCTCAAAGCAGAACTTCCCAGGATGTGTCCGTCCATAGGTATGACACTTTTGGAAGTGATTTTCACCACGTGGTTTGCCTTTGTGTCCATGCTTGCCTTTGTTGTGGTTGCACCCTTGTCCCTTCTTTTGCTCATTCTTCTATCCCTGAGCTCCTTCAGTGAAACCCAGGTAACCTTTGGAGGGATTCTGTGTAGGCATCACCATCCTTTCCTTTTCTAATGTGGTGTTGTAGGCTTCCAAGAAGGTCTTCAGCTTACTAGCCATCACATGAGGCTTGATGGCAGGGTGCAGACGCTCTATGAAGTGGTCACCATCCTCTCTTCATCCATCATGTGTCTGAAATGTTCTAGGATGCATAACTTGCTACCAAAATCCGCAACTGACGAGCACCCTTGAGTCATGTTGGTGAACTCCCTTTCCTTCTCCTTCTTAGTTGAGACGGGGATGAATCTGGCGGTGAAGATAGTCTTGAAATCGGTCCACGCCATTGGTTCTTCGCTTAGGTATCTTCCTGTAATGTGATTCTCCCACCATATCTTGGTTGCACCTTCAAGGAGGTGAGTAGCAAAGAGAACCTTCTTGTTTGGTTGCACCTCAAGCATGCTGAACCCATTCTCGACTACAAGCAGCCAAGACTCTGCCTTGTCGACCACTTCTGACTTATCTTCTCCCCAGAACTTCTCGATATTCAGCTTGACGAAGTCCAAGATGGTGGCTCCCAATCAAGGACAAAAAGGTAGGGGCTCGCCATTCTCATCTCTAGCTATATCCATGAGGGCCAGGTCACAGATAGCCTCAGTCAGCTGATTCTGTTGCTCCATCCATACCGCATCAGTGGTGTGAACCACCATAATCGGTTCCAGACCACCAGCCTGGTCCTCCTCCAAGTGGGCTTCCTCCTTGTACACATGTTTCTCTTCGTATCCTTATCCCTCCTGTTGTTCAAGTTTGCGGAAGGGTATCAGGTCAGGGTTGGGGACCTCATGAGCAGTTTCTTTAGGTCTCTTCCTCTTCTTTGAGGATTCACCACCATGGTTCCGCTTCCTCTTCTCAGAATACCCCTTCTCCTTGTGGGGAGGCCCACCACCGTTGGTGGCAATCAGGATAGCAACGATCTTTGTACGATCCATCTACATAAGCATGCAAATAGACCTTTAGTCTATACCTAACTAATTATACTTATGTCGATGACATCTTAATTACATATCTTTTATTAATTTGTTGGAGGATTCCTTAAACCCTATCAACATTACCCATACCTTAAGAGGGTAAGGAAAAGAGAGGAAACCCTAATCTTTAAAATCCTTAACATCATTTGAGTTGAGAAGGGATGAACAAGATGAGAGAGTCCTAAAGGTATCTTATTTCGAGTCAAATCCTAAGACATTAGCCAGACAATCACACAAATCTAGGAGTCCTCGTATTTTGACTGGCGGTGTGGAGGAAAATATTGCCGGCCGCTGGACATGATCCTTTTCTAGACACCTCTATCTTTTGGAAAATCCTCTAATATCTACCTCGATTCTATGGAATTTGTAAAATTTAATAATTATTAAAGATTAAATGAGGAACCTATGCTCTGATACCAAATTGTAACGACCCCACCCCGGTAACCCCCACTTAAGGGAGACCAAGAGGTCAGAGTCGTTATCCCAATAAATCAGATCAAAGGTTCAACAATTAATCGATAATAATTATGAAATTCTACCAACTACACTGAAATCTGGTATAAAATAAAAATTTGCATACCTTTTTAAAAACATTGGAAATCTACTTCTATCCACATCTTGAATCTATTCTATCTAATCCTCCTTGTAGTTTATTTATTATTTTCACAATGTGTCACTTTACTGTTTTTTCTTTTTAGAGTTGTACTTAAAATGCCGACAAACAAAATTTCAGGCATCATATATGAATATGCTGGTATGCGGGGACAACCAAAATGTCACACATAAGGCTAACAACCTAATTATCACAATCAAGTTAATTAACAATTCAATTTATGATTTCAATGTGTCAAACTCCACCGCTTTTGCCCTAACCCTAGAATATCACCTATTAGGGTTTCTCGTTGCCATTGACTTAAGGCCACCTTCTCCATCCTGAGCTTGGTGCCTGGGGTCACCTCTCATGGTACCCATTAGTCATGCAATAAAGACCACCTTCTCTATCCTGAGCATGGTGTCTGGGGTCACCACTCATGGTGCCCATGGGTCTTCCCTCCTGGGCTTGACCTTTTGCATCTTCCATCAAGGTGTCATGTAGGTCCGAGAATACACACTTATATTATATTTGTGATAATCATATTTCCTTTATAATTTTGCAAGTATGAACATCCAAACTAATAGGTTGCATTCAATGTGATTAATCATCCAGAAATCCTTCGGGAAACTAATGCGATTAACCATAATTAACCACATACCTGTCAGGCAGACTTGGGTGCAGGAATAATCTAACTAAGCAAGAAATCCAGAATCAAGCAAGCACACAAATTGGCCCTAAAATACACATCCAATGTTTCCTATCATGGATCATGTCATCCTGGTCTAAAAGGCCTAGTTGCTTCCTAGGGTTACTAGTCCTTTTTAGGGTTTTGACTACAATTAGGGTTTCACTTCATTTTTACTACCCTAAAACCTAATTTTGTAAGAACATTCACAAACCCTAATTATCTCATCTTATCTTTCATAAAGATCTTAAGATCATCTTTTGACAACACAAAACCCTAATTTTAGATTAACTACTCTTTTCTTCCACTTTTCCCTTATTTAGGGTTTCTAAGGATATTATTCATCATATTAGGTTTAAAACCCTAAATCTTGCAATTTCATCTTCAAGATAGGTTAAGATTCATCTTTATTGTTAAATAAGTAAACACTGCTCGAATTAACTTATTTGCAACACCAAATCTATCCTTTATTATTAATTAGGGTTTCTAACCACAAATTAATACATTTTCCATATAAATTCTATACTTTTGCAAAAATGATATAGATTTAAGATTTCCAACTATTTTTATCTTATTCCTCGTATTTTTCTAATCAACTTTCATGTATAAAGTTTATTCATCTGAGTTTTCTATTAATTTCTATGATTTTTACAAGAAAACTCCTTTTTCATTATTATTTAAGTAGAGAGGGGAAATTACCGGAAATTCGTGAGTCATTTGATTGATGAAACGATGATCCGCTCCCTGGATCGGACGATCCCTATCATGTACACCTAAATTATCTGCTCTCGCTCTCGTTCGTCTGATCCCCGCTCGGAATCACGATAGACTGCGATCAAACGGCTGCCCGTCGTCGTCTTCCTCTGACTGCGCGACGAACTGCAGGCAACTTGTCGGTTGACTTCGAGCTCCAGGGAACCAGCAGAAGATTCGAGAAGCAACGAAGCTTCATCGTCATCATTCAAACTCTATGCCCACTCAATTGTATTATCTACCCTGACCTTCACCATGAACGAGTCACCGGAGCTCCGCAGTTACAACCCCAATTTTTGGGTTCATCGGGTGAGAAATGTAATTTCCCATATTAAAGATAATTGAACAAAGAATGGTATAATTTGTTTTGAATACATGGATTTTTTTTACAAAAGCATTGATGTCTGTGTTGTGGGCTTTATTGGGTATTGGGCCCAAATAACAAAGAAAATTCAATTAGTAAAGGAATAATTGAATATTTTAGAAAAGAAAAATGTGGAAACCTCTAGGAGGAAAATCCAAAGAAGGATTTCGTGCCTCTTGGGTTCCTTGGGTTCCAAGGAGTCCAAAGTTGCAAAAAGAAAGCAATAAGAAAAGAAAAGATTAATTCAGTATTTCTTTAGTAAGAAAGAAATTGAAAATAATGTTAAAATGTTGGAAATAAGTGGAAAAAGGTATAATTGGGTTATCCATGGTGGAATTTCGTATCCAAAGGATTCCTAATGATAAAAGGAATACCAATGAGGAGAATAAAAGAGAAATAAAGAGAAATCCTCAAAAAGAGATATTTTAATAAGAAATACACATGATAATGAGAAATAATGCATTTAGATGCATCTAGAAGGATAATGAGTATCCAACAAAAAGGATTTTGAAATAATAGAGTTACTTGGGATCCAAGGAGTCCCAATAAAGAGGAAAGAAAGAGAAAATACCAAAATTGCAAAATAAAAGGATAATGTATTAATGAATTTTGTATTGTTTTTCAACAAGTGGTATTTTCTATTAAAGGATATATTGTTGCTTTGAGAAAATGGATTTCGTGGCCAATAGAGTTAATGCCAAGAACAAGGAATATAAAAAGAAATGTTTTTCATTTTTCCTTAAGGACCAAGGATCAAAGAGAAACGAGGAAATAATTAAAAGAGAGGATTACACCTAAACAAGGAAAGTAGGTTTCCTATAGATAAAGGGGCCTTATTTGCTTCGTGGGAAAGCATATTAGGGCATGGCTACACTCCCCTATAAAAGGGATAGAGCCCATGGTCGTGTTGTAAAGAGTTCCACGTATCCTTTTCTTCTTCTTATCTTTCTTGGAAAGCAAACCCTAATCGAAGGGAGGGATCTAATCCTGAAACAATGGAGGATCGTTTGGTGGTCTTGATGGAGTAAGGGAGTCTCCACGACAACCCAGGAGGAATTAGGGATCAAACCCGCGCTCCTATCTTCAAGCACTCCGTCCACATGTCTGTAGTTTGCTGCAACCGCAGCAACAAACACGACCCATTTCTCGCTCATGAACGGTCGTGTGGGCCATGATCTAGAGATGCTCGAGTGCGCCCAGGTGCGGAAGAAGCAGGGCGAGGACCGACATGGAGCCTCGGGCCCAGGGCGGAGAGGAGAAGAGTCGCAGACAGCTGCAGGTGGCGGCCTCTAGGGCTGACTGAAGGTGGGAGACGACCCCTTGGTCGTTGGACAGAAATGCCCTTCTGCGGGCTAAAGAACGGACCACTTAACCAGGGGTGATAGCATAATTCGGTTATGTTCTTAGACAAGCCAATGTTGCATGAGCCTGATGACGTGGCATCCTCCGATTGGCCAAGTAAGTAAAATTTTGCAAAAATCGTATCTAATAAACCGTAGCTCGGATAAATGCAAATAATATATGTATTTTGATCAGAAGAAAACAAGGAATCCAATAAAAATAGTTTTATAGCATGAATATGATCATAATTCGAAATGTAGTGTAAATTATCATCTTTAATGAATTAAAGATTAAGAAACCCTATTTTGAAATGAATAAAGTGTTTAATAGGGTTTAATGGATCATTATGGTTGATGTTAACCTGTTAAATGTAAAAAGGTACATTATGTTCAAAAAGGAAGAACTTTGCACATGATTAGTCTAATTTAGAGTTTATGTGCGTAAATGTGCTTGAAATTGAAAAAGGCATAAAGTTATCATCTTTAATTATTTAATTAAGGAAAAACCCTTAGATTTGATGGTAGATGGACTTAGTGACGTTATTTGGATAATTCAAGCAAATATTAACTTGTTTTTAATAAAAGTGAAAGTAGGATCTAAAAAGATGATCTTTTTATATATATTTGGCTTAATTTAGGGTTTCGTGCATGATTATGCATTAATGAGCTTAAAAACCCTAATTTAAGAGAATACGTCTTTTAATTGGTTTAATTGTTCAAATCCATGAATAAATAGGGATGTGATGATCCTAAGTCAATTTGGGTATAAAAGACTATTAAAATGAATAGTTGAGCAATTAAGGTTCATATAAATGGAAAAGAGTATTTTAGGGTTTGTTGACCTAAAAGGGATAAAGTTTGAGGAATGGATCTAAGAAACCCTAATGAAGATTAATGAAACCTTAATGCGGATAAGAAACCCTAGAAAGAGAATTCAAGTCAATAAAGTAGATTCTTGATAAAGTGTGTAATAAATAGAGTACATATTCTTTTTAGGAATTATGTGATGATTGATTTACTTGCTTGGATCTGTTGATTGGCTTGATTGTATATACATGAAGTATATGTTGAATAATCTGCATGACTCATCAAATCAGGTATGTGGTTACGCTTATGAATAATTGCTCTAGTTTCATGGCGATTCCCGAAGTTTTAATCGGTTGCTTGAAAATAACTGTTGGATGTTTATTTATTTCATGCAACTATAAAGTGACTATGATTATCACTATAAATGTGCATATATAACTGACTAGATCCGGGTCCACCTCTATTGCTTTGAAAAGGCTAATAAAAAAGGGGTAATCCTAGAGCAAGGTCTAGGTTACCAAGAGTTAGAAACTGGGCTACCTACGTGTAGTGCCATGAGACTCATTAGCCTGCCATGAGTTAAGGAGTGGGCTACTTATGAGTAGTGCCATGTGACTCAACCCTAGAAATGGGTTCACTTATAGGTGGATCATGAGGGGTTTAATGGGGACAACATAGAGGATAGGGTACTCTTGGATCGCGGAGTTTTATCTAAAAAGTAAGCTTGGTTGTTAAATGATTAATTGAATGATTACATTGTTAACGTATTTACATAATTATTGTTTCCCCCACATACCAGCTTCGACTGACCGATGTTTTGTTTGTCTGCGTTTTAGGTACAAGCCAAAAGGACAAACAGTAAATCGTCATATTATGAAATACATGAATTTAAATACAATGATGATTAGTTAGAGTAGAATCCTTAAGTGGATAGAAGTTTAAAGATCCAAATTTTCAAAAAGGTATGCAAAAATTTATTTTCTTACAACTTTTCAGTATAGTAGGTTAAAGTTTGATAATTATTCTTGGTTAATTGCCGAACCTTTGATCTAGAAGTTATGGGTGCGGCTTCGACTTCTTGGTCTCCCTTAATTGGAGGTTATCAGGAGGTGGGGTCGTAACATTTGATATCAGAGCGTAGGTTCCTCAGTTAACCATTAATAATTATTAAAATTTACAAACTTCATAGAACCCAAGGGAGTTATTAGAGGATTATCCAAAAGACGGAGGTGTCTAGAAAAGGATCACGACTGGGGGCTGGCAATATTTTCCTCCGCACCTCTAGTCAGAATACGAGGACTCCCGGATCCGTGTGACTGCCTGGCCAAAGTCTTAGGGTATGAATCGACATAAGATACCTTTAGGACTTTCTCACCTTATTCATCCCTTCTCATCACAAATTCTGTTAAGGACCTTAAGAATTAGGGTTTTCCCTCTTCTCGTCACCCTCTTAAGGTATGGGTAAGATTAATAAGGTCTAAGGAATCCTCCATCAAATTAATGAAAGGCATGTAAATAAGATGTCATGGACATAAGCTTAATAGATTAAGCACAAACTAAAGAATAGATACATGCTTAAGTCGTATGACATAAGTTGTCATGTCCTCAGAAAGAGACCTGAGGCTAGACCTTCTTGTCAGGAGGATAAGTTAGTCTTGGAGATAGAGATCTCCATTGCAAGTAGAGACCTGACACATCCTCTGAGGATGATGCTAACCCTAACCCTAAGTGAAGGTTAGAGAGAGATGAGTTAGACCAGGTGTTTGAAAGGACATGCCTTTGGGTTTCCATATGATCCATGGGTGAGCTAGCACCTTTGGCAACCCAACCTTGGGAAGGGTCGTGCATGTTAGGGTAAATGATAGATCCTTAGATGATAATGTTAGTAAAGGACCTTAGAAACCCTATGGGCTTATGAAAGTAGGGCATAGCATACAGGGTACGTTAGTAGTGTGAGAAAAGGGTTGAAACCTTGACTATGAGAGTATGGAGGATGGCTTATGAAATAAGAATAAAGATGATCTTAGGAAAATTATAATAAATCATAAATAAGTTGGAAAAATACAAATAAATAGTCTTTTTTAATCAAAAATATATGAGCAATTAGAGATGGATATCTATGGGTCTACATGTTCATTCTCAGTCCGTGTACTTTTCACTTAGCTTCTCAAGATCCTGTGAAACCTCTTCAGGTTACCTTAAACCAACAAAACTAATATACACCCTACCAAAGGGGTCCCTCTCCCAGGGTGGGAGGAAAACTATCTCTTGACACCAAGGTCACAAAATCTCTTAGGTCTAGGATTTACATCCACATTAGCCTACTTAACCCTAGCAAGCTAGTAAGGAAAAAGCAGATCACCTACTGTACCATGCTAGGTCATACTTATCCTCTTTCCTCGATGTTGGATCAAGATCATACTTTCCTTTATCATCAACCTAGTTGTGAGGGGTTCATCAAACGTACCTTAAACTTAAGGGACTTCCCTTTTCCTCTATACATGAGGAGTACCATGCTCGAAACTATAGCAACTTAATTCTCATCATGAGCATTAGGTACACTATTTCTCCTCTTAGGCCTAGGAACCCTAGGTTCACTTGTAGGTGTCCAACTGCATGCTCTATCTCTTAACCACTAACCAAGCATGCAAAAGGCAAGACATGCACTTCTTATCATCCTTCAACTCGAGTAACACTTAGAGTTGGGTCCCCCTTAAGGACAACCAACAAGGTACAAGGCCTCATAACCCGTCACTAAACCTTTCTAGGTCTAAGGAACTCTTCTTCCTACCTCAGAAGGTAAACACCTATACCGTAGGCACATAGGTACCAGAATGTTCATCTTCTCTCACTAGGGTTTGGTCCCTCTAAAGGCAACCAAGATATGAACAGCCTTAATGGATCATGCATGAGGTAACCATCATCCACTTAGGTCGCATCATCCTCAACTCCCCACTGTTCCCCATATCACGGGGTCTAGGTTTATGACCTTCTTGCTTGGTGTCCCGCTCTCTCTCTAACTCTTCAACCAACCTCACCATTAGAGGTCCTCTCTTCATGAAGGATCAACCTCGAAAGCATGCCCTTACCTGGATGAAGCCTATGTTCAACTTACGTTCGCTCAAGGATAATTATAACCATTTTTGGTGAGCCAAATAGGGAAAAAGAGTAATAATTCATCTTTGTGGATATTTGAGTCACATAAATTGGAATTGAATGCCCCACAATTATCTAGGCACAAAATGAGGACAACCATATGAATTTGGCGATTTACTCAGGCTCGAGTATTTTCTGAATAATTAAACAAGGTAGAATAATATTTGAGAATTAGCATCCATACGAGTCAGATTTAGGGTTAACTAATGGAAGCATTATGAAAGCCAACCCATGAATGCAGAAAGAGAGATGATGAAGACTTGGGTAAGGTTCTAAAGTGAAGAATCCTAACTCTATCCTAGGGTCAGGTAGGGATAAGACCGATGAAAGTAGGAGTTGCCTAATTCCCCAGTTGCACACGACCATAGGGTCGGGAGGTAACAACTATCATTGTTTGAGGGCCATGGGTTAGGAGATTGATCACTTTCATGCACTCATGGGACCCAAAGGGCAGATGAGTAGGGCACTCCCTTGATGCATGAGGGAAGAGGGATGACCCCAAAAGAGTCGGTACCCTATAGACCTAGAGGTGATGACCAAGGATATAAACCTCAGTAGGTTCAAGACTAGTTTGATATCATGATGTCTGTGATGTAGAGACATATGTGGCACATTGCAATTTAGATTTAAAGGTGCACTGGCAAGGTGGGATGTACCATCTCTACTCTTGGAACAGGAAGAACTCTGTATTTGGACTGTAGCCAAATGCTTATTTCCTCTTGTTATGAGAGTGAGAGATAGGACATTACGCATGCCACACACCAAGGATAAGAGATGATGTAGGTTGGAACGTTGCCATGAGAAATGGGGATAGAGAAGATAACCTACCCTGGTAAAATGAATGATACATGGATGGTTTGCAAACACTAAGAGGAATGAGGAAGTCACCTTATGAGGAAGTTTTTATCATGAGCTATGTAGAACTTACAAGTTATACCAGGTTGAGTTTGATCACCATGATGATGGAATCAAAGAGTGTTCTTAATAGAAGATAGACATAGAGTTTGAGGTGAGATGATAAGTGAAATACATGGAAGTGTATGTCTTCAATGTTACCTAATACCTAAGGATGTGAAGTGTTAATGGATGCTATGGTTGAATTATAAATTCCTAGTTTGGCTAGAAGAGGTTGTTTGGCTAACCCTAAGTTTGGAAAGGAGAGGTGTTTGGATAACACTAAGAAACGAAATATGTTGAAAAGTTAAGGGTTGTTTGGTTAGCCACTCTAGTCCTTGATACAACGAAAGGATAGTGGTAGAACCTCAAGTGCACTTCTTTGGAAAAGAAGGTGATGAAACCCCTATAGAATGGTTTAGGGTTTTTGAGGTATTGATCTTGAAGAATAATGACATACATGAGATCATGATTTTAAGATCACCATACACCGTACCACGAAGATAATAAGTGACAGTAGCACTTCAGATGCTTAAGATGAGGCTGTAGGTGGTATGTGGCCATGCATGACAGAGGGTGAAGGATGAGCACCGGTAACCCAGTGCATTGATATAGAGGATAAAGAGTTCCCGAGAGGGAATGGGAGTTCATCACTATGGATGTTGTGATAGGTCTCCCCTGGACCAAGGAAGGTCGAGATGCAATATGGGTTATGGTAGATCACCTTACCTAGATGACATGAGAAAGAAAGAGTTCTGTCAAGGGACAGATCTGGTTGAACTACCCATGAGAGAGATGGTTCAACTAAACCATGAAGTGGGTCCAAAGGTTCTTGAGTTTGACCTAAAGGTTCCCTTCCAAAAGGTGGGAGTAGGTACATGAAGAACTCGATGTTAGTATAGTTCATCACCCATAACTAATGGTTAGTATGATCCAGACTAAAAGGTCTGATGAGAGTATATGTGCTCATTCAGGGTGATGGTTAGAGACAATTCTTTTTCTATGAAAGATGTGAAGATAACCACCATAGCTAGTATTGGGATTTAAAGAAGCTCCGTAAGGGAGGTTGTGTCGGTCACCACTTCAGTAAGGTGATGTTAGTGAAAGGACCACAGTGTGTGTAGATGAAGTCGCTTGAATCATGCAAGGGCTGAAAGGATCCTAGAGACGACAAGAGTCGCGAGCAGATGCAAAGTAGATTGACATGCAGTTCACTGTGGGAGAATATGTGACGTGAAAATCTGACCCCTCTAAGTTATAGCTACGAGAGCTGAGTCCCCGATGCATGACATGGTTTGGTGGAAAAGGTTAAGTTTGACCTTACCCCTCAGGTTAAAGTAATGTGTGATGAGTTCCATGTGTCCAATTTAGAGCACTATGTGAGGCACCCCGACCATGTGCTGAGCAAGGAACATAGTGAGCCCCAAGGGAGGCTGAAATGGCCTGAGTCACCTGTGCAGTTTATAGACGCCAGGATAAAAGAACTCAGAGAAAAGAATATGTGATGATACATGTTCTTTGGAGACGCCATGAGTATGGTAAAGCCACATAGGGGCCAATGATGAGCATGGAAAAGTCTTATCCTGTATTGTTTGCTTGCTTAATAGAATTTTGAGGACAAAATTCCTATAAGAGGGGAAGGATGTTACAACCCCAATTTTTGGGTTCATCGGGTGAGAAATGTAATTTCCCATATTAAAGATAATTGAACAAAGAATGGTATAATTTGTTTTGAATACATGGATTTTGTTTACAATAGCATTGATATCTGTGTTGTGGGATTTATTGGCTATTGGGCCCAAATAACAAAGAAAATTCAATTAGTAAATGAATAATTGAATATTTGAGAAAAGAAAAATGTGGAAACCTCTAGGAGGCAAATACAAAGAAGGATTTCGTACCTCTTGGGTTCCTTGGGTTCCAAGGAGTCCAAAGTTGAAAAAAGAAAGCAATAAGAAAAGAAAAGATTAATTCAATATTTCTTTAGTAAGAAAGAAATTGAAAATAATGTTAAAATGTTGGAAATAAGTGGAAAAAGGTATAATTGGGTTATCCTTGGTGGAATTTCGTATCCCAAGGATTCCTAATGATAAAAGGAATATCAATGAGTAGAATAAAAGAGAAATAAAGAGAAATCCTCAAAAAGAGATATTTTAATAAGAAATACACATGATAATGAGAAATAATGCATTTAGATGCATCTAGAAGGATAATGAGTATCCAACAAAAAGGATTTCGAAATAATAGAGTTCCTTGGGATCCAAGGAGTCCCAATAAAGAGGAAAGAAAGAGAAAATACCAAAATTGCAAAATAAAAGGATAATGTATTAATGAATTTTGTATTGTTTTTCAACAGGTGGTATTTTCTATTAAAGGCTATATTGTTGCTTTGAGAAAATAGATTTCGTGGCCAATAGAGTTAATGCCAAGCACAAGGAATATAAAAAGAAATGTTTTTCGTTTTTCCTTAAGGACCAAGGATCAAAGAGAAATGAGGAAATAATCAAAAGAGAGGATTACACCTAAACAAGGAAAGTAGGTTTCCTATAGATAAAGGGGCCTTATTTGCTTCGTGGGCAAGCATATTAGGGCATGGCTACTCTCCCCTATAAAAGGGGTAGAGCCCATGATCGTGTTGCAAAGAGTTCCATGTATCCCTTTCTTCTTCTTCTCTTTCTTGGAAAGAAAACCCTAATCGAAGGGAGGGATCTAATCCTGAAACAACGGAGGATCGTTTGGTGGTCTTGATGGAGGAAGGGAGTCTCCACGACAACCCAGGAGGAATTAGGGATCAAACCCACGCTTCTATCTTCAAGCACTCCGTCCACATGTCTGTAGTTTGCTGCAACCGCAGCAGCAAACACGGCCCGTTTCTCGCTCAAGAACGGCCATGTGGGCCACGATCTGGAGATGCTCGAGTGCGTCCAGGTGCGGCGGAAGCAGGGCGGCGACCGACGTGGAGCCTCGGGCCCAGGGCGGAGAGGAGAAGAGTCGCGGACAGCTGCAGGTGGTGGCCTCTAGGGCTGGCCGAAGGTGGGAGACGACCCCTTGGTCGTTGGACAGAAATGCCCTTCCGCGGGCTAAAGAACGGACCACTTAGCTAGGGGTGATAGTGTAATTCGCTTATATTTTTAGACAAGCCAACGTTGCATGAGCCTGATGACGTGGCGTCCTCCGATTGGCCAAGTAAGTAAAATCTTGCAAAAATCGTATCTAATAAACCGTAGCTCGGATAAATGAAAATAATTATGTATTTTGATCAGAAGAACACAAGGAATCCAATAAAAATAGTTTTATAGCCTGAATCTGATCATAATTAGAAATGTAGTGTAAATTTTCAACTTTAATGAATTAAAGATTAAGAAACCCTATTTTAAAATGAATAAAGTGTTTAATAGGGTTTAATGGATCATTATGGTTGATGTTAACCTGTTAAATGTAAAAAGGTACATTATGTTCAAAAAGGAAGAACTTTGCACATGATTAGTCTAATTTAGAGTTTATGTGCGTAAATGTGCTTGAAATTGAAAAGGGCATAAAGTTATCATCTTTAATGATTTAATTAAGGAAAAACCCTTAGATTTGATGATAGATGGACTTAGTGACGTTATTTGGATAATTCAAGCTGATATTAACCTATTGTTAATAAAAGTGAAAGTAGGATCTAGAAAGATGATCTTTTTATATATAATTGGCTTAATTTAGGGTTTCGTGCATGATAATGCATTAATGAGCTTAAAAACCCTAATTTAAGAGAATACATCTTTTAATTGGTTTAATTGTTCAAAGCCATGAATAAATAGGGATGTGATGATCCTAAGTCAATTTGGGTATAAAAGACTATTAAAATGAATAGTTGAGCAATTAAGGTTCATATAAATGGAAAAGAGTATTTTAGGGTTTGTTGACCTAAAATGGATAAAGTTTGAGGAATGGATCTAAGAAACCTTAATGAAAATTAATGAAACCTTAATGCGGATAAGAAACCCTAGAAAGAGAATCCAAGTCAATAAAATAGATTCTTGATAAGGTGTGTAATAAATAGTGTACATATTCTTTTCAGGAATTATGTGATGATTGATTTACTTGCTTGGATCTGTTGATTGGCTTGATTGTATATACATGAAGTATATGTTGAATAATCTGCATGACTCATCAAATCAGGTATGTGGTTACGCTTATGAATAATCGATCTAGTTTCACGGCGATTCCCGAAGTTTTAATCGGTTTCTTGAAAATAACTGTTGGATGTTTATTTATTTTATGCAACTATAAAGTGACTATGATTATCTCTATAAATGTGTGTATATAACTGACTAGATCCGGGTCCACCTCTATTGCTTTGAAAAGGCTAAGAAAAAGGGGTAATCCTAGAGCAAGGTCTAGGTTACCGAGAGTTAGAAACTGGGCTACCTACGTGTAGTGCCATGAGACTCATTAGCCTGCCATGAGTTAAGGAGTGGGCTACTTACAAGTAGTGCCATGTGACTCAACCCTAGAAATTGGTTCACTTATAGGCGGATCATGAGGGGTTTAATGGGGACAACATAGAGGATAGGGTACTCTTGGATCGCGGAGTTATATCTAAAAAGTAATCTTGGTTGTTAAATGATTAATTGAATGATTACATTGTTAACGTATTTACATAATTATTGTTTCCCCCACATACCGGCTTCGGCTGACCGACGTTTTGTTTGTCGGCGTTTTAGGTACAAGCCAAAAGGACAAACAGTAAATCATCATATTGTGAAATACATGAAGTTAAATATAAGGAGGATTAGTTAGAGTAGAATCGTTAAGTGGATAGAAGTTTAGAGATCCAAGTTTTCAAAAAGGTATGCAAAAATTTATTTTCTTACAACTTTTCAGTATAGTAGGTTAAAATTTGATTATTATTCTTGGTTAATTGCCGAACCTTTGATCCGGAAGTTATGGGTGCGGCTTCGACCTCTCAGTCTCCCTTAATTGGAGGTGATCGGGAGGTGGGGTCGTAACATCCTCCGTGGCTCACAGGTTGCAGAGGGGGTGGGTTAGGTTAGAATTGGCAATTGAAGGCGTCGCTCCACTCGTCGTCACACTCCGCAACGATTGGGATGGTTTTTCGGTTTTCTGATACCCTGGTGTATCCTCCCTTATATAGGGCTAGGTCTTGGGAGTCCTGCGATTTGGGGGTTTCTTCCCTCATCGGTGATAGCCCCCGAACTTAGGGTCTAGATGCTTCAGAATGTTCTCTCGAAGATGATGGACTCGTTGGTTTTTCAGATTATCGCCTCAAATGATGGGAATTGGGATTCCCAAATCGTCTACCAGTCCCACTGGAACTCGGGGTAGACGATGCACGGCTGCCCTTAGATCCATGATCCCCTGGACCACGCTGGTCATCCAACGACCGTCATTGGTCCCCCCATTACTATTATCTAAAAACGAGTTAAAAGGGTATTTTAACATGATAACTTTGAAAAATCATTTCTCTCTCCTTGTTTAACATTTTCTTCTCAAAATTTAGGGAAAACTCCATCTTGGCATTATCTAACTGTATATTAAATTTGGAAGTTAAATTCCAACAATTGAGAGTGTTTCCTTCTCATCCAACTTATTCATTAATTAAACCAATTTTAATTAATATTTCCTTTTCATTTGCCATTATATAATTATCTCAGGTCCCTTGGTCCTCAAGGAACCCTAAGGGTACGAATTTCCCATTGGGAAATATCTCTTTGCCTTTTCCCATTATCTTTACCCTTTTTCTTATTTTTCTCTTTTTATTAGGCAAATCCTTTCCTTTTATTTCTCTTTTCTTTTCAATTGGGCCCAATGGCCAACTAAGCCCAATTACAAACAATCAAGGCCATTGTATACGAAATCCACTAATTAAAGCAAACAAATCAATCATAGATTTCGTTTATCATTAAAAGAGAATTACACATCTCATTACATTATTCAGAAAATTGAAGTTATAACATTCTATTTCGATGTAAAAATTTCTTGTTTTCATAATTGTACGTCATTGAAATGTACTTTTTTATTGCAAAAAAAAAATTGTAGTATTTTTAAAATACTGCACTCTCAATGATTCTTTCTCTTCTCTCCTTTTTTCATGAAGTTTCCTACTTCTACAAAAAAAGTATTCTTTCGTTCTCAATCGCCCCCTCTCAACCCACTAAACATCACGCTCTCTCTACCTCTCTCACCTCCAAACCACGTACATCTATTCCACTCCATCAACTCTCTCCCCCGTTTTCCTTCTCGCTCTCCCTATTCTTATTGTAACCGCTCAAAATTCAAGTTAAATCACTCCTCCCACTATTCCCTTTCCTACTAAACACTCTCTTTCCCATTCCAGTGAATCTGCTCCCCAATTCTTTCCCTCATTCTTTTCGTTATTGTGGGTCTTACATGTGATAGCCTTGGTGGGAAGAGAATGCCAAGAGTTTTCCCAACAATAACGATGAACTTCCCTTTTAGAGACTACACATACGTCTTTGGCGGCCACACTATTATAAGTCGTAACCACCGGTCCTCTATGTCCATATCGTCAACCGGCAACATAAAAGATGATCCACGATGCCACCCCTCTTTGTTTTATGGCAGCAGACTCCCATTTTGTATCGGTGCTCCAATTCTGGTCATCATCACGTCACCTTAATTCGCAACCCTCTTTCTGCTCCCTCGGCCTCCTCCAACTCAGAGATATGTTCTTCCCGCACACAGAGACTAGAAAATCATAGCTGATAGACACTGATTACCAGTTCTCCTCGCTTATGGAGCTTCATTTTGTGCCTGCGCCGTAATTGGGTGCAAAACAAAAATAGACACTGTCGAACGCCGTAATTGGGTGCCGCAGTGCTGTGCTAGCAGACATCATCGACAAAACTTGTCGGTCTCACAGACCTCTAAAGACACTGCCCACAGAGTATCAGAAGCCGGATCTCGTGAGTCTCTGCCCCGGGAGCAGCAGAAGAAGAGCATGCTGAGAACTCCGCCAGCGGATGCAGGGGGAGAGCGTGTTGTTTCTGGAGGAGGCGAAGGTGAGGAGTTCGAAGTAGTCCAGCCCCACAAATTCGGTGGTAGATGGCACTGTGGTCGTCGGACTGGTATCCTCGCCGGAGGAGAAGGAAGAGGAAGGTGTGGACAAGACCGCCGTGGATTCTTCTTGCCTTTATCCATCGTTACGTACGAGGATGGGAAGCAGCCACTGCTGCCGAAAAACACACTAATGATAGCTGATCTTTGGCGTGGTCGGGCCAAGCTAACACTAGCAAGCTGCCTGCAGGAAGAAGTGGCCGTAGGCTAATAGGAAGTGTGGCCTATGACACCAAGGAGGATATACTACAAGATGGATGGGGGTGACTACTCTTTTGATAAGGAAGACGATGATGAGTTCTCTCCTAGCATTCACAGGGAAGCATACATGTTTTGCATACAACAAGTAGCAGTTTGCATACAACAACGACAGGGAGATCGACATGCCGCTCTACAACAAAACGATCAACCCGTTAGGTTGATAGCCCTAAGAGGAACAATAAGTGCAAGGATGAAAACCCTAACATATGAAGAACCCTTACACAAAGTGTAATGACCCCACCTCCCGATAACCCCCAATTAAGGGAGACTAAGAGGTCAGAGCCGTTATCCCAATAAACCGGATCAAATGTTCGACAATTAATTAATAATAATTAAGAAATTCTACCAACTAAACTGAAATCTGGTATAAAATAAAAAAATTTATACCTTTTAAAAACTTTGGAAATCTACTTCTATCTACAACTTTGGATCTATTCTATCTAATCCTCCTTGTACTTTATTTCTTATTTTCACAATGCGTCACTTTACTTTTTGTTCATTTCAAAATGTTACCTAAAACGCCGATAAACAAAATGACGGTCAGCATATAAGAATATGCCGGTATGTGGGGACAACCAAAAGTTCACAAATATGGCTAACAAACTAATTATCACAACCATGATAATTAACAAATCAATTTACGTTTTTAATATGTCAATCTCCACCGCTTTTGCCCTAACCCTGGAATACCCTATCTAGGGTTTGACTTAGGCTACCTTCTCAATCCTGAGCTTGGTGCCTAGGGTCACCTCTCATGGTGCCCTTTAGTCATGCAACATAGACCACCTTCTCATTCCCGAGCTTGGTTTCTGGGGTCACCTCTCATGGTGCCCATTGGTCTTCCCTCTTCGGCTTGACCTTTTTACATCATCCATCAGGGTGGCATGTAGGTGTGAGAATACATATGTATTTATAATTGTGATAATCATAGTTACTTTATAATTTGCAATTATGAACATCCAAACTGATAGGTTGCATTCAATGTGATGAATCATTTGGGAAACTCTTCGGGAAACTAATGCAATTAACCATAATTAACCACATATCTGTCAAGATGAATTTGAATGCAGAAATAATTCAACCAAGTAAGAAACCAAGCAAGCACACACAAGTTGTTCCTAAAAAAGGCATCCAATTTTTCTATCATTAATCATGTCATCATGATCTATTAATCCTAGTTGTTTCCTAGGGTTATTAGTCCTTTTTAGGGTTTTGAGCATAATTAGGGTTCCAATTCATTTTTATTACTTTAAACCCTAATTTTATAAAATCACTTACAAACCCTAATTATTTCATGTTTCTTTCAAAAAAGATTCTAAGTTCATCTTTTAGCAACATGAAACCCTTATTTCGGATTATAAGTACTTTTCTTTTCTTTTTCTCTTATTCAGGGTTTCTAAGCATATTAATCATCATATTAGGTTTAAAACTCTAAACCTTGCAATTTCATCATCAAAATAGGTTAAAGTCCATATTTATCATTAAACAATTTAATAATTCTGGAATTAACTTATTTGCAAGATTAAATCTATCCTTTATCAACAATTAGAGTTTCTAACCACAAATTAATACTTTTTCCATCAAAATTATATACTTTTGCTAAAAGATACGGATTTATGTTCCCAAACTATTTTTAATGTATCCCTCATATTTTTCTAATCAAATGTCATGTATTAACTTTCCTCATCCGAGTTTTCTAGCAAGAGATATGATTTTTGTGAGTAAAACCGTTTTTACTGATTTATCAGCAAATTCTAGAAAAATGAGGATCGCTAGATTCGTGGTCTGCTGGTCCACTCAGGATCCAACGGCCAGTGATGTGCGCACCTATTTTGCAATTAAAAGAACGCGAAGGACAAGATTGTCTTTACCTGGACTGAAGGCACTAAGGGGTAGGTTGGTAATTTCACATGTCGTCTCCTTCTACAACCTCGTGACACTGCAGCTGTTGCGATGGTAAACCTTGCTGTTGAATTTGTGATCCCGTCGACTTGTGAGCATGCCAATGGACCTGGAGGCTTCACCTTCATCCGTTGAACTTGGCTAGGGGTCCAATTGACCGCCACGAATGCGCCGCAACTCCCTCCTAGTCGCTGGACTCTGGCAAGGTTTGCCAAGGGGACGGGGGTGCAGGTCAGGGTGAAAGGAACAGTTGGATGCACTAAATCACTCCTCGCGCTCTTCCATAGGGGTTGGGGTAGTAAAAGGATGTGCTGGCTCTCTCGTTTGCCCTCCCCTATATATAAGGTTGGGGTAGGTTCCTGCCGGATTGGGGATTCTCCCAATAGGCGGCCAATCCCCTACAAAGTAGGGTTGGTTTTCCTCGATTTCATCCTCTGAGTCCAAAGGAACCATCATCGGGCTTGCACACTCTCTGGATCGTTAGAAAACTGAGAGGGAAAATCACTCTAAAACTTGCAGAGTCCCAGACTCGTGGGACTTAGACGATGAGCGCCAGGCATCGGATCAAGATCCAACGGTCCTCCTTGCTCGAGATCAACCAAAAGGAAATACATATTCCTATTTGCAAAATTAATGCTATATTTTTGAAAAAATCATATCTCCTCAACCATAGCTCCTTTTTATCTCAAAATTTAAGGGAAAATTCATCTTCACATTATATAGATATTTATGAAATTTGGGAAACAAATTCCAATGGACGAGAAGGCTTCCTTCCCTCCCAAGTTATCCTTTAATTATTCCAAAATTAATTAGTATTCCTTTTCCCTTTGCCATTATCTTTTTATTTTGGGTCCCTTGGACCTCAAGAAAACCTAAAGGCATGAATTCCCATATTGGGGAATATTTACTTTCCTTTCTCCTCTTATCTATTTCTATTTCACACATTCTCCTTTTATTTAATTGAATTCTTTTCCTTTTTATTTCTCTTTTCTTTTCAATTGGGCTCAAAGGACAACAAAGCCCAATATCAATCAATCAAGGCCATTTCACACAAAACCCATCACAAATCAAAGAAATAGATTTCATTTATTCTTTAAAAGAGAATTACACTTTTCATTACATACTTAGGAAATTGAGGTAATAACATCCTCCCCTCCTTATAGGAATTTTGCCCTCAAAATTCGAACTATCAAATAAACAAATGGGGGTATGCTTTCTCCATGTCTTCCTTCATCTCCCATGTGGCCTCATCCTCTCCATGGTGCCTCCAAAGAACCTTTACTATCTCTATATTCTTACATCTGAGCTCTTTCACCTTGGTATCTAGAATCCGTAAAGGTGTCTTTGGATAAGTCAGCTTCCCTTGAAGCTCAATAGGTTCAATGCTCAGTACATGGCTTAGATCTCGCACATATCGCTTCAGGTTGGACACGTGAAACACATCATGCATCATGCTATACTGAGGGGGTAACGCCAAACGATATGCAGCTTCACCAATCCATTCTAACACCTCAAACAGACGCACATATCGGGGACTCAACTTTCCTCTATTCTTAGCTATAGCTCGGAGCGGTTAGATTTTCAAAAACACATGCTCTCCAACAGTGAAATGCACATCAGTCCATTTTGCATCAGCATACGACTTCTGTCGATCGTGGGCTCTCTTCAGCCTTTACTTGATCAAAGCAACTTTATCAGCATACACTTGGATCTCATCTGACCTCAACAGGGTCCTCTCACCCACATCATCCCAGTGAAGTGGGGACTAACACAGTCTCCCGTACAAAGCTTCATACAGAGGCATCCCGATACTGGCTTGGTAGTTGTTGTTGTAGGCAAACTCAGCTAAAGGTAAGTATTTCTCCCATGAGCCACCCCAATCGAGCACACAAGCTCTCAACAGATTTTCTAACGTATGGATTGTCCTTTCTGACTGACCATCCATCTAGGGGTGATAAGCGGTACTAAACTTTAACCTGGTACCAAGTTCCTCTTGAACTTGCTTCCAAAACTTGGAAGTAAACTTTGGGTCTCTATCAGAGATGATTGATCTGGGTACACCATGCAAACACACTATCTCTCAGATATACAGCTCAGCTAGGTCTGACACATTAGCAGTAGTCTTTAAGGCAAGGAAGTGTGCTGACTTGGTAAGACGATCTACCACGACCCATATCGCATCATGACCTTTCTTGATCTGGGGTAGAACCACCACAAAATCCATGGTGATCTATTCCCATTTCCACTCTAGAATCTCTATCGACTGTAAAAGCCCGTCAGGTTGTTAGTGTTCAACCTTCCCCATCTGTCACATAAGACAGCTGACCACACATGCCACAATGTCTTTATTCATTCCTGGCCACCAGTAAAACCTCTGCAAGTCCTTGAACATCTTAGTAGTTCCTGGGTGTACTATGTATTTGGATCCATGAGCCTCTTGCAAGATATGTTCCTTTATCGATGAATCCACCGGAACCCATATGCGATTCTCAAACCTGATTCCTCCGTCAACTCCCATGGATAGATGAGTCTGTGGCTTCATCATTAAACCTTTCATCTTATCTAGCTCTTCACTAGTTAACCGTGCTGCTATTATCTCATTTAACAACTCAAATTGAATCTGGATATTAGCCAAACGAACTCAATCTTCTAGTGGTTGTGGAGTCCACTCCACCAACTCCTCCAAACTCTTCCACTGATTGGACAAAATAGCTGCACACTTAAGTTGTTTCTGACTCATAGCATCTGCTACGACATTCGCCTTACTAGGATGATAGGCGATGGTGAAGTCGTAATCCTTCATATACTCCATGCATCGTCACTATCACAGGTTCATGTCTCTCTGTGTCAGCAGGTACTTTAAGCTCTTATGGTTGGTGAAGATCTCAAAGGTAGCAACGTATAGGTAATGCCACCATATCTTCAAGGCATGGATAATAGCAGCTAGCTCTAGGTCATGTGTCGGATAATTCACTTCATTGGGCTTGAGCTGTCGGGACGCATATGCAACCACGCTCCGATCATGTTCCAATACACAGCCAAATCCCATCTTGGACCCATCAGTAAATATCATGAAACCCTCATTTCCAGAAGGTAGAGTCAACACTAGGGCGGTGGTCAGCTTCTCCTTCAACTCCTAGAAGCGAGCTTCACATATGTCAGACCACATGAACTTCACATCCTTCTGGGTTAACATGGTCAGCGGCAAAGCAGTCTTTGAGAAATCCTTGATGAAGCGACGGTAGTATCCGGCCAACCCCAAGAAGTTGTGAATCTCGGAGGGGTTCTTTGGTGCTAGCCAGTCTCAAACTACCGATACTTTTGTTGGATCTACGGAGATTGTTCCTCCTGAGATGATGTATCCAAGAAACATGACTTGGTCTAACCAAAACTCACATTTTGAGAACTTTCCAAAAAACTTATGCTTTCTTAGGATATCAAGGACTCTACCCAGGTGGTCACAGTGTTGGGCTAGGTCATATGAGTACACCAAAATGTCATCTATGAACACTATCACAAAAGAATCAAGGAAAGGCTAGAACACACTGTTCATGAGGTTCATGAAGACACTAGGTGCATTGGATAATCCAAACGGCATGACCACAAACTCATAGTGTCCATAGCAGGTTTGAAAAGCCATTTTAGGTATATCCTCACTCCTTACTCTCACCTGGTGGTATCCTGACCTCAAATCGATATTGGAGAAGACTCAAGATGATTAGAGTTGGTCAAACAGGTCATCTATTCTAGGCAAAGGATACTTATTTTTAATGGTTTCCTGGTTAATCATCCGGTAGGCAATACACATCCGAAGTGACCCATCCTTCTTTTGCACAAAGAGGACTGGTGCTTCCCAAGGTGATGTACTGGTCTGGATAAAGCCTTTATCCAACAACTCTTGTAGTTGGGTTTTTAACTCAAGAAACTCTACATGGGCCATTCTATTGGGTGCTTTAGATACAGGGTTAGTCCCAGGAGCTAACTCGATGGAGAAATCTACCTCCCTCTCAGGGGGAATTCCTAGTAGATCATCTGGGAATTACATTTGCATACTCCTGAACCACCTCTATCTCCTCTAAGGATCGCCCCTTAACCTCAGGTATGGTAACTATGGCTAAGTAGGCTCGAAAACCCTTGGATAGCATCCGTTCAGCTTTCAAAGAAAACACATAAAGGCTGGTTGTCGCATCCCTCCTTCCTCGAATGGTGAAGTGTGGATGGCCAATTTTCCTAATAAGAATCTTCTTCTCTCTACAATCAATCTGGGCTCTGTAGGCAGAAAGCCAATCCATACCGATGATTACATCAAAGTCATTCATATCGAGAAGAATGAAGTCAGTGGGAAGCTCATGGTTCAGATACTTAACTGGAAAAATAGGGGTTTTCAAAAGAGAGGTATAAATACGACCACTCGGGGTTGTGACATCCAAAATGTAACCCAAATCCTTGATATCCAAACCAAACATAGTTTCTAGATTTCTCAAAATAAAAGTATTAGTAGAACCAGAATCAAAGAGTGCTTTTACATTTTATCCCATGACTTCCAACAGGACTACATAGTTCATACCACATCAGAAAGCTATTACATGATCTACTGAACTAAAAGGAAAACTTCTAGGGGTTATTACCCTCAATCAACCTATTATCATTTGCTTGAGCTTCTTCATTGTTGATGGCGAATAGTTTAGCTTGTCTCCTCTCTCTAGCTGGAGGTGCTCCGACTGGTGCTCCTACTGGAGGTGCTACGACTACTGGTTGTGCTGCTACAGGCTGCGACCCCAAAGGTCCTCTTGGGTCGGACTGAGGGCAGTTGGCGATGAAGTGTCCTTCTTGTTGACATCTGAAATACACCTTCTTCTCAAAGTGACACTTCCCAGGATGTGTCCGTCTGCAGGTGCGAAACTGCTGGAGGTGACCACGGGGCTTACCTTTGTGCCCATGTTTGCTTTTATTGTGGTTGCACCCTTACCCCTTCTTGTGTTCATTTATCTACCCTTGAGATCCTTCAGTGAAACCCATGTATCCTTTGGAGGGATTCTGTGCAGGCATCACCATCCTTTCCATGTTCAAGGCAGTGTTGTAGGCTTCAGAGAAGGTCTTCGGCTTACTAGCCATCACATGTGGCTTGATGGAAGGGTACATACGCTCTATGAAGTGGTCCACCCTCCTTTCTTCATCCATCATGTGCCTGAAATGTTCCAGGATGTGAAACTTGTAACCAAAGTCCGCAACTGACGAGCTTCCTTGAGTCATGTTAGTGAACTCTCTTTCCTTCTCCTTTTTGGCTGAGACGGGGATGAATCTGGCGGTGAATATGGTCTTGAAATCAGTCCACGCCATTAGTTCTTCTCTTAGGTCTCTTCCCGTGATATGGTTCTCCCATGATATCTTGGCTGCACCTTCCAAAAGGTGAGTAGCAAACATAACCTTCTTATTTGGCTGCACTTCAAGCATATGGAATCCATTCTCGACTGCAAGCAGCCAAGCTTCTGCCTTGTTGACCACTTTAGACTTATCTTCTCCCCAAAACTTCTCGATGTTCAGCTTGACGAAGTCCAAGTTGGTGGCTCCCAGTCGAGGACGAATAGGAAGTGGCTCACCATTCTCATCTCTAGCTATGTCCCTGAGGGCTAAGGCATGGAGAGCCTCAGTCAGCCGTTTCTGTTGCTCCATCCATACCGTATCCATAATGTGGACTACCATAGCCGGTTCCAGACCACCAGACTGGTCCTCCTCCATCTGGGCTACTTCCTCGTACACATTTTGCTCCTCATATCTCGGTCCCTCCTCTTGCTCTAGGTTGCTGAAGGGTATTGGTTTAGGGTTGGGGGCCTCATGTGTAGTTCATTCAGGTCTCTTTCTCTTCTTTGAGTTTTCATCTCCATGGTTCCGCTTCCTTTTCTCAGAAGACCCATTCTCTTTGCGGGGAGGCCCACCACTGTTGGTGACAACTGGGATAGCCACAATCTTTGTACAAGCCATCTACATTAGCAGACAAACATACCTTTAGTCTATATTTAACTAATTATACTTATGCCAATGACATCTTAATTACATATCTTTTATTACTTTGGTAGAGGATTCTTTAAACCTTATCAACCTTACCCATACCTCAAGAGGGTGAGGAAGAGAGAGAAAATCCTAATCCTTAAAATCCTTAATAGAATTTGAGTTGAGAAGGGATGAACAAGATGAGAGAGTCCTAAAGGTATCTTATTTTGAGTCAAATCCTAAGACATTGGCTAGGAAGTCACACAATCCAGGAGTCCTCGTATTCTAACTAGCGGTGCGGAGGAAAATATTGCCAGCCCCAGGACGTGATCCTTTTCTAGACACCTCTGTCTTTCGGAAAATCCTCTAATAACACCCTCGGTTCTATATAATTTGTAAAATTTAATAAATATTAAAGATTAAATGAGGAACCAATGCGTTGATACCAATTGTAATGACCCTGCCTCCCGGTATCCGCCAATTAAGGGAGACCAAGAGGTCAGAGCCGTTATCCCAATAAACTAGATCAAAGGTTCAGAAATTAATCAATAATAATTAAGAAATTAAGGGAGACCAAGGTAATTAACAAATCAATTTACATTTTCAATGTATCAATCTCCACCGCTTTTTCCCTAACCCTGGAATACCCTCTCTAGGGTTTGACTTAAGGCCACCTTCTCAATCCCGAGCTTGGTGCCTAGGGTCACCTCTCATGGTGCCCTTTTGTCATGCAACGTAGACCACCTTCTCATTCCCGAGCTTGGTGTTTGGGGTCACCTCTCATGGTGCCCATTGGTCTTCCCTCCTGGGCTTGACCTTTTTGCATCATCCATCAGGGTGGCATGTAGGTGTGAGAATACACACTTATTTATAATTGTGATAGTCATAGTGATTTTATAATTTGTAATTATGAACATCCAAACTGATAGGTTGCATTCAATGTGATGCATCATTCGGGAAACTCTTCGAGAAACTAATGCGATTAACCATAATTAACAACATACCTGTCAAGATGACTTTGAATGCAGAAATAATTCAACCAATTAAGAAACCAAGCAAGCACACACAAGTTGATCCTAAAAAAGGCATCCAATTTTTCTATCATTAATCATGTCATCATGATCTATTAAACCTAGTTGTTTCCTAGGGTTATTAGTCCTTGTTAGGGTTTTGAGCATAATTAGGGTTCCACTTCATTTTTATTACTTTAAACCCTAATTTTATAAAATCACTTACAAACCCTAATTATTTCATCTTTCTTTCAAAAAAGATTCTAAGTTCATCTTTTAGCAACACGAAACCCTAATTTTGGATTATAAGTACTTTTCTTTTCTTTTTCTCTAATTCAGGGTTTCTAAGCATATTAATCATCATATTAGGTTTAAAACCCTAAACCTTGCAATTTCATCATCAAAACAAGTTAAAATCCATCTTTATCATAAAACAAGTTAATAATGCTCGAATTAACTTATTTGCAAGATTAAATCTATCCTTTATCAACAATTAGGGTTTCTAACCACAAATTAATACTTTTTCCATCAAAATTATATACTTTTGCAAAAATATACTGATTTAGGTTCCCAAACTAATTTTAGCATATCCCTCATATTTTTTTGATCAATTTTCATGTATTAACTTTCCTCATCCTAGTTTTCTAGTAAGAGATATGATTTTTGTGAGTAAAACCCTTTTTACTGATTTATCAACAAATTCTAGAAAAATGAGGATCGCTACATTCGTGGTCCGCTGGTCCACTCAGGATCCAACAACCAGGGATGTGCGTGCCTATTTTGCAATTAAAAGAATGCGAAGGACAAGATTGTCCTTACCAAGACTGAAGGCACCGAGGGACAGGTTGGTAATTTCATGGGTCGTCTCCTTCTTCAACCTCACGACACTATAGATGTTGCGATGGTCAACCTTGCAGTTGACTTCATGATCCCATCGACTTGCAAGCATGCCAATGGACCAGGAGGATTCATCTTCCTCCATTAAACTTGGTTAGGGGTCCAATTGACCACCACGAATGTGTCGCAACTCCCTCCTACTCGCTAAACTCCGACGAGGTTTGCCAAGAGGATGGGGGTGCATGTCAGGGTGAAAGGAACAATTGGAGGCACTAAATCATTCCTTGCACTCTTTCGTAGAGGTTGGGGTAGCAAAAGGATGTGTTGGTTCTCTCGTTCACCCTCCCCTATATATAGGGTCAGGGAAGGTTCCTACTGGATTGGGGATTCTCCCAATAGGCAGCCAATCCCCTACAAAGTAGGGTTGGTTTTCCTCAATTTCATCCTATGAGTCCAAAGGAATCATCATCGGGCTTGCACACTCACTGGATCGTGAGAAAATAGTGAGGGAAAATCCCTCTAAAACTTGCAGAGTCCCAATCTTTGTTGGACTTAGATTTTGAGCGCCAGACATCAGATCAAGATCCAACGGTCCTCCTTTCTCACGATCAACCAAAAGGAAATACATATTCCTATTTGCAAAATTAATGCTATATTTTTGAGAAAATCATATCTCCTAAACCATAGCTCATTTTTATCTCAAAATTTAAGGGAAGGTTCATCTTGAAATTATCTAGATATTTATGAAAAATTTGAGAAAAAAATTCCAATAGATGAGAAGGCTTCCTTCCCTCCCAAGTTATCCTTTAATTAATCCAAAATTAATTAGTATTCCTTTTCCCTTTGCCATTATCTTGTTATTTTGGCTCCCTTGGACCTCAAGAAAACCTAAAGGAACAAATTCCCATATTGGGGAATATTTACTTGCCTTTCTCCTCTTATCTATTTCTATTTCACATATTCTCCTTTTATTTAATTAAATCCTTTTCCTTTTTATTTCTCTTTTCTTTTCAGTTGGGCACAATGGCCAACAAATCCCAATATCAATCAATCAAGTCCATTTCAATCAAAATCCATCAAAAATCAAAGAAATAAATTTCATTTATTATTTAAAAGAGAATTACACTTTTCATTACATACTTATAAAATTGAGGTTATAACACAAAGAGTCTTATCCAAAGTTCCCTCGCCCGAACCATTGTGTTAGGTTGACCACCCTAACACAAAAGTAGCACATCAATATATAAATAAGATTTGCTACATGGAATAGAAATGAGACAAAAAATAGAACCCTTTTGTTGTTATATACTAAATTACATTAAGTTCCAGTTTGTGTTAGGGTTACACCTCTCGTTGCGGCATGTACGTCATTGCATACTCACATCATCCATATTATATGCACAATACAAATTTATGAATTGAAAAGCTATCCATCAATTTAAAACATAATCAACATTCTCACAGAGCTGGAAGCTTTTGCATATTGTTAATATCACCTATTTCGACAATCATCAACACTTAAATTAACATCCATTTCAAAAAAAAACTTATAATCATTGTATGGTTGCATGGTTCTGTTAATTCACGGTCACTCCAGAGTTCTATACAATGCACCAATACACAACCACACTCAAATGACTGTCTTGAAAATTAAGATACACAAAAGTATGTTGCAACCAATTAAGAAATCATATTTATTTCTCCTTTAATAGACTTTCGAGTATACATTAGTTTGCATATACATGCCACGATCTACGCCTATGATAATGGATGGACATTTCATATGATTACATCGAGATAGCATCTTTTCTAAGAAGAGAAATTATAGGAATACAAAACATGTGCTCCAACCATTCATGCGCTCCATGTTCCTTACTTTAAGCATGTAACACATTCAATAAATCAGAGTAAGAGAAATAAGTTGTAAAGTAAAAGTAAAAGGTTTCAACAAAAGGTCAATATGGTACAGTAATTTAGAAAATAGGAAATACCTCAATCCCAAGTCATTATGATAATTAAATACAAAATGCAAAGATGTGGCAACTACATAATGTAAAGAAGTTTGACTAAACCATGGTAATTTTGAAAGCTTGTAAACATTAAGATGGAAATAAGAGATTAACTTCTCAGTATGACCAAATGCCAACCAAAAAAAATAAGTGTGATACAAGTGAAATTAAGAAGATGTAAGTTGTACAACTCCCAGGTTGTCCACATTGGAGACTAAGAAGTCCCACCAAAAGCTACTTAGGTGTCCCACAAGTCCTATTTGTACCCCAAAATTAGAGTGTCGACAAGACATTAAGGGACCATTCGCCCCCCATTATTGAGAATAATAGTATATGTATGCAGTAACATCACCTCATTTAGGGATCGATTGGGCTTTGAGTTGTAAAATATAGCGATCAAGTGGACCAGCTAGATATGGAAAATAGTTGGGACTGGACCCTTACCACTATGCATAGAATGATTTTAAAAACTCTAATATCCAATTGTAAAACTACCAGATCAAATACTACAACCGATTATTAACCATAGACTTGTACTATTCTTTGTATATAGATTACAGAACTTGCAATTGCACAAGCCAAATGACCCCTTAATGGAGTAAATGGAGGTAATAATAGAGGCATCATTCAAGGGATTTTCTGGTCATGTTTGAATGAAGGTTTACTTAAGGACTCAAAACATGTGCTAGTCTCATTTCCAAACAAATTTCTAGTATACAAACAAGTTTGTTAGTGTTGCAAACCTCTTTCTGATATAGTTAGTTTGTTTTTTCTTGAAATTTATCAAATCATACCTCATACGATTCCATGTCTTATAACCATACACCCTATTACTTGTTTTCTTGTTTCTTAGTGTCCCCTATAGTGGCAACCAATCTAGATTTTGTGAAGATGTAAAAGCAAAAGTAGCTCCATACCTTGTATTAAATTCCCACCTCACATGCTTTAATTTGTTATAACTCTACACCCTACTACTTGTTTTCATGTTTATTAATGTCCCCCATTGTGGCAACGAATATAGATTTTCTGAAGATGCAAAAGTAGTAGTAGATCCATACATTATTTTACAAAAATCTCTACAATATAATTGGTTGTTGTATGTCTATTATTTGGAGTGAAGGTCTCACATTTTGTGGCATATGCTTACTTGATGTGTGGGTACTAGCACACTCTACCACTCTCAAATGCCTCATCATTCCATATGGACAGTTCAATGATTTTCATTACACAATTGAGTATGATATTCTTGATTCATCCCTCCTACAAATTATGTGGAATTCACTTGGATAATATTCTGAGACATGTATTACTTTTGGAGTTCAATATTATATGCCATTATATGTTTATATGTATTGTTGGGATAAATTGGACATGACTCATCAAGACATACAAAGTTGATGCCCAATCCAAATTTTGATATAAGTTCTATATAAGTGATAACTAATGCACAACTACTTTTCATGTGAATATTAGTATATTCTACAATAGATCTAGCTTTTACTTGAATATTTGTTGATTTAAAGTAGAACATTGAAAATGTTGACACTTTATAGGCACATTCTAGATTGCACTCATCATTATCCTCTGGACAAGTAAATAGGAAACTTACTCTTTTGAAATCTAAACATATAAAAGATAAGTAATCTTCCATTCTATTTATTATTCAGGAATGTTAGTAGATGAAATAATTCATATCCAACAGTGATAAAGTTACGTTTACAAGAGATTTAATACATCAAGCTTATTGTAGCTCAACTATCTTTCTCGATATATGTGTATGTACTCAAATTGAGATAAGATACAAAGACATGCATCATTGATATGGTGTACTGACAAAAATAGTAAGTTCAACATAAAACATTCTCAAGAATTTGGAATGAAATAAAACTTACTTGTAGTCAAGTGGATTTGTACCACTCTTATAAAGAGGGTGGATGGACTATTGACTCATAAATCCTGAGGCAAATGAGTACCTGTAGATAAGTTTATATTTCGATAAATAATTAGTTCATCTATACATCAATCATATAACATTCAACTTGGTACTATAAAGCACAAACAATGGCATATTTATTGGTTTGAATATAACAAAATTGATCATTGCATAGGACCATGTCGAAAACTATGGCTACGTAGATCAAACCATTGTGATCAACTTTATATCTACTATAAGCAAATCCTAAAGCCAAATGATCACCTTACCTGAGTTATTCATCTATACACATATCATGAAAACATTCAACTTAGTCCAAAATAAAAAAAATGACATATGTATTGGCTAAAAAGGTCTTGACAGCAAAACCATAGCACATAGCAACTTCAAGATGATTTTTGTTGTTGTTTTTGAAGATGAAGACGGCTCCATGGTGGCACTCCTAAAGGATGCAACGGTAGAGCATCCCTGTGGGTAGCCAAGCAGCACCTAGTGGCGGTAACCGCCCACAAGGGAGGGCTTCTCTTCTTTGCACAAACAGTCTCTCTCTCAGTGTTAGGGGCAACACATAACTAGATACTCTATGAAATATGATATGAGTGGAGCAATCCCCTCATCTAGGTTTTGCTTATTGATAGAAGGCAGACACACTGTCATATAAATAGGATAAGGGGGAAGCATGCAGACACATGACAAACCCTAATGGGCCAATACACAATTGAGCCCATATTACAAACATATTAAACAACTTAAGTAAATAGAGTAAACCACTTAAGTAAATAGACTCTCTAACATGATTTGCAGGGAAAGTTGACCTGAGATCCATAGAATAAATGAATGATAAGAAATTGAGGGCTAACTGATAGGAACCCGACTGGAATTATTCCTCCTAAAGTATGCATGCTTCCCCCTTATCCTATATAAAGGAGGGTGATTCCTCTTATCAAAGATATCAAAAAGCCTTCTTTTACTTTATAAAACAGTTTCATAGTAGGATCCAAAACCCTAGAGAGAGATGAAAAGTTGCCTCCGCCTGTGGGCGTCTACAATCCCTTCTTGGCTTGGTCACCTTCCGGGCATTTTAATAACCTTTAATGGTCATTCGTTGATATCTTGTACTCGTACTTCTGCCTTTCTACCCATCACCTCTACTTTCTAATTTGCCTCTACTTCTACTCCAGATAACACCATTATGATCGAGAAACTTCTACAACCCACTTTCCTTCTATGGAGTATATACTTGAGGGGGAGTGTTTGAGTGATGAGTGTTTCATTGTAATCTTGAGGGAGAGAAATTCTTATAAGGGCTTGGTCAAACTTTTATTCTATTTCCTTCTTTTTAGTTTGTTTGTCTGTTTGCAAGCTGACTTGGGATTATCCCAAGCTTTAACTTGAGGGGGAGTATTACAGAGTCTTATTTATTTAGTTAATTAGGTAATTTGAGTCTAATTGTATATGGGCCCAAGTGTGTCTAGGCCCATTAGGGTTTAGTCTAAAGTTTGTATGCTTCCCCCTTCTCCTATATAAAGGAAGGGGATTCCTCTTACCTAAGATATCACAAAACCTTCTTTTACTTTATAACAAGAATAAAGAAATGTCTTATTGAGGGTTTTTGTGATTGTGTCAGGTGTCCTAAAACAACCCTAAAATCAATAAGAAGATTCTTGATATCAAAGAATGCCAAAAGAAGAGGAAGGTGGATCTGGAATACCAATATAGAAGGGGTGATCAAACCTTCCTCGTAATGATGATGAGTTTGATGATGATGTGGATGTCCTACATGATACACAACCAGATCCTAAAAGGCTTGGTTCTTCTGGTTCTTCTTCTATTAATAGGCCATTTGTCAGTAAACATATGTGGTGGCCAAGGGCATGGGAATGCTAGAGACATGCATCCTCTCATTTGTGCCTGAGGAGAAAGAGTGGGGCGAGACCGATGAGGTTGATGAATGTGAAGACTATGGAGATGAAGAAGATGGTCTCAAATCTAGTTCCCATGAATATTTGTGTTCCAAATGTTTATTTATGTTGTTATGTTTTTGTGGTCTTGATGTATAACACATACTTATCAAACAATAGCTACTTTTAATGTGCTTTGAATGTGCACTACCCATTATGTCTCATCTTACTTTTTTTTGGTTCTCACAATTTGTGTTAGAGATGGTTATGTTTAGCCTTCTTGGGGATTGAGGATTCAATAAGTAGAAAAAAATTAATCACCTTTTGTTATGATTTCATCTCAAGAATTTAACATATGTCATGTCATATCTTTTATTTAAGTTTCTATATCTTACTTTGATTATGTTGTTGAAGATTCAAGGTAATTCATTCTCACTGCTTTGTGAATTATTGCATTGTGTTATAATGGTCTTTATATTTATATTTAGATTTTGATAGATTGTATACTTGTTACAATTATAAATGATTTTATGTTTTGGATTTAAATGATGTTAAGATCGTTGTGGTTCCATTTTTTGCATATTTTAAAGAATTGAAGCTTTATAACATTCACGTACTAGAAGACATTTTTATCTGAATTTAGTATTTTATCAAGCCGTCTAGGGTGCCCAACTGTGTTAGTTTGACACTTTAACAACCATGGGGTATGAGTAACCATTGAAATGGTTATAATTATCTAGTCATACATTATTGAAACAATGAGCATAAGAAGATGAAGAAATGAATGAATTCAACTAAGTTTTATAGAAATTTACAAAAAAATAAACATTAGTGTCATATAAACAGCAACCCCATTCAAATCAGGACACAATTCATTTGATACATGTCATGTAACTAACTCTAAGGAGATACACTAAGATATAAGTTTCTAGAAGCTTTTCCATCGTACATGTTCATCACTTAACTTAATGGTCATGTACAACCAAAAGACCACAAATCATCAACATTGAATGTTAGGCAGTGATATTACTACATTCATAAAGAAAATATAATAAGATGTAAAAGGGATAAATAATTAAGCCATCTAAAATTTTCAAATTCATAATATGGCATAGATAATGTAAACACATTTCTAGTTTCAACCTATTTGAAACGTAAAGGTCACTCAGTAAGCTATTCACAATATGTAAAATGGAGTTACAAACAAATTGATTGATATTCTCGTGAGTCAATGTCTTTGTACCCAAGAAATATTGCCTATGTATACATGACATTTGTCATTCGCTTGCACCATAATAACAATTATCAATGATATTAATCAAATACGCAAATGTTTTGCACCAATATAACAACTATCAAGGATCCCACCTAGGCGACGCTTGGGCGAGCTAGGCTCAAGAAGAGGTGCCACATCTGGGTGTCTAGGCCCAAACTAGTTTGGTTGGATAGTTAAGGTTATTTAGGCCAAATTTTAGGTTATTGTGGTTTCACATTAGGATGGTATATCACACACTCTTCACTATGTCCACTCCTCTTCCATCAACTACTTCAACACATGGTATCCTTCCACACCACCACAAGGTTAGCAATACTACAATCTATCAAGGTCATCTTCTCCTATGTGATTCTTGTATCCTCTACCTCATCCGTTTACTATTTTATACATAACATATTCCCCTTTTTTCTCAACATTAATAGTAAATTTTCATTTATCTCTGATATTACTAGTTACTCCATTTTAGTTTCCTTAGATTGTTACTACAACTTTTTTGTTTATAAATTGTGAATTTCATTTGTCCTGTTGTTGTTATGAATATATCATTGGCTTCATTTCAAACAACAATTGTTCTCTTTGAAAACTCCAATAAACCTCAGGATAAAGCTAATTTCAAACATATTATCATACCCAAACCCTTATTTAATATCATATGCAATATAGTGATGAAAGGAATGAAGAAACTATACATGAGTCATGTCCCAAAGGAAAACTTATGAGTCAAAGGGGAAATAGATTCCTTCCACAACCCAAAGACTAAGCACATTTCCATCCACATTAACATAGGGGTTTTGGTCAAACTTCACAAGGAGAAGCTTTGGTGAATGAATAGAAAATGGCAAGGTTGACGATACATTCGACTCCTCCAAGATTTAAATTAGTTTCACATGGAGAACTAAAAGATTGAATTTGATTCATGATCTGAAAATAAAATCTCTGTGTCGGTGGACAATACATATTGAATAAATAGGATATATGGTGGGGTGATAGGCGACAATAATAGGAGACAAACAAGCATCAAGATCAAGAAAAGCTACGAGAGACAACAATTATAGAATATTTTCCACTAAGATTTACAAGACAAAAGATGGCGGACAATGATCCTTTTTTAGTCTTTATATCGATTACGTGTTTTGTGAATGTATCGTTAACGTATACTAATTGCTTACACCGAATTACTTAAACATCATGGCAACATATAGACTAAATAGTTACATGAACTTTCCTAAAAAAAACATAGACTAAGTAGTAGCTAATGAACCACCTAAACAAAATATTTCAAAGGAAAAAATATATTAGAAAAAAAGTGTCTATTAGTAAAAGAACTAATCATCTTCAATAATTAGGATACTAGGAATGACTGTAATTAAAAATGGCTAACCTTCCAGTAGTAGTTAAGCCACGTGGAGAAGCAAACAACTACACAAAAAAGGAATTCTTAATAGTGATATGTTAGGTGACCATCAACGCAAGGATAACTACAAGAGAGATTATGAGAACAATGCATCTATAGACTGAAAAATTGGTATAGATATAAGATATCTCAATTCTCATTAAAATACTCAAAAGAAATTTAGGTATAAATTTACTATACATTGAAGTGGGTAAGTAGTGCATATCAATTATTTCAATCACAAAGTTAATTAGATGTATACAACCCTAAAAAGAAAAAAAAAAACAAATTGGGACCTATTGATCTATCAAGTGTAAAGGCAATGTCTAAAATAATGAAATCGAATATCTTTATGACTTTTGCAACACTCATAAAAAAGCTAGCTATTGATTGTGTGATTAAAAAATGTGAAACAAAATTGCAACTATAATGAGACCGAAGAACTTGCATGAGGATTGACACAATAAGAGGTACATGGATCAATCATTAGATTGCCTTGTATTAATATTATGTATGATATATTATACGGAACTCTCTAAAAATGAGAAGAATCGTACTTCTTATTGTGTATTACAATAGTAGTAATTGTCTTTCCATAAATTTGCATCATTACTAGATTGGATGGCATACATCGATATTTGTAACAACTTCAATTTGCAATTCTCAATAAAATCATATAAGTAACCCAACTGTGAGTGAACAAACATGAAATTTCTGGAATCTTGTCTAGATATTAGGATTTAGCAAGGATTGCACAGATCCTACATGTTGTCTGCGTTGTTGTAGACACTAAGGTCAATACAATTCAGTAGGTAAAGTGTGGGGATAACAGTTCATCATAGGGTCCAGATGTTGCATGAACATCACCAAGAAGGGTAGAGTAGATATTATTTACTTGTGTGTCATCATGGTCTATTAAAAGTTCTCCTTGGCGTGATGAAAATTGCTTCTGGGGGATCTGGAGACATGCTTTTGGTCGCAGCAACAGAAATACCTCATCATGCAATTTTAAAATTGGATAAAGGAGGGGTCAGTAAATAACTAGCCAATCTAAAATGACTAATATATCAAATGATCAAGTAAAAATATGAGTTAGTGCAGCTTAAATGTCCCCAACCAGGGTCGTTGTTTGGTCAAAATTATTCTTAGACTTGCCCCTTCAACCTTGCCTAAGCGCCACCCTTTGCTTACCTTCCGATACGTCGCTGCTGTTGGATAGTTTCAACAAGGGATGATGTAGTTGAGAAAAGATGAGGAAGAAATGGACTCGAGTAGGAAGGATGGCTTGAATAGAGGATGACGAGAAGGGTGAGCGGGGAGGGGGGAACTCGAATGCCTCTAGCTTGCAGCAGCGGCAAACAGGTGAGCAGCACCAGACAATGGGCGAACAGCGACATAGAATCGGCGAGCGGCGGTGGCGCAAGACCTGGGTGCGCGGTCGTGTCGCTCCGGCTGGGAAACACAACAGATGCGGCTTTCGATTCCAAAAGAAACCAAAAGTGTTTTACCCTCTTTTTAACATATGTGGTTCGTTCAAATTAGAAAATCAATCTAAGATGTTCATTTATTCGTGAGGTTATCGACTGGATTCTGTTTGGGCCTTTGTGCAAGGATGACGACCTAACACATGCTAAGGGTGATGACCCTTACAGATCTCGTGACCCGACCCTTACACAAAATCAATTCTGTAGTAGTGAGGAGAGGATGTGTTTGAAGTCATGTCGTCCAGTAAAGTGCTGCTCAAGGCATGTCGGTGCCTCAAGAGAATGACCACGATCATGTGGTCTGAAAATGAATGTTTAGTACAAAGATGGAATTACCAGCAAATCTATTTCATTGGTTACAGTTTCGGAGACATATAATGTACGGTGCATTTTGGGTTGTGACGTGACATTTCTTTTTTTCATATGAAGAGCCGTTGATTGCTGTCCCTTGTTTTAGGAAAAAAAATCTTTAGTCAACATCAATAGTACCAATAAGAAGCTTCCTATTGACAAGGCTGTTGAACATACCACCATCCGCTTTCTCTCAGGAGAAATATGGTAACTTGGCCTCTAATCAGGATTGCAGCTTCCATCTTGATTCTTGGGTGGTAAATATAATAACATACAGGGAACTGCGGATGCACCGTTCACTAATTAAGTGAGGTATATCGACATACCACTGCAGATCTCTTCAGACACTTATGACAGATAAAAAGTGCTATACTGACTATTGTAAAAGTGATCAAAACTATGAAGAAATGGGTAACAGATCAATAATTGATAACAACAACAAAATTGAGCCTGAATGTTTGCTGGGTCTCCATCATTCTCTCTGCCTATCATGTCTTTGAACCGAGTGCTCATTTCGTATAGCTTCACACTCACTCATCTGGTAGTATATTTCTTATTTTAAATTTTTAGTAGTATAACATTATATACATAGCTCTAACGTACCTATGATACCTAGAAATTTTATTAAAATCCTCATTCTATGTTACTGTTAAATTATATATTTCTGCCAACTTAGGTTGGCGGTATATAAGGAGAAAAGATTAGATTTTTGAGATAACGAGGGATTCATCTATATGTTAATTAGTCATTCTAACGATTGCTAATTATATTGTCCTCACTTTTTACTTCTCTTCAGTCTTCTTATTTTTGTTAAAATAACTAATTTGTATAATAAGATGTTACGTATACTGGTTGAACTGAACTTTACTAAAAAAGTAGTTTATTTTAATTAAGAAACACAAATTGTATTGAAATATCACCTTCTTTTCTAATGTGTGCCTTCTATTGTGTACCAGGCTTTACCATTCTATTATAGCTCACTTTTCACAATGTTTTGAATTTTGAGGCTATAATGGAATTTTTGTGTATGTCCTCCTTCATAAATAAATTTATTTTTATAATTTGTCTAGATAAAGTTTCATCAAAACTTAGTAAACACAACTTTTACACATAATCCTATTTATTTGTGTGATTTTCTTGATATAAATTGTGTGCCAAATTCGTCAACAATGTTATACAAACCACATAACTTTGTCAATAGCATTTATTTCTACAAGTGAATGTTATACAAACCACATAGCTTTGTCAATAGCATATATTTCTACAAGTGAATGCTATCGCTTAAACATATTTCACTACTAATATATTAACACCTTAATAAGTATTTTTTTGGTATATATATTTTGGTGAGTAGGATTTACTCATGTCCCCTCATTATGAAATTTTGTATGAAAATACACATAGCTTATTTTTAAAAGTATGGCCAAAAAAGTGCGAACTTATACAATAAGTTACATAGTATTAGACCTCATGACCGTGTGCTAATATCAATGATAACATATGCATACTTCAGCTAATGTATGCTTATCACTTACTTCTTCCCTATATAACAAGTTTTGAAACTAATAGAAGAGTATTTTTACTTTGAATCGATATCGTTCATAGCAATTGATGCTTTAAATATGATAAAAAATAATTGATCAAGATGTTGATAAAATGATATGTTGGAGTTTCACAAGCATTATGAAATTTACAAATGAAGCCATATTGGATTCATAAAACATATTATGCATTCTATCCAATGTAATAATTTGCAACGACTTTTTTAATTTTTTTATGAAGATTTCATATAAACTTTATAATCACCAGTATCATTCACAAAAAAATTGTTAATAAACAATGTAATATTGTAAAGAGGCGAGATCACCTATTTACTAAAATTTATAAGAAATACAAAACATCCACAATTTTAACAAAAATAGAAACTTTGAGGATGATTGCATAATATTCCAAGTAAATAAGCATGATTCCAGATACATTGTAAAATGTCAATAGCAGCAGAAATAAAGAAATACTAAGTCTTCACATGGATTTTATTGTTTACTAAAAGATTGATTTCTAAAAGAAAAGATAAGAAAAACATGATCTAGCTATAGCAACCTTATCATCCTTTCCAAAAGCTTGAGATCAACTCCTGAGCAAAACCTCCTTCAAGCTTGTCCTTCTCCTTGCACAACACTAATACCTGGGTGGTTGGGAAAACACCCAACAAGAGGAAAAGGAAGAAAAAGTATGTGTTACAAAATTATTCTAAAGGTGTCAAGATAAATGTAATAAGTAAAACAGGCTAGCGAATCACCAAAGATGAGACATCAAGAGTATGAGGCTTTAAATAAGGAAACTTGCCAATAACAATTGTAAATAAAGGATTTGCATGTAAATTAATATGTCTACCTAACTAAGTAGGGTTGAGGCACCTACCAGACATCTAACCTTAGGTGAGGGGAGAATAAGGCATTCCCAGTCACCTATAATATTATGGAGACAAATAAAAACATTCCCCTAGGGCGATTATATACATGCCCTCTGTGGATGGTTGTACATAAGTACCTCTACTTTAAAATTAAATAGAACATATAACTACATGCTAGCAAAAGTGTTATGGCAAGATTAATCAAATGATTTATATAACATGGCAGTGGGGTTTTTAAGATAATATTACAACTGGTTTTGATGCATAAACAAATTAGGTTTCAAGAATAATGGATTAGGTCAGATTAAGCCTCATTAGGGAACATAGGTAATGGTATAATAAGTTTCCCAACTATATGTGTAGATGCACATACCTTGTTCCTCCAAACCCTAGAACTTACTTTCAGATCCCTAGTCAAGATTACAGTCCACTTTCCCCTATTACATAATCATATACATGCATTAATGATAAGTTCATTCATTAGAAGGTCAAAACCCTAAAGTTACTAAATTTTGCGCAAACCTTAAAATTAGACTCTAAAAATATCACCATTGTCTTAGTTAGGGTTTTCTTATCAAAATGACATATAATATTATGTATTTTGAAGATATGGACTTTTTGGGTTATTTTTGGTGATTTTTAATTAATTAAATCATTCTAAAAACACTTTTTCACAAACATCAGAATCCTCGAAAATATTTTAAATGGATAGATCTCGTTCTCTTGATTTCAAAACACTGTTTATTTTTCATTTTTGACCACTGAATTAATTTTCTGTGATTGATTTCATATCAACTAATAAAAAAATCGAAAATTCGAATATCAAATAGAGAAGAGAGAGAGAGTAGAGTGGGGCTTAGTGGTGGGACCCGCACACCCTTTTTTCCTCTCGCTAGCGACTAAGGGACCCCAGACAACCCGTGGTGAACGTGGGACCACATAAAGCAAAGGACCAAGGTACCCTTCTCGCGATCAGAGGTGTACGAAGAGGAGATGGAGGGAAAATTAGTAAAAATGCATGGGGCTTTCTTCCCAAAGCACCCGACGATGACCGACGAGCAGCTTCTGCTGCTTGCTTGTGATTTTGGGAAAAAATGGAATACACAACCAAAATTCGTGTTTAAGCATGTAATTCAAAGCTTGGAGCAAGACGAAGCTAAAGATACCTTTAATTGCACCGATGGCGGAGGGAGAAGAGAGGAAAAGGTGCCACAACCTAGACGTCTTCGATAGCTGGTCGAGGGTCCAAATGGCAACAAAACTTGAAATCTAGGGCAGGGTTGAGTTGCTAAGGTGACAGCGAACCTAGGGGTATGGATATTTATAGACAAGGAGGCCTAGGCTAGGGTTTAGCTAGGTGGGGAGAGAGAGGAGTCCCGCTTGATTTGTGATTTTCTCAAATTATCATCGAAACACAAAAACTCTGGAATAAAGTTGTGTAGAATCTTGTGAGGAGTCCAACAAACCCAAAACTTCACGATTTCATCGAGTATATCTTGAGATAATTGGATTTGAGTTTTCAGAAGGAAAACGACCTGTTTCCTAATTAATTTGAGGAAGAAGACAACCACTAGCCATATGATCCATGGACCTGGGTCCACTGATGGATCCTGGCCATCCGATCCTATGGGTGGAGGCCTAGAACAAAGATCTAACAAAATTTTGATCAAATTGATATATTAACTTTAAATGTTTTTCTCTATCCTCGTTTGGAGGCCCAAACGATATCCAAAATTAACCAAAATTTATACTCTGACTGATTTTGACACGTAGAATCTAAATATGGAATTATTTTTCCTTTTGGGGAATTTTAATAGGTTAAAAATTAAAATGTCATTTTCTCTTTCCTCCTTCAAAAAGAGGTGATAATATTCCTTAAGATTTGTGAAACTTCACCCATAAGTCTCCCCAAGTGAATTGGATATGAGTTTGTCATAAATTTCATAAGTTGGGATTATTTATTTATTTAAATAATAAATAGAAGATTCTACACACTTTCTCTCTCTTATTTTTACTCATTATTCAAACATTATCCAAATTAGTTGCAAATTTTCCCAAATGCTTATTTTTATGTTTAGATTATGAATTCGGAGTTAGTTTTCTAATTTGAGGGCATTAAATATTTTATTTCACTTTATTGATGTATTTCCTATTTTCTTTTGATAAGGACATTAATATATACATTTATCTTCCAAATTAAATGGTACTTGGCCCTTAAGTTTCTTTTAAGTCAAGAAAATGAAATTGAGTGTCAAATTATCCTTATGGGTTTCTGTTTATGATTTTTTGAACAATATATTCCTCATTATCTTCTTTTATCCATTAAATCCCATATTACCTCCAATTATTGCATTTATCATCTCCTTTATATATAATTTGGATTTTCTCTTCTTTTTCCAATTCTAAAAAGTACTAGAAAGTTCTAGGACGAAATATCTTAGTATTTTTATTACTTAGTGTACAATTTGCACTTCAGACCCATTATTTAAAACCCAACTATGGTATTTGTGCATATAACCCTATATTAAGAATATATGAGAAATATTTATCCAATAACCAACATAATTCCACTAAATCAATTCCAAAGACATATGGGGTGAAAATGAAGGACAAATCTTATAGAAATAGTACAAAGAGATACATAGTGGATTTCGGTATGTTACAACACTCCACCCCTTAAAAAGGATTTCGTCCCCAAAATATCATACAAAGAAGGAAGGGTGAGTATGTAACATTTTGTCTTTCAACTCCCAAGTGGTTTCTTCTAAACCATGATATCTCCACAAAACCTTCACCAGATCTATCTCCTTATTCTTTAGCTACTTTACTTGGGAGTCAAGGATCCTCATAGGTAGTTCTTCATAGGTTAGATTCTCATGAATCTCCATAGGTTCAATCGTGAGTACATGAGACAGATCCTTTACTTAGTTCCTCAACACAGAGACATGGAACACATTGTGAATCTTGTGGTAAGTAGGAGGTAAGGCTAAGCGATATGCACAGTCACCCACTTTATCTAAGATTTCAAATGGTCCAATATAGTGAGGACTCAACTTGCCTTTTACTATAGATCTTATAATAGAACGTATAGGCTTGATCTTCAGAAAAGCATAGTCTCCCACTAAGAAGCTTACATTAGACGTTTTCTTATCAACATACTTCTTATGTCGATCTTGAGAAGCTTTCATCCATTTCTTTATTAGTTGTACCTTCTCAAGCATCATCTGTATGTCATCGATCTTCACTAGGGATCGTTCACCAACATCATCCCAATGCAAAGATGAACGACAAGGTCTACCATAGAGAGCTTCAAAAGGTGGCATCCCAATACTATCTTGGTAGTTGTTGTTGTAAGAAAACTCTGCTAATAGTAGATACTGATCCCAAGCACCACCGCAATCCATCACACAAGCATGTAGCAAGTCCTCTAGAATCTGAACTGTTCTCTCAGACTGACCATCAGTTTGCGGGTGGTATGCAGTACTGAAATGCAGATCAATACCCATTTCTTCTTGAATCTGACCCCATAAGCAAGAAGTGAATTTTGGGTCTCGATCAAAAACTATCACAGAAGGCACACCATGCATACAAATTATCCACTCCACATATAACTGAGCCATCTCAACAACTTTATATGTGGTCTTGAAAGGAAAGAAATGAGTAGATTTTGTAAGCCGATCCATCACCACCCAAACAACATCATAACCTTTCTTGGACTTAGGAAAACCAGTAACAAAGTTCATTGTGATCTTCTCCCACTTCCATTCTAGAATCTCAAGAGGATGAAGAAGACCACGGGGTCTTTGATGCTCAATCTTGACTTGATGACATGTCAAGCACTTCACCACGAATAGAGCTATATCATTCTTCATGTTCTTCCACCAGAAGCTTTGTTGTAAGTCCTTATACATCTTTGTTGTACCAGGATGAATAGTGTACTGGACCCATGAGCTTCACTTAGAACCTTCTATCTCAGATCACCAACATTAGGAATCCACAACCTTTGTCTGAAGCAGACAACACCATCCACTCTGATAGAGAAGTCAGATTGCAGTTTCTCAGTTAAAGCTTTCATCTCATCAAGCTCAGAACTCTCCAACTATGCAACCAAGACTTCCGAGATCCAGGTTGGTGTAACAATCAAACTAGCCATATGAACACACAACTTGTCTTCATCCATTGAATCAACGGGCTGAGGTCTCCAGCTAATAACATATTCAAGGTTTTCCCATACTGAACATCTCAGAGCAGCACAAACAACATCCTTCTTGTGACTTAGAGCATCAACTACGGCATCTGCTTTACCATGATGATAGGTAATGGTGAAGTCATAATATTTAGGATATTCGATCCCCCTACATTGTCGCAAGTTCAGATCCTTTTGAGTCAACATATATCTCAGACTCTTGTGATCAGAAAAGACTTCAAACTTTTCTCCATACAGGTAGTGTGGCCAGATCTTCAAAGCATGAACTATGGCAGCAAGCTCCAAATCATGTGTAGGCCAATTAGCTTCATTAGGTTTCAACTGTCGAGAAGCATAGGCGATCACCTTTCCATCTTGCATCAAAACACACCCTAAGCCTTGGATAGATGCGTCGGTGTATATGACATAGGGTATGCCCTCAATAAGAAAAGCAAGCACGGGAGCAGAAGTCAGGATCTTCTTCAGCTTCTGAAAACTATTCTCACATTCAGGGGTCCATGAGAACTTGACCTCCTTTCAAGTTAACTTGGTCAAAGGCAAGGCCAACTCAGAGAAACCTTTGATATACTTCCGATAGTAACTGACTAGACCTAGAAAACTACAGATTTCAGATGGGTTTTTCAGAGCATTCCAATTTGTCATAGCTTCTACCTTCGTAGGATCAACAACTATATGACCAGTAGAAATCACGTGACCAAGAAACATAACTTCCTTTATCCAAAACTCACGATTTGAGAATTTTGCATGGAGTTGGTTTTCTCGTAGCGTGTTGAGTACAATCCGCAGGTGCTTGCGATGTTGTTCTAACATCTCGGAATAAGCCAAAATGTCATCAATAAACACCACTATGAACTTGTCACGGTATGGGCAGAATACTCGATTCATAAGGTCCATGAATGCAGTAGGGGCATTTGTCAAACCAAAAGGCATGACCATGCATTCATAATGCCCATAACGAGTTCTGAAAGCTATCTTTGGGACATCATCATCCTTCACAAGTATCTGGTAGTAACCACTTCATAGATCCATCTTGGAGAATATGGTGGATGACTTCAGCTGATCGAATAGGTCGTCGATGTGTGATAAAGGATAAGGGTTCTTCACCATCACTTGGTTAAGCATGTGGTACTCCATACACATATGCATTGATCCATACTTCTTCTTCATGAATAGGACAGGGGCTCGCCATGGTAAAACACTAGGGCAGATGGAGCCCATGTCGATAAGGTCTTCAAGCTATGTCTTCAACTCAGCCAGCTCGATAGGGGCCAAGCGGTAGGGTGGATTCGATATTGGTGAAGTTCTTGGGTATAATCTCGATGGAGAATTACACCTATGAGTTGGTGGCAACCCTGGTAACTCCTCGGGAAAGACGTCTGGGAAATCCTTCACTACATCAATGTGATCTAGAGCAGGAGGTGTAGCATCAATAGCTATGGAAGCTAGGAAAGCTCTAAACCCTTGCGAGACAAACTTTTCAGCTTTAATGGCAGATATGACAAATTGTCACTCTTCTCGCTTCTTACCCTTCACACACATTTTCCCTTCAACATGATGAACCAATATAACCTTGGATTCTACACAATACAAAACTACTTTGTACCTCTTTAACCAATCCATACTCAGCATGACGTCAAAGACAGTCATATGAAGTAAGATGAAATCCATGGTAAACATTATTCTGGATATACAGAGGTCCATAGTATGAGTTTGGAGGTACGAGGAGCATATCTTACCACTAGGGGTTTTTATGTCTAACACATGATCCATAAACTCAGATTTTATTTCTAGCATAGAGGCAAACTGACAAGATATGAAGGTATTACAGGAACAAGAATTAAATAGTGCTTTTAAAAGATGCATATTAAGGTGTAGAGTACCTTCAATCACTTCATTTCCTTCACCTTATTCCTTAGCATTGAGAGAGAATACTCTCCCATTCCGCCTCTCCATTGGTGGATGCCTCAGGTTCTGGTTTTTGTTGTTGTTGTTATTGTTGTTTGGTGGAGGCATGTTCTGCTTTGGCTGCTGGGCATTATTCTGCCCTTGCTGGAAATGAGGACTGTCACACCCCAATCTCACACTAACCACAGACCACGAGATTAAGGTGCGACAAAGAGATTTACGCACAAGCCAAACCATTCATCACTTTTTAAAACATCTTAAAGATATTAAAAGGATAATCTGATTTAGGCTGTAAACTAAAACCAAACAAACTGCAGAAGCATTTCTATTAAACTGACAGGAGATATATACAAAGTCTACAGCAAATTACATTATTCAACATAAAATAAACACAACAGTTAATTTACATCTTTATACACATTCCACATACATACTCTCTCTCACCCACTCCATGTCCCAAGGATCGAAGGGAAGGACTAAGAGACCTCTAACTAGACTAACTACAAACCTTCTATAGACTAGGCGTTAGGATGAAAAGATCCTTCCAATTCCTGTTGCTGATGTTGACCTGAAAAATGTTTGAGTAGAGGGGTGAGCCTACTCGCTCAGTGAATAGCATTTCATTTAGCTATCACTAAACAACTCGTCAGGTTTATAAAATCTAAATAAAACATAAATACAGTACAAGCAGGGCAGTTCAAATGACATAGCAGATTGCAGAATATAATCGCATTTCTATGCAACAACCGATAATTTAAACCAATAAACAATTATTGAGAATTGGCATAGAAGTTCAAATCTCTTAACATATTAAATTTACTGCGATCCTATGTGATTCATATTTATTTTTATTATGCCCTAATCATATGCAGTGTACTCTGCATATAAAGATCTGTAGCGAACTACAATCCCACCGTACAAGACTTAGCGACACACCCGGGAAATGCTAAGTCTGACGCCAGCCCTGCTATGCCACAGGACCCCAGGCTCATCGGCCTCAATGCACTACATCGAGTGCTCTGAACTCCTCCTCTAACCTGAGTACACAGGCTCAGGAGGTCTGGGTTACCACCGTGACATCACACGCGTTGTTGTTGAATAACCCCTATTTACTCCAGTGCCACCGTGACATCACACGCGTTGATGTTGAACACTGCCTTTCCATCCTCGTGCCACCGTGACATCGCACGCGTTGATGTTGAACACGAGTTTCACCCCTAAGAAGCAGATCTGTCAAAGGGGTTCTACGGTGTTAGGGCACCTAAGTCTATTAACTGATTTAACATATAGCCATTTAAACAGGAATATCACATTTCATACTTATTTCACATTCTGAACATCTCTTAAAAGCTCATATATATCATCTGTCATCTATAAACATGACTCAGTATCAACTTATCCAGTTTCGATGCTACACATCCATTTTATGCTCAACGTATACATTGCAGTTATAATACAGGAAATTCTATTATTTTCATCAATCATATTACGTATTTCAAGTTCCAATGAACCATATAAATTCACTGATTCAATCCACACTGATCATATGCTAAACTAAATCATATAACAGCGTCTAGAAGCATTTTATGAAATAAAAAGTCGGGCGACGCCAAACGCTGCCTGACGCCTGATAACGCCTGTTATCAGCGTAATTCACGCACAAAACAGAAAATATTCAAACGCCTGAGTTTATTAATGATAAATAAATGAAACCCCACTCACATCGATTTGGTCTATCCGGATTCGTCCGGAGATGCGTCCAAGGCCGGATTCTAGGCGGTTTCGGATCGTCTTCAACCTTTGAATAAATCCTTCACTGTTCCTATTCACAGAACCAGAGCTTCACGTCCAACTGGAAATGGCTACTAGGCATTGATTTGGGCTGAATTGATGGCAAATTTCCAGCGTAAACCTCCTAGCCGAGGTCCAAATCCTTGATTAGGAGCTTTGGCCGCCCCAAGTCCACCTCCTCCAGGCCACGCACGGCCGCTGTGCAAGCTGCTGCTTGCCGCAGCCAAGCTGCACGTCAACTTGCTAGGTGGATGAATCGCTAGCCAAAAGAGAAAGGGGAAGGGAGGTAGACGACCAAGATTAACTGAATCTAGAACCCCGAATCGCCCCGCCCAAGGTTCCTTATTGCTGCCGATCGTGCGTAGCAGAAGAAGCTAGCTAGGGCGCCGCCCAAACTAGCTAAGTGCAGACAAGGTGTGGAGGAAGGGATTAAGGTAGGAGAAGAAGAAAAAGAAGAAGAACGGAGGCTAGGCTATCACTGGATGAAGCCAAGGGCAGAGATCGCCCCGAAATCACCTCGATTCTTCTTTGCCTGGTCGGTCGATGGATGATGGGTGTGCGCCGCTCACCCTGTTATATCGGGATGGTATTAACAGGAAGAAGATAGACAACAGGTTGCCGACCCACATAAATGGGTTAATAATTTGGAAAAATTACATTTCCAACCCTAAAACTTGAAATTCTCGTATCTTTTGCCTCGAATATCCGATTCAAATGATTTCTTTTGCGAAACTTCAAGAATGAGGCCCACTAGAAACCCAAGGCATGAAAACATGCTAATCACATTGTTTTACTGATTCAACATTCCAATTGCATCCAATTATTACTTTACTCAAATTAATCATCTTAATTATGCACCAATTGATCTTATGTGCTTGATTCAACTAAATCAAGTTAATGATTCACTAACTACCTCATGAGCACATAAATTAACTCAAATAACTTTAATTAGGCTCAAATCATACTGCTTACCAATAGGCTTCAAAACGGGTCATAACAAGGGCAGTTGGGGCAGATGTGTCTGACTTGGCCGCACTCATGGCAGGTCGGTGGAGGATGGTTGTCTTTTCAAGCAGGTGTTGTTGGTAGGGCATCTGTCAGGAGGATGGTGGCGATTGAACCTATTTCAGTATTCACATCCGCGGTTCTCATTCTAGTTCTGATTCTTCCTTTTATTGTTGTACCCATTAGAATCTTGAAACCCTGGATATGACTCGATGGCTTGGTCCTTGTCCACCATCTGTTGAAAAGTAAGTGGAAGCTGTGGGATGAGGCTTCAGCCCACTTGATAGTTTAGGCCCTCCAAGAACATGGTTGATGTTCTGTCAGCTCCAAAGTCAGTGGCGTAATGCTCTAGTAGTAGAAATTTCTAAACGTAGTCATCCACACTCATGCTTCCTTTCTTGAGGCTATAAAACTCAGCCTCCTTCCTCAGGAAAGCAGGTTCGATGTATTTCTCCCTCAAAAGCTTCTGAAACTGGCTCCACTCCATAGAATAGGTGTCCCAAGTGCGGGCAACCCCATTCCACCAAACATGTGCCGGTCCATCCAACACATTTTTCACAAACCAAACCTTCTGGTGAGGAGGGCATGCCATACCCTCGAAGGTCCGATCCAGGGCCAACACCCATTCTTCGACTTTGTCCGCCATGTTAGGTTCACTTTCACCCTTGAAGTAGGGTGGCTTCATCTTGACGAAGTCGGTGAACGTGAACTCCCTCGACTTGTTGGCCTTATAAGAATTTCGTCCCGAAATTCCTAAAAGAGAAAAGGAAACTTGCTACGCATCTCAGATTCAAGCTCCCACGTAGCTTCTTCAAGGTTATGATTCCTCCACAGAACCTTCACCAATGGTATCTCACAGTTCTTAAGCTTCTTGATCCTCTGATCAACTATCTGGATTGGTCCCTCAACATAGGACACATCTGATCTAAGCTGTGCAGGTTCTGGGTCAACTATCTTTTCCGTACCAGGGTAACATTTCTTAAGCATAGACACATGAAACACATCATGAAGATTAGCTAACTCAGATGGCAAATCCAACTTATAGGCTACATGTCCAATCCTCTCAATGATAGGATATGGGCCCATAAACCTAGGAGTCAATTTGCCTCTCTTACCAAACCTCAACACTCCCTTCCACGGTGAAACTTTCAGATAAACCTCATCACCAACCTCAAACTCAAGAGGTCGACGTCGTCTCTCTGCATAACTTTTCTGCCTGTCCTGAGCAGCTTTCAACTGCTCCCTGATCACAGATATCTTCTCTGTAGTCATATCGACTATCTCAGGTTGAAGAATTTCTTTCTCGCCAACCTCGTACCAACAAACTGGTGATCTACACTTTCTACCATATAGAGCTTCATATGGGGCCATTCCAAGACTAGAATGATAGCTGTTGTTATATGCAAACTCCATCAGGCTTAAGTGTTCTTCCCAGTTACCTCTGAACTGCAGAACGCATGCTCTTAGCATGTCTTCAAGAGTCTGAATGGTCCTCTCAGACTGACCATCTGTCTGTGGGTGAAACGCTGTACTGAACCTCAGCCTTGTGCCCAATGCACGATGTAACTGATTCTAGAATCTGGATGTAAACTTAGGATCTCTGTCAGAAATAATGGAAACTGGAATACCATGTAATCTGATTACTTCGTCCACATATATCTTGGCCAGCTTTGGAACATCAAAGGTTGACTTGACAGGGAGAAAGTGAGCAGACTTAGTTAGTATATCCACAATCACCCATATCGAGTCCGAACCTCTAGGCGTTCTGGGTAACCCTACCACGAAATCCATCGTGATGTGTTCCCAATTCCATTCAGGTATAGGAAGCGACTGCAAGGTACCAGCAGGTTTCTGATGCTCAGCTTTAACCTGCTGACACACTCCACATCTAGCCACGTACTCAGCCACATCTCTCTTCATGCCAGACCAACAGTACAGCTCTTTGAGATTCCTGTACATTTTCGTGTTACCTGGATGCATAGCATACATAGAAGCATGCGCTTCTTCAAGAATTTTCTTTTTCAGCTCACTGTTCCCAGGTACACACAACCTGTCATGAAGATACAACACACCATCGTCAGATTACCTGAATTCTGACCTTTTACCTTCCGACATATCCTGCATAACCTGCCACAATTCATCATCACTCTGTTGCAACTCCTTAATCTGATCATAGAAAGTAGGTTTGACCTGCATCTGAGCAATCAACCCACTCTGTCCAGACACATCCAAGTCTAAGTTCAACTTTTGCATATCTACAAGCAAGTCTCTCTTGAAACATGCCATAGAAAATGCATCAACTGTTGAACTCGACTTTCTACTCAAGGCATCTGCCACAACATTCGCTTTACCAGGATGATAATCGATTGTCACCTCATAATCCTTGATCAGCTCAAGCCATCTTCGCTGTCTCAGATTCAAATCCTTCTGAGTGAAGATATACTTCAAACTCTTATGGTCTGTAAACACCTGACATGTCTCACCATACAGGTAGTGACGCCATGTCTTAAGAGCATGAATTATAGCAGCTAACTCCAGATCATGAGTAGGGTAGTTCTCTTCGTTCTTCTTAAGCTGTCTAGATGCATAAGCCACAACTTTGTCTTCCTGCATCAGCACACAACCCAAACCTCTCTTGGAAGCATCGCAAAACACTGTATAACCTTTATCTGCCTCTGGCAAAACCAACACTGGTGTTGTGGTCAACTTCCTCTTCAAGATCTGAAAACTCTTCTCACAGTTATCAGACCAAACAAACGGTGCATTCTTCCTCGTCAAACGTGTCAAGGGTGATGCTAGCACACTGAAGTTCTGTATAAACCTTTTGTAATAGCCTGCTAAACCCAAGAAACTTTTGATCTCAGTAGGAGTGTTAGGCTATTCCCACTGAAGTACAGAATCAACTTTCTTAGGGTCAACGCTAACTCCATGTCTCGAGATAACATGTCCAAGAAATGCTACCTTTGCCAACCAGAACTCACACTTGCTAAACTTAGCATACAACTGATGTTGCCTCAACAACTGCAACGTCATTCTCAGGTGTTGCTCATGTTGTTCATCATCTCTGGAGTAGATCAGAATATCATCTATAAAAACTACAATAAACTGATCTAAGAACGGTTTGAAGATCCGATTCATCATATCCATAAAGGCTGCTGGGGCATTGGTCAGTCCAAACGACATGACCAGAAACTCATAATGCTCATACCTGGTTCTAAAAGCTGTCTTGGGAATATCAGAAGCCTTTATTCTGAGCTGATGATATCCAGATCTCAAATCTATCTTAGAGAAGATCGTCGCTCCACGCAACTGATCAAACAGATCGTCTATTCTCGGCAAAGGGTACTTGTTCTTAATAGTGATCTTGTTCAGTTGCTTGTAATCTATACAGAGACGCATGGTACCATCCTTTTTCTAAACAAACAGGACTGGAGCACCCCACGGCGAAGAACTGGGTCTGATGAAACCCTTATCCAGCAACTCCTGCAGCTGCACCTTGAGTTCCTTCAACTCTGCAGGTGCCATTCTATAAGCTGGCAGTGCCACTGGATGACTACCTGGATATACCTGAATCTCAAAATCAATGTCTCTGGCAGGAGGTAAGCCTGGCAACTCTTCTGGAAAAACATCAGAAAACTCACTAACTACCGGAACATCATAAACACTGGCGGTGCTCTTTTCTGCTCTAGTGTCAACCACATGAGCAAGGAACGCTTCACATCCTTTCTGTAGCATCTTATCAGCTACTGCAGCTGATACAATGCACGTAGGCAGAACTTTCCTGTCTCCAGTAAAGACACAAGAAAATTCACCTTGTTGAAAGGTAGCTTCCTTCTTCCAACAATCGAGTTGCACTCGATATGTCTCAAGACAATCCATACCCAAGATGACTTGAAAAGTATTGACATCCAAGGGTATGAGATTAGCAGCAAAGGTGTAACCTCCAAAAGATAGCAAACATCCGGGACAGAACTTTGTCAGAGATGTTGGTCCACCTAGTGGAACCCTCAACACTAACTCATCTACCAACCCTTGAGTTAACAAATTAAGTTCACCAACTAAAGAACGTCGTATGAAAGAGTGAGTAGCACCCGGATCTATCAAAACTGAAACTGGTATACTATTAAACAAAAGCATTTCTCCTGTAACAACTTGTGAAGAGATTATACCTTCCTGAGGTGTCAAAGAGAAGAAACGTGCTGAAGCTCTCCCTCTGCCACGCTGTCCTCTCTGACCACTTCTGCCACTGGACACTCCACCACCTGTGGAACCAGAAGCTACAGAAGAACTCGGAACACCATGGTACTGAGGCTGGAAAGCTTGTGATGCTGCTTGTTGAAGCTGAGGACATTCCTTTCTGAAATGTCCTACTTGTCCGCAGACAAAACAACTTGCACCCCAACACGGACCAGTATGTGGTTTTCCACATTTATCACATGGCGATCTCCCTTGTCCCTGGGGACCTGTCACTGACATTGACGACCCAGAAGACTGTCCACTAGCGGCACTGCCCCATCTCCCTGGGTTGTATCCCCCTCTGTCTCTAGAAGAAACAACATCCTCAGATCTCTGTCTTCCGAAATAGCTAAAGCCACGCCCAAGTTTAGAAAAGAAACCTCTACCTCCACCTCTGTATCCACTACTGGACTGTCCTCTACTGAAATCTGCAGATCTCTTCTTAGACTCAGGCACCTTATCTGCATTCACAGATTCTTCAACCTGTCTAGCAGCCTCAACAAACTCACCAAAGTTCTCTCTGTTCCTCCTACTGGTGGCAGAAACTGTATGCCGAATCTCTGGCCTCAGTCCTTCTTGAAACCTTCTGCATCTTTCTAAGTTGTCGGGAACAAGCTGCGGACAGAAGTTCGCTAACCGAGTGAAAAGCGCTTCATACTCAGTAACTGACATTATTGTGATGTGACTTTGCTTCCTTAGTTTGAAATCAAACTTTAGATCTCATAAGTTCATCCATCTACTTGTAATGAATACAACATATATGAATAATCATCAATGAACTATAGATATATAACAGAAATGTAACATCAGCCAAGTTCTCTAGCATAACTTATTAACACAAATGCTACAAATAAACATGATACTTGTTACCCAAGCATCACACATGGCTCACAAGGCCATTCATATCTTGTCACCTCTCACTAGGCAACAACTTATTCACATGGCTCACAAGGCCATTCACATCTTGTCACCACAGCTCTGCATCGCCTGTCAAAAGACAAACTGCGTGATTAATCTTCTTCTCTTCTGGAAGCTCCATCAAGCGAAAGACCTTCTCTATCTGTATTGTTCAAACATACTAAGCAGCAATATTTCAGTAAATTAAATCTATTTCAATCAATTCAGCTCAATTTAGCGCCTAGCAACCAAGAGCCATCCTGCTGCTTGGACGGCCAGCAGGTAGCTAGCAAGTGGCTACGGCTAGCAGCAAGCTGCGCCTAGCAGCAAGAATAGTTGTTCTTACTTCTGAATTAAAGAAATCCAAGGTAGGTCTTCAGCTCCCAGCCAAGAACCTAGACTTTCAGCCAACCTGCGTTTGGGGTGGAGTTGCTCTGTGCTATTGAGTCGTAAACAGTGAAATACCAAGGAAGAAGACAATCAAATTTTGCTCGGAATCAGACCTCTAGACGCAATTCCGGACGAACCCGGACAGTTCGAAACGCTGTGAGTAGGAGTTCATTTAGTTATCATTATTTAACTCCTTCGTTGGAATTTTTCGGTAAACTGTGCATTTTTGCACTGATATCAGTGGTTATCAGGCGTTTTATCAGTATTTGACGAATCATGAATTTTATTTTATAAATTGCTTCGATATGATTATCCATGATCTAGAACAGCTTCTGATCAGTGTAGAACAGTTCAATGATTTTATTTGGTTCAACGGAAACCAAAAGTGCATTAACATCCGATAAAATTGGAACGATAAAGAGAAGATTAGCATGGCCCCTGCGCAAGGATGACACGTACAAATCGACAAATACAATATAAATGAAGTGCGATATGAAATAAATTCTTACAGTAATAATAAGAATGAGGAATAATCTATTCTTACCTTGTGTGTTTCAATTTTTGGGATGTTTATTCTATATGATCAAAATGAGAAGGATAAGTAACAAGAAGTAAGTAGCATAGAATGAGGAGAATTACTCGTCACATGATCTGGAATTAGTTGTTGTAGTTCATGCTCATAAGTCATGATGTTACTATCTTTATGGTGAGGTGTGCCAGGTGTTTATAGATCATAAGAGCTTGAAATATATCTTTACCCAGAAGGATCTGAATCTTAGACAGCGGAGATGATTAGAATTGATTAAGGATTATGATATAATGATAGATTATCACCCTGGAAATACGAATGTGGTGGCTGATGCTCTAAGCATAAAGTCAAGTTCAACAGCTGATGCATTCTCTATGGCATGTTTCGAGAGAGACATGCTAGTAGAAATGTGAAAGTTAAACTTAGACTTAGAAGTGATAGAGCAGAGTGGTTTGATTGCACAGATGCAAGTCAAGTCTACTTTTTATGATTAGATCAAGGAACTTCAGCAGAATGATAGTGAGTTATAGTAGATCATGCAGGATATGACAAAGGGAAAGAGACCAAAATTTAGGTTTTCAGATGATGGTGTGTTGTATTAGCATGATATGTTGTGTACCTTGAGACAGTGATTTGAAAGAAAAGATTCTTGAGGAAGCACATGCATCGATGTATGCTATGTATTCAGGCAACACTAAGATGTTTAGGAATCTTAAAGAATTGTATTGGTGGCTTGGTGTGAAGAGGGAGGTGGCTGAGTATGTGACTAGGTGCAGTGTGTGTCAGCAGGTTAAGGCTGAGCACCAGAAACCTGTAGATACATTGTAATCTCTTCATATACCAGAATGGAAGTGGGAACATATCACAATGGATTTTTGTGATAGGGATTGCCCAGGACACCTAGAGGTTGTAACTCGATATGAATGATTGTGGATAGACTAATTAAGTCTGCTCACTTTCTTCATATTAAGTTAACCTTTGATGTCCCAAAGTTGGCTAAGATATATGTGGATGAAATAGTCAGGTTGCATGGTATTCCAGTTTCGATTATATCAGATAGAGATCCTAAGATCACATACATGTTGTGGAAACAGTTGCATCGTGCTTCAGGCACAAAATTAAGATTTAGTACAACCTTTTCACCACAGACGAATGGTCAGACAGAGAGGACCATTCAGACTCTGGAGGACATGCTGAGAGCAGTTGATAGTTGCTCAAGACAGGAAGAAGAGTTATACTGAGAAGAGGTGTTAACCTCTTAGAGTTTGAGGTTGGTGATGAAGTGTATTTGAAAGTTTCACCATGGAAAGGAGTGTTGAGGTTTGACATGAGAGGCAAATTGACTCCTAGGTTTATGAGCCTATATCCTATCATTGAGAGGATTGGACCTGTAGCCCATAAGTTGGATTTGCCATCCAAGTTGCTCAATTTACATAACGTATTTCATGTATCGATGTTGAAGAAGTGTTACCCTGGTCCAGAGGAGATAGTGGACTCAGAACCTGCACAGCTCAGATCAGATGTGTCCTATGTTGAGGGACCAATTCAGATAGTTGATCGAAGTATCAAGAAACTCAAGAATCGTGAGATACCATTAGTGAAAGTTCTGTGGAGGAATCATAATCTAGAGGAAGCTACGTGGGGGCTTGAATCTGAGATGCGTAACAAGTTTCCTTTTCTCTTTTAGGAATTTCGGGACGAAATTCTTATAAGGGAGGGAGATTGTTATGACCCGTTTCAAAGCTTATCAGTAAGCATCATGATTTGAGCATAATTACAGTTATTTGAGCTAACTTATGTGCTTACGATGTGGTTAGTGAATCATTAACTTGATTTAGTTGAATCAAGCACATAAAATTAATTAGTGCTTAATTAAGATGATTAAATTGAGTAAAGTGATAATTGGATGCAATTGGAATTTTGAATCAGAAAAACAGTGTAATTAGTTTGTTTTCATGCCTTGGGATTGTAGTGGGCATTTTTCTTGAAAATATGCAATTAAAATTACCTGAATTGGACTTTCAAGTCAAAAGTTATGAACTTTTCCGATTTCAGGGTTGAAATTGCAAAATTTCCTAATATTTTCTTTATAACCTTCGGTTATTTGTCTCTGTTGGTTATCCGTTCATTTCATCCTGTTGAAGGCGGCGCACAGGAGGTGCAGGCCCGCGGACGATCGCAAAGGCGATCTGTGGTCGACTTCCAGATTGGTTCTGATTCCCTTCTTCTTCTCTTCTTCTTCTTCTCTTCTTCCTCCCTCCTTTCTTCTTCCCCCACCACCCACTCTTCCTACCTTCTTAGCAAGCTGCCGCACAGCAGCTTGGCTGTGGCAAGCTGTAGTTTGGAGCTTCGGCCGTGCGTGGCTGGAGGGGTAGATTTGGGCGGCCAAAGCTTCTAAATCACGGTCTTGGACCTCGGCTAGGAGGTTTACGTTGGAAATTGCCATCAATTTGGCCAAATCAATGCCTAGTAGCCGATTCCAGTTGAGCGTGAAGCAACTAGCCGTGAACAGTGGAAATTTCCAAGGAAGAAGATGATCCAAAATCGCCCGGAATCAGGCCTTGGACGCATTTCCGGACAAATCCAGATAGTCCAAATCAAAGTGAGTAGGGTTTCATTTATTTATCATTATTAAACTCAGGCGTTTGAATATTTTCTGTTTTGTGCACGAATTACGCTGATAACAGGCGTTATCAGGCGTCGGGCAGCGTTTGGCGTCGCCCGACCTTTTTAGTTCATAAAATGCTTTTAGACACTGTTATATGATTAAATTTAGCATTTGAACAGTATGGATTGAATCAGTAGATTTATATGGTTCATTGGAACCTAAATTGCTCATTTGAATGTTGAAATTAGAAATTCATGTCTGAAAATGGTATGATTTGGGTATGAACCCAGACAATGAAGATTTCTGATAAATTATCAGATATACGATTTCAAAGTTGATGTGAATAAATAAAATATGCATGAAAACCCTAATTGCATATATCTTTTGACGTTAATATGTGTAAATTGATATTTACATGAAATGACACATTTCTCTGAAATATTACCAGAAATTCTCAAGTATTGTGATTAAATTGTATTGTGATATGTAATTAACTCTTAATTGAGTTAAGTGATGCACAAACCAGGATTTGTATTAATGTGCACATTTTTCGAGAATTTCAGAGAATTGACAAATGTTACATATGAATTCTCATATGTGAAGTAAATTACTCTTAGCAGTGCACTAAGATGTACAACTGAATGAATTCAATATGCATGTGTCAAATTGGCTTGAGTTTGGGATATTTATGAATTTTAAATCTAACTGCATGCATGATATAAGGATAGGGTGTTGCCATGTGATAAGTGAATGAGGTAACTGAAACCCTAAGGATAGGGTGTTCAATGAATCATGTTATGGTGATATGAAAGGTCTCGATATGAGATGTGGTGATACTTAACTGTTGAATTGTATGTTTCTAGTGCATTTAACTTTATATGCTTGTTCTCTCTGAGTTGATATCTACATACTGCAGGGCTTCTTATTTTCAATACATATCTCATAAATTGCAGGTGATGAGATATGACATGCCCTAGAAAGGGATGTTACTGAGACATGATATATGTTGAATACATGAATTATGATTTCTGTTTAAAATGTACCTATAATGTTAATGTTAGACTTAGGTGCCCTGAACACCGTAGAACCCCTTTGACATGTCTGCTTCTTAGGGGTGAAACTCATGTCCAACATCAACGCGTGCGATGTCATGGTGGCACGAGGATGGAAAGATAGTGTTCAACAACAACGCGTGCGATGTCACAGTGGCACTGGAGTAAATAGGGGTTATTCAACAACAACGCGTGCGATGTCACGGTGGTAACCCAGACCTCCTGAGCCTGTGTACTCAGGTTAGAGGAGGAGTTCAGAGCACTCGATGTTAGTGCAGTGAGGCCGATGAGCCTGAAGGCCGATGAGCCTGTGGGTCCTGTAGCAGAACAGGGCTGGAAGTCAGACTTAGCATTCCCCGGGTGTGTCGCTAAGTCTTGTACGGTGTGGTCGTAGTGCACTGCGAGTCTCTATGAAGAGTACACTGCATAGATCAGGGGATAAGCTAAAATATGATCATATAGGTTTACAGAGTTTCTTATAAATGAAAGAGTTAAGGAAAATTAGAGCATAGTCTTCTAGTAGTTATTCTTTGGATGCAATATTTACATTCTTTGTTATTTCAATTATATTTTTTTAGAACTGCTTAGTGTAGTATTTCTTGTATATTAAACTGAATAATAAACTTAACGAGTTGTTTAGTGATAGTTAAATGAAAAACTATTCACTGAGTGAGTAGGCTCACTCCTCTACTCAAACAATTTCAGGTCAGCGACAGTTCCAGGAATCTGAAGGATCTTACCACCCTAGTTAGTAGAAGGTATATGTAATTAGTTAGATAGTGGTCTCTTAATCCTCTCCCCTCGGTCCTTGGGACATGGTGTGGGTGAGAGAGAGTATGTATGGAGAATGAGTAAAAGATGTAAATTAACTGCTATGTTTTACTTTCTGTTAAACAATGTTACATGTTGTAAACTCTGTTTATGTTCTCTAACCAATTTAATTGAAATGCTTCCGCAATAGTTTATTATGTTTTAGTTTACAGCAATAATCCGGATATCATTACGAGGTTTAAAAAAGAAAAAGTTCTCAGTGATTTGTTTATGTGATAATCCCTCCGTCGCGCCCTAATCTCGTGATTAGTGGTTAGTGTGAGATCGGGGTGTGACAGTTATTTTTTTTTAATATATTTATATATTTACTACTTATTTTTTATTTATTCTTATTATTTAATTTTTTTATTTTATTTTTTATTTTTTTCTTTTTATAATTATTTAATCTTTTTTTTCTTTTTTTTATATTTATTATTCTTTTTTATTTTTTTTATTTTATTTTTTTCTATTATTTTTTTTATTAGGGCGCGACAGAGGGATTATCACATAAACAAATCACTGAGAACTTTTTCTTTTTAAAACCTCGTAATGATATCCGGATTATTGCTGTAAACTAAAACATAATAAACTATTGCGGAAGCATTTCAATTAAACTGGCTAGAGAACATAAACAGAGTTTACAACATTTAACATTGTTTAACAGAAAGTAAACACAACAGTTAATTTACATCTTTATACACATTCCACATACATACTCTCTCTCACCCACGCCATGTCCCAAGGATCGAAGGGAAGGACTAAGAGACCTCTAACTAGACTAACTACAAACATTCTATAGACTAGGCGTTAGGATGAAAAGATCCTTCCGATTCCTGTTGCTGATGTTGACCTAAAAAATGTTTGAGTAGAGGGGTGAGCCTACTCGCTCAGTGAATAGCATTTCATTTAGCTATCACTAAACAAATCGTCAGGTTTATAAAATCTAAATAAAACATAAATACAGTACAAGCAGGGCAGTTCAAATGACATAGCAGATTACAGAATATAATCGCATTTCTATGCAACAACCGATAATTTAAACCAATAAACAATTATAGAGAATTGGCATAGAAGTTCAAATCTCTTAACATATTAAATTTACTGCGATCCTATGTGATTCATATTTATTTTTATTATGCCCTAATCATATGCAGTGTACTCTGCATATAAAGATCCGTAGAGAACTACGATCCCACCGTACAAGACTTAGCGACACACCCGGGAAATGCTAAGTCTGACGCCAGCCCTGCTCTGCCACAGGACCCCAGGCTCATCGGCCTTCAGGCTCATCGGCCTCACTGCACTACATCGAGTGCTCTGAACTCCTCCTCTAACCTGAGTACACAGGCTCAGGAGGTCTGGGTTACCACCGTGACATCACACGCATTGTTGTTGAATAACCCCTATTTACTCCAGTGCCACCGTGACATCGCACGTGTTGATGTTGAACACTTCCTTTCCATCCTCGTGCCACCGTGACATCGCACGCGTTGATGTTGAACACGAGTTTCACCCCTAAGAAGCAGATATGTCAAAGGGGTTCTACGGTGTTAGGGCACCTAAGTCTATTAACTGATTTAACATATAGCAATTTAAACAGGAATATCACATTTCATACTTATTTCACATTCTGAACATCTCTTAAAAACTCATATATATCATTTGTCATCTATAAACATGACTCAGTATCAACTTATCCAGTTTCGATGCTACACATCCATTTTATGCTCAGCGTATACATTGCAGTTATAATACAGGAAATTCTATTATTTTCATCAATCATATTACGTATTTCAAGTTCCAATGAACCATATAAATTCACTGATTCAATCCACACTGATCAGATGCTAAACTAAATCATATAACAGCGTCTAGAAGCATTTTATGAAATAAAAAGTCAGGCGACGCCAAACGCTGCCCGACGCCTGATAACGCCTGTTATCAGCGTAATTCGCGCACAAAACAGAAAATATTCAAACGCCTGAGTTTATTAATGATAAATAAATGAAACCCCACTCACAGCGATTTGGTCTATCCGGATTCGTCCGGAGATGCGTCCAAGGCCGGATTCTAGGCGGTTTCGGATAGTCTTCAACCTTTGAATAAATCCTTCACTGTTCCTATTCACGGAACTAGAGCTTCACGTCCAACTGGAAATGGCTACTAGGCATTGATTTGGGTTGAATTGATGGCAAATTTCCAGCGTAAACCTCCTAGCCGAGGTCCAAATCCTTGGTTAGGAGCTTTGTCCGCCCCAAGTCCACCTCCTCCAGGCCACGCACGGCCGCTGTGCAAGCTGCTGCTTGCCGCAGCCAAGCTGCACATCGACTTGCTAGGTGGATGAATCGCTAGCCAAAAGAGAAAGGGGAAGGGAGGTAGACGACCAAGATTAACTGAATCTAGAACCCCGAATCGCCCCGCCCAAGGTTCCTTATTGTTGCCGATTGTGCGTAGCAGAAGAAGCTAGCTAGGGCGCCGCCCAAACTAGCTGAGCACAGCCAAGGTGTGGAGGAAGGGAGTAAGGTAGGAGAAGAAGAAAAAGAAGAAGAACGGAGGCTAGGCTATCACTGGACGAAGCCAAGGGCAGAGATTGCCCCGAAATCGCCTCGATTCTTCTTTGCCTGGTCGGTCGATGGCTGCTGGGTGTGTGCCGCTCACCCTGTTATATCGGGATGGTATTAACAGGAAGAAGATAGACAACAAGTTGCCGACCCGCATAAATGGGTTAATAATTTGGAAAAATTACATTTCCAACCCTAAAACTTGAAATTCTCGTATCTTTTGCCTCGAATATCCGATTCAAATGATTTCTTTTGTGAAACTTCAAGAATGAGGCCCACTACAAACCCAAGGCATGAAAACATGCTAATCACATTGTTTTACTGATTCAACATTCCAATTGCATCCAATTATTACTTTACTCAAATTAATCATCTTAATTATGCACCAATTGATCTTATGTGCTTGATTCAACTAAATCAAGTTAATGATTCACTAACTACCTCATGAGCACATAAATTAACTCAAATAACTTTAATTAGGCTCAAATCATACTGTTTACCAATAGGCTTTAAAACGGGTCATAACAAGGGTAGTTGGGGCAGATGTGTCCGACTTGGCCGCACTCATGGCAGGTCGATGGAGGATGGTTGTCTTTTCGAGCAGGTGTTGTTGGTAGGGCATCTGTCAGGAGGATGGTGGCGATTGAACCTATTGCAGTATTCACATCCGTGGTTCTCATTCTAGTTCTGATTCTTCCTTTTATTGTTGTAGCCATTAGAATCTTGAAACCCTGGATATGACTCGATGGCTTGGTCCTTGTCCACCATCTGTTGAAAAGTAAGTGGAAGCTGTGGGATGAGGCTTCGGCCCACTTGATAGTTCAGGCCCTCCAAGAACATGGTTGATGTTCTGTCAGCTCCAAAGTCAGTGGCGGAATGCTCTAGAAGTAGAAATTTCTAAACGTAGTCATCCACACTCATGCTTCCTTTCTTGAGGCTATAAAACTCAGCCTCCTTCCTCAGGAAAGCAGGTTCGATGTATTTCTCCCTCAAAAGCTTCTGAAACTGGCTCCACTCCATAGAATAGGTGTCCCAAGTGCGGGCAACCCCATTCCACCAAACATGTGCCGGTCCATCCATCACATTTGTCATGAACCAAACCTTCTGGTGAGGAGGGCATGCCATACCCTCGAAGGTCCGATCCAGGGCCAACACCCATTCTTCGGCTTTGTCCGCCATGTTAGGTTCACTTTCACCCTTGAAGTAGGGTGGCTTCTTCTTGACGAAGTCGGTGAAGGTGAACTCCCTCGACTTGTTGGCATTAGCGGCCATAGTGCTGAGTTTTCCCATCTTGGTGGAGGATAGTGACTGATGCAACATCACCAGTTCTTACTCAGGTGTGAAGGCGGGGGTACCCGAAGTAGTATGGTTGACCGCAGGAGTCACAGGAGTGTTGGGGTCATTGTGAGTCGACTCCTGGTTCACGTTGTCAAACAAGTCACCTCTCTTGAAAAGTAGGATTATCATATTAGGTTCTCAGGAGTATAGATTCATAGATGAGAAGATAAAAGAAATACAGATGAGAAAAGGATATCTAGAATTCTATTTCCTAAAAGCATAATATTTTAGGAAATTCGTATCAACTTAGGCTAGGTCGGTATCATATGGGCACGGGAGTCCTCGTATACCAAGCTAGTGGTGTGGTGGAAAATTTTTTGAGTCCATGAAACCCTGATCCTTTCTAGACACGCTTGCTTCAACTTCATGCCCTAATAGTCGCCCAAAGGCTATGATACCATGTTGTAAAGAGGTGAGATCACCTCTTTATTAATATTTATAAGAAATACAAAACATATACAATTTTAACAAAAATAGAGACTTTGAGAATGATTGCATAATATTCCAAGTAAATAAGCATGATTCGAGATACATTGTAAAATGTCAATAGCAGCGGAAATAAAGAAATACTAAGCCTTCACATGGATTTTATTGTTTTATACAAGATTGATTTATAAAATAAAAGATAAGAAAAATAGGATCTAGATATAGCAACCTAGTCATCCTTTCCAAAAACTTGAGATCAACTCCTGAGAAAAACCTCCTTCAAGCTTGTCCTTCTCCTTGCACAGCACCAGCACCTGGGTGGTTGGGAAAACACCCAGCAAGAGGAAAAGGAAGAAAAAGTATGTGTTACAAAATTATTCAAAAGGTGCCAATTTAAATGTAATAAGTAAAATAGGCTAGGGAATCACCAAAGATGAGCCATCAAGAGTATGAGGCTTTAAAAAGGAAACTTTCCAATAACAATTGTAAATAAAGGATTTGCATGTAAATTAATATGTATACCTAACTAAGTAGGGTTGAGGAACCTACTGGACCTCTAATCTTAGGTGAGGGGAGAATAAGACATTCCCAATCACCTATAATATTATGGGAAGAAATAAAAACATTCCCCTAGGGAGATTATATACATGCCCTCTGTGGGTGGTTGTACATAAGTACCTCTACTTTAAAGTTAAATAGAACATATAACTGCAGCAAAAGTGTTATGGCAAGATTAATCAAAGGATTTATATAACATGGTAGTGGGGTTTAAAACCCAAGTAAGATAATATTACCACTGATTTTGAGGCATAAACAAATTAGGTTTCAAGAATAATGGATTAGGTCAGATTAAGCCTCATTAGGGAACATAGGTAATGTTATAATAAATTTCCCAACTGAAGGTGTAGATGCACATACCTTGTTCCTCCAAACCCTAGAACTCACTTTTAGATCCCTAGTCAAGATTAGAGTCCACTTTCCCCTATTACATAATCATATACATGCATTAATGATAAGTTCATTCATTAGAAGGTCAAAACGCTAAAGTTACTAAATGTTTATGCAAACCTTCAAATTAGACTCTAACAATATCACCATTGTCTTAGTTAGGGTTTTTTGATCAAAATGACATATTATATTATGTATTTTGAAGATATGGACTTTTCGGGTAATATTTGGTGATTTTTAGTTAATTAAATCATTCTAAAAACACTTTTTCACAAACATCAAAATCAAACCTCAAAAATATTTTTAATGGATAGATCTCTTTCTCCAGATTTCAAAACACTTTTATTTTTTTATTTTTGACCACAGAATTAATTTTCTATGATTTATTTTGTATCAACTAATCAGAAAATTGAAAATTCAAATATCAAATAGAGAAGAGAGAGAGAGAAGAGTGGGGTCTAATGGTGAGGCCCACACTCCCTGTTGTCCTCTAACTAGCAGCTGAGGGACCCTAAACAACCCGTGGTCAACGTGGGACCACACAAAGCAAAGGACCAAGGTACCCTTCTCACGATCAGAGATGTACAAAGAGGAGATGGAGGGCAAAATAGTAAAAACACTTGGGGCTTTCTTCCCCAAAGCACCCGATGATGACCGACGAGCAGCTTCTGCTGCTTGCTTGCGATTTTGGGAAAAAATGGAATACACAACCAAAATTCATGTTTAAGCATGCAATTTAAAGCTTGGATCAAGACGAAGCTAAAGATACCTTTATTTGGACCGATGGTGGAGGGAGCAGAGAGGAAAATGTGCCAAAACCTGGACATCTTTGGCAGCTAGTCGAGGGTTTAAATGGAAACAAAACATGAAATCAAGGGCAGGGTTGAGTTGCTAAGGTGACGGTGGACCTAGGGGTATGGATATCTATAGCTAAGGAGGCCTAGGCTAGGGTTTAGCTAGGTGAGGTTAGAGAGGAGTCACACTCGATTTGGGGTTTTCTTGAATTATCGTCAAAACACAAAGACTCTGGAATAAACTTGTGCAGAATCTTGTGAGGAGTCCAACGAACCCATAACTTTGTGATTTCATCGAGTATATCTTGAGATAATTGGATTTGAGTTTTCAGAAGGAAAATGACCTATTTCCTAATAAGTTTGAGGAAGAAGATGACCACTAGCCATCAAATCCATGGACCCAGGGCCACTGATGGATCTCGGCTGTCTGATCCCATGGGTGGAGGCCCAGAATAGAGATCTAATAAAATTTCGAATAAATTGACATATTAACTTTAAATGTTTTCTCTCTCCTTGTTTGGAGGCCCAAATGATATCCAAAATTAACCAAAATTTATACTCTGAATGATTTTGATGCGTAGAATCCAAATATGGAATTATGTTTGCCTTTTGGGGAATTGTAATAGGTTAAATAATTAAAATTTCATTTTCTCTTTCCTCCTTCAAAAGAGGTGATAATATTCCTTAAAATTTGTGAAACTTCACCCATAAGTCTCCCCAAGTGAGTTGGATACGATTTTGTCATAAATTTCATATGTTGGGATTATTTATTTAATTAATAAATAGAAGATTCTACACACTTTCTATCTCCTATTTTTACTCATTATTCAAACATTATTGAAATTAGTAGCAAATTTGCCCAAAGGCTCATTTTTATGTTTACATTATGAATTCAGAGTTAGTTTTCTAATTTAAGGGCATTAAATATTTTATTTCACTTTATTGGCCTATTTCCTATTTTCATTTGATAAGGACATTAATATATACATTTATCTTCCAAATTAAATGATACTTGGCCCTTAAGTTTCTTTTAAGTCAAGAAAATGAAATTGAGTGTCAAATTATCGTTGTGGGTTTCCGTTTATGATTTTTGGAACAATATATTCCTCATTATCTTCTTTTATCCATTAAATTCCATATTACCTCCAACTATTGCATTTATTATCTCTGTTATATATAATTTGGATTTTCTCTTCTTTTTCCTATTATAAAAAGTACTAGAAAGTTCTAGGACAAAATATCTTAGTATTTTTATTACTTAGTGTACAATTTGCACTTCAGGCCCATTATTTAAAACCCAACTGAGGTATTTGTGCATATAACCCTATATGAAGAATATATGAGAAATATTTATCCAATAACCATCGTAATTCAACTAAATCAATTCCAAAGACATATGGGACGAAAATGAAGGACAAATCTTATAGAAAAGATTACAAAGAGATACATAGTGGATTTCGGTATGTTACAAATATTCATTTGAAAATTTAATTCATTTTTCCAATTATAACATTTACATTATTACCACTTTGGTTGCTACAATTATATCATGATTAATGTTCACTTGAAATCATACTTACTTTTGTAACTAAAGCATATACATGATTAATTATGACTCTGTTTGATATAGTTATATCATTATTTACTCATTACGGTTATTACTACACATTTTATCATTGATCATGATAAAATGAGATTTGTTAAATTTATTGATTGTTTTAGCAAGTATATGAAACATATTAATAGCAATCATATAAAAAATCAACTTACTGTTATTTACACTTCATTTTCTATGTAGATTGTTACCATAACAATTTTTCTACTATTTTTTAGTCTTCATAACAATTATTTTATTCTTTCTATGAAAATTCTTAAAGATATATAGAAATAAATCTATATTATTATTAATAATAAACTATCACCTTCTCAAAAACTCTTCACATATATTTCATCATCATGTTACACTTTTTGTTCGATATTTAGTGGGTAAATATGAATTAATATTATCTTTTATAGACAACAATAATTTGAACACACACAACAATTATATTTTATACTAATGTTAAATTATTTGCATCTCATAAATAAATGTCAAACTACCACATTAACGTCTCATCACAAATCAAAATTATGATGCCACATCCATTGTTTACTTTAACATCACACTTTTTATTTGCTCTAATTTTGATTTAAGCTAAAAATAATGACTTTGAAATAGATATAACATGTATCTATATATAAAATTTTCATGTGTTAGAATCAAAAAATTTAAAAATGGATTCATTTAGTATGACATGTGCATGTGCATGTGTGTGTTCACTAGTTTATCAAATTAAAATTATATGCATATGTTATGAATCATATAGAGAATATTGACACCCACTTCCCAGTTCCAATACTAATAGAAGGTAGTTTTACGTATATCTTTGTGCTTATTGATTTCTTCATGAAAACAAAAAAATAACACACGTTAGTAATTTATGTATACCTTTCCCCTTCTTCGTCTCCTTATCTTTTCCTTTTCACTTTCACCACCCATTTTTTAGCATCAACAAACACAACTTATTTTATGAAAAACTACTTACCAATGAAAATGTGAATGTAATATCATAAACCATACCTTTTAATATAATTGCAAACATGTCTAATAATTGTGCCCATGGTTCCTAACAACTGACACGGTGAATCTTCTGGAGAGAAATTGTTGGAAATTTATACATTTTGGTTCGTTACCATGGGGAATCAGTGGTGAATAATGGGTGGCATGATTTCTTCTGAGAAAATTGGTTCTTTACCGACACTCTCTACATAGAAATATTTACCTCTAAGATTATTTTGCCTACATATTTTGTTTTCCACTTTGTATTTTTTCACTCCTCATATTTTAATTCTTTTTAAGCCAAATTTACTATGCTATTTTTTTCCACATCATGAAACATTCTTATAAGAATACATTTAATTTTAATTATGTTCATCCTAAGAAATTACTTTCCCTTCATGAATATTCTTTTCTCCAAGTAAAGAATTTTCCTCCAAATAAATATTGTTTTTGGATTTAAATTCCTTACCACTAAAAATTTCCTTCTAAGAATTTGATTTCAATATAAACTTTTTACTTCAATATAAATAAATATTATCTTCAAAGATTTTTTCCCTCTAAGAACAATGGGTTCATTCTAAATGATATATGACTCACTATTTTTCTTCACTCATAAAAGATTTTCTACCCAATTTGTATATTTTCATGTAAGTAGTGACATATTTTTATTCAAACTTGGAAAAACTTAATTGTATCTTCATTAAGGAAATGTTGTGACGAAGATGTTTCAATTAAAAAAAAACCAAATATGTTTTTAAATGATTGTTAGGAAGTAAAACACACATGTCAAAGATTCTCATATATATGATACTATATTATGATATTTTAAGATTGATTAGCAACAATAACAAAATATATTGTGAGAAAATGATGAAATAAATTTAAAATTGGTACAATCAACAATTTTATTTAAAAAATGATTGGTTAATATAATTTTATTAAAAGAGAGAATTTTTTAGTATGAGAGAGAAATGATAACTTTTTATTGGTTCGAGAAACAAAAAAGAAAAAGAGAAGAAAATGGAACAAATATAATTATTTAGAAAACACATTCTTTTTATGGTAGTATAGATACTACAACAAAGGATGACAAATACTAAACAAGAGGCTTAAAGAGAAGTCAATATTTGAAATTTTATAACTCACTGTAAGACCTCTGACTTGAGTTTTGGGGTGACCCTATTTATTTTACTTAATTAAGTTGTTTACAACCTTGATATAATATTTTGATATAAAATTAGGGCTTGTAGAGAGCTTAAGATCCAAGTTTGAACTTGTTTGGATGTTGTTTGTGCTTTGTATGATAGTTTTGGTGTAAATTGCAATTTACCCAAAGTAGGGGGTTAATGTGCAATTTTTCACCTATAGAGTGAACCTTCCATCTCTAGACATCATCTAGAGAAGAGAGAGAGAGAAGTGGGCACCTTGTTTGAATCTTGGATGACTGGTGGCATCCTTGATGATGATTAAGGTTTCTATGCGTTATGTGTGTTTAACCTGGGGATGTGTATGGTCTGTTGCCTTGGACTAGTAAGGCCGCACCCTTGGTGGGTGGTCAAGAGTATGAGAACCCCACATAGAGTGCTTCACCACATCTTGCATGCTAGGCAAGAGTAGTTGCATTTGGGTCTTTTTGCATGGACAAGTGTCTCCTAGATGGCTTAAGGAGATGACACTTCACCTTTTCTCCTTTTATCATCCCAAAAGTATATAGTTTCTTTCCTCTTCACTCTAGTAAAACTTTCAGTCATTCTTGTTTCTCCTTCCTTGAGGATGATCTTGGATCTTAAAGGAGCAAGAAGGAGCCTCCTTGGAAGCTTGGTGATCAGATCCTTAGCTCGTGGTGGTTCTTGCTCATCTGCATACCTTGGTGAGTTGTTCTTCCTTTATGACAATCTCCTTGGTATACCTTCTCCATCCCTCTCCCCTCTCTTGGACATGGAACATAACTTGGTATGAAGGTTGTTCTTAAGGCATGTCATGATGAAGTTCTCTCATCCTTTTCATTCTTCCTCTACTTTGGATCGACTAGGATTGCCTTCTTCTCCTTTTTAACATTGGTATCTTCTTTTCTCTTCCAGGTGTTGTTGTTGTGACCAAATTTGGACATTTGGTGGATCATATTCAACCTTTGGACCAGGTTCAAGGAGCTTTTATCTTGGTGCTTGCATCTTTGGTGGAAGTCTTCTCAAAGGTGGGTTATATAACTCCTTACCTCTCTGTTATTGCACTCTTTACTTATGCATGTATTTGTTTCTTTTATCTAAAATCGTTCTCCCAACATGCTAGTATTTAATGATGATATTAGCTTTCCATTTTGGGGTATGTGAAGTATGATCGTTACTCTTGAATGTGGTACCTTCTTGAAGCAAGCTTAAGTGTCTGTCTTGCGGAGTTTTCACTTTGTTAATGGCAGAGTCCCTTGCTATTTCTGATTTTACTTTTCCATATCTCGACCTTGATCATGATTCAATGATAGTCTTGGCCATAAAGTGGCTAAGCCCAACACACTAGTTATGCCACAGTTGTGACCCATGACAGTTTGAGAGAATATCCTAACCATAGTCGTAACCTGTGAGGGTTAGTGGCTGATACACCCATGAATACACCTATGTTGATGTAGAACCATCACCCTATTATGCTAAACCAACACCCTAGTCATAGTTTCTATCCGTGACGACTTGTTCCCGATACCCTTGTTATGCTTTAGCTGCAACGCACGTTGGTTAGTGGTTGAAACACCTTTTGTTGATGCTAGGCTCATACCCTATCAGGAAGATAGAACTGTCAACCAATGCATCATATGGTTGATAGGCCAAAATCCCATGTTGATGTTAGCCCAACATACTAGCCATAGAAGAAACCAATGACTGTCTGTGGCTAATAACCTAGCTAACCATAGTTGTAACCCATGATAGTTAATGGCTGATATGCCTTGTTGATGATAGAACTGATACACCCTTGCTGATTATAGGATGAGACACTGAGATAGTGATAAACTGATACCTTAGGGTAATGTTAATATGATGCCCTGGATTAATGTTTAACCGATACCCTATGATGTTGCTTAACCAAGATGTCATGTTGGTGATAAGTCGATACGTCATGGCGATGGTTATCTGACACACCATGATGGTGTTAGGCCGATACATCATGTTGATGATAGGTCGACACCCCATGAAGGTGTTAAGCCGACACATCATGTAAATGTTTAACCAACACCCTATGATGATGGAAGATCGAGACATCATGTTGATAAGTGGTTAACACATGGGGATGACGATTGTTATGGGGCATGCTTGGATACTCAAGGATGTGTTTGTATGAGCAACGAATAGGCGATGTAATGTGTCATTTGAAATATCATTTAATCCTTAAATTTAATGTACTCCAAGATAATGGGAGGTCATGATCTTGGGTGTTGGTTGTTGAACCTAGCTTGGTGAACCCTAATCGGCTAAGAAAGGGCCTCAACCATAATAATGTACAATGTAACCTACTTGCTTCCCTTTTTTTGAAATAGCCATGATGTTAGAATAATTATATCTAATTTTACAAATTCCTAACCATGCAGGTGTTGCAAGTTGATATGCATAGCTAAGTGAAAGCTATTGTAATTATGATATGGTACATGTTGAATGAGCCTCTGTAAGGCATGTTGAGGAATCTTACTTCAAGAATCATGTAAATGGATCCTATGACCTGTCAATGACTTATTGCCCAGTATGAGGTTAAATTTCCTATAATGAGTTGAGAGATTGATATTATATGGCATATGGCCTTGATGTTGATGATATTGAGAATGGCAGTGATATGGGCATTATTTGATGATGATGTGATAAGTTTACACTTTGTATGTGTGTATCTTCTAGAGATATACTATACCCTTATCCTTGTAGAGTTTGATATGGCTTTGTATGTTGTAACTTGATTGATGTTAAAAGACACTTACTGAACTTAACACATCCAGTGGATCTTAATCCATGTAGTTTCCCCTATGCCATAGATCCATTTGAGTGTCAGAACTTGTTGGATGGTGAAACAAGCTTTCTCTAGAGAAGTCTTGGAGTCATATACTATTGAGTATATGCATTCACAGGATTGGCTACGTGCCATACCCTGGTAGGAGTGCAACTATAGGTCATAGCTCAATGACTTGATGTTTATGAAGTTTCACAAGATCAGTTGCATGCCATACACTAGAAGGAGTGTGGCTGCGGGCCGTAGCTCAGTTTCACTAACACTGTGACCTGGACCAAGGCAAGCTAGAATTTTCACAGCTTGACTATATGTCTCTTGTTGTAGTTGACTGTATGGCTCTACAGTTTACTTATGTACTGACCATGAGGTTTGGCGAGGTCTTGAATTTTGGATCTTTTATTAACCTTGTATGGCGCCAATTTTGACTTAGCAGTGGTCGGTTGGATTTGGATGGTACAACTCAAATCCCCAGGGCATAATAAAATATGTAACCAGTAGTGTAGTACATTTTCTTAAGATCAAATACGAGAACAATGGATGAGTCCTTGCTTGTTTTAGCACAGTATAGCTTGTATTGGATATACATGTTCTTCATATTCCTTTTATGATGATAAGATGTTCCATGATTCAATTGCAATTACTATAACTCTTCTACTTTAATATATCATGTAATTGAACATGCTTATCAAAATAGTAGCTTTACATCTGTACTTTAGTTATCCATATATGTGTTAATAATGACATTGGTGAAGAGTTATATCTCCTATCGAGATTTGTATCTCACCCCGTGGGTTTCCCACATCCTTTAGGTGGACGTTCATGGGGAGGTAGAGATCATGCAATGGAGACAGAGTTGTAGCAGGAAGGACAATAGCTGATAAGGTAGTGAATGTTGTTGCTAGTCTTTTGTTGTAGAGTCCTAGAGTCGTCCCTATAAACTCAGGTCTTTGGGGATAGTTTTGGGTGTGTTTTGGCTTGTGTGTCCTTTTGATATCTTGATATGATAGGTGTTCAAGTATATGTTCATATAGATGTGGACATGTGTTTCTTATAATAGGTTAATGACATACATGGTAAAAACATGTTGATGTTAGCATCTTGTGATCTATGATATCCGATACAGGTGTTATTTGGGGACCTATATGTAAAGGTTTTTGCTGCTTTGGTGCTTAATGAAATAGGTTTACATTTCTAATTTTTTTTTGGTAATTTGTGTTCAATCTTGTTTTTGCGGTTAAGTTTTGAGTAATCTTTCTTTTTGTGGCATGGGGCATCACAGTTTGGTTGGTATCAGAGCTTTAGGTTTGCTGAGTCTATAGGGACCAAGGACTAGGGTTTGTGTTTGTTCTTGTGCCCTCCAGTTTGTCTTATAGTGACTTCTGCTTATGTAAAAGAAGAAGAAGGAAAGCTTAAAGATGTATGGAGAACATGAAGAACACGATTCTGAGATCAGTGTTGCTACACTAGGTGGTGGTGCAAGGAACCAGGCATGAGAAGATTGGGTGCCTAAAGTCCCCCAGTTTGACCCAGCCATGCTTGAAAATCATACTTTTCAATCACTTTTTGGGCAGTTCATGGCTACCATGACGCATATGGCGGACATGATACCCACACCTCAGCCTAGGGCATTTGTGCCCCATACAAAATCTTTAGGTACTGGGAAGACTTTCAAGCGGCTTCACCGTGTTGGGCTAGTGGAGTATGCTGGGACGGCTGATCCAACGAATGGTTATCTATGGCTTACCGAGCTTGAAAAGGCTTTTAAGATCCTTAGTATCCCTGAAGCTGACAAGGTGAAGCATGCAGTGTACCTTATGAAGGGGAGTGTTGGCCATTGGTGGGTCATAGAAGAGGAGAAGAGTCATGGTGCAGAGGTAGGTTGGGAATAATTCTGATATGAGTTTGTCAGTCAGTACTTTCCATGGACATATATTGATGAGAAGATTAATTAGTTTGAGCAGACCCCGAAGGGATCCATGTCTATCAAAAAGTACGAGGCTAAGTTTCTTCGATTCTATCCTAACATGGCTGCTATGGATAATGATAGGATACAATTATTTGAGAAGGGGTTGAATGCTGGGTTGTCCACCCCATTAGATGCCTTAGAAAATTGAGAAAGGATTGCCACATATGTGGATTCTATTCAGAGGAAAAAGAGATCTATCATAGAGATGCGAGAGGCAAGTGCCAGTAAGAGGCCTACATAGTCCCAAGGATACTCGTCAGGAGGCTTTAAGAAGTTGAGGTTTTCTACACCACCAACATCATAGAGGATCAGTGCACAAACATAGTGGTCACCAAGTAAAGGTAGAGGTCGCAACCTTTCACTTGCTAGAGCTCATGGCACAACATCAGTATAAGTGACAGGACCATCGAGGGTACAATATGAGACCCGAGCTTGCCATAAGTGTGGACAAGTAGTACATCTGAGGTGAGAGTGCCCAATGAGAGACGATGAGGTGACCCAGTAATCGAGACAGAGCCAACATGGCTCACAGAGGTAGTAGTTCAGTGGTGCGGGAGGACAAGGATGTAGCCAAGCGTCGCATGCCGGATCTTCTACTCAAGGAAGAAGAGGATGGGGGTGAAAATAGGATATGACTATATTCTATGCCATGAATTATCCAGAGGCGGTGGTCAACCCAGGTGTAGTGATAGGTCAAATGGAGTTATTTCATTTTGATTTGTCTTTTTCTTGCTTTGTATCTATTTTGGTTGACCTGGGTGCAATCCACTCTTTTATCACTCTTGAAGTGCTTGATCGTTGTCTTTTGTCAGTTAGGAAAGATAGTTTGTTGTTAGAAACCCCATTGGTTGGTTTTGTAGTGTTGTAGGAGGTGTGTCCTTCCTGTGTCCTTACTTTCTTGGGGCACATCATAAAAGTGGACCTCATACCACTTGATATGCATAGATTTGATGTAATCCTTGGGATGGACACCTATGAAAAGTATAGAGTGGTCTTGGATTGTAGTTCTAAGAAGGTGACATTTGTAAATGGTGATAATGTGTGGATCTTCCAAGGATATAAGAAGATTCTTTCGACGTGTCTGGTGTCGGCAATGGTGGCGGAAAAGATGTTGAGGTAGGGTCATGTGGCATTCTTGGCACATGTTCTGAATACTGAGGTGAGCAGTCCTAATATTTAGGAGGTTCCAGTTGTCAGTGCGTTTGAAGACATGTTTCCAAAAGAATTCCCAGGTGTTCTCCTACCCCGATAAATTGATTTTGAGATCAATCTACTCCTAGGCACGCAACTGATAGCTCAGACGCCGTATAGTATGGCTACAGGTGAGATGGTAGAATGGAAGAGACAGTTGCAAGAACTTCTTGACAAAGGTTTTATTAGGCCTAGGACATCACCATGGGGTGCTCTATTGCTATTTGTAAAGAAGAAGGACGAGTCCATGAGGTTGTGTATAGACTATAGAGAATTGAACAAGGTGACAATAAAGAACAAGTATTCCCTGACAAGGATAGATGACCTATTTGATTAGTTGCGTGGCACGACAGTGTTCTCAAAGATAGACTTTAGGCTAGGGTATCACCAGCTAAGGATCAAGGAGGATGACATACTTAAGTTGGTCTTCATAATGAGGTATGGTCATTATGAGTTCGTGGTTATGCCGTTTGGGCTAACCAATGCACTGCCAACATTCATGGACTTCATGAACAGAGTGTTTTGTCCTATCTTTATCAATTTATGGTGGTCTTCATAGATGACATCTTAATATACAGTCATGACACCAAAAAAAAGAGCAACATCTCCATTAGGCGTTGACCTTGTTGATGCAACATCGATTATATGCTAAGTTTAGCAAGTGCGAGTTTTGGCTGAAGGAGGTAGCTTTTTGAGGACATGTTATCTCTGCTGAGGCTGTTCATGTGGATCCCAAGAAGGTTGAGTCCATGATAGAGTGGGTGCCACCAAAGAGACCAACAAAAGTTTGCAGTTTTTTGGGTTTGGTATGCTATTACAGGAGATTCATTAAGGACTTCAGTGCGATAGCTCTTACCCTAGACTAAATTGACAAGGAAGGATGTGTCATTTGTCTGGGATAATAGGTGTTAGCGTGCTTTTCAGGCATTAAAGGAGAAGTTGATAAGTGCACCAATATTGATTCTTCCTGAGCAAGGAAAAGGATACATGATCTTTTGTGATGTGTCTAGGAACGGTTTGGGTTGTGTACTACTGCAGGACAAGCAAGTAAATTTTTTTACTTCTCGACATCTTAAAAAGCATGATGAAAATTACCCGACCCATGACCCGGAGTTATCCACCATAATCCATGCTTTGAATATCTGGAGGCACTACCTTTATTGAGAGAGGTGTCAGATCTTCAAGGACCATAAGAATCTATATAATTGATTATCATCCAGGAAAGGTGAATGTCATGGAAGATGCATTGAGTAGGAAGTCCTCTTCATCATCACCCATAGAAAGAACATAGTTGAGTTCCTTGGTGTGCCACAAGAAAGACATGCTAATCTCCCTACGTCAGATGAATGTTAAGATGGAAGTATTGTTAGCACAATTATAGGTGAGTCCCACATTGAGATAGTAGATCAGAGTGGCTCAACCGGTTGATACTATGATACATCAGATCATATCAGAATTTGGCAGTGAGAAGCATGATGGATTGCACGAGTCAGATGATGGGACAATTTGTTACCATGACAGAGTCATGGTACCTGATGTTGATAATCTAAGGAAGATGGTTCTAGAAGAGGCTCACTCGTCTATGTATTCTATGCATCCAGGAAGCACCAAGATGTATCATAACCTGAATGACATGTATTGGTGGCCCGACTTGAAGTGGGATGTAGCTGAGTTCGTTGCACGATGCCCGGTGTGTCAGTAAGTTAAGGCCAAACATCAAAAGCCTGCATGGACATTACAACTGTTGCCTATTCCATAGTGGAAATCGGATCACGTGACAATGGACATTATGGTTTGTCTGCCTAGGATGGCCAAAGGTGATGAATGCATCTGGGTGATTGTTCACAAGTTGACTACATCAATGTATTTCCTTCCTATGAAGACAACATATATAGTTGAGAAACTTGCCCAAATCTATGTCGATGAGATAGTGTGTTTTCATGGTGTTCCAACAACTATCATATATGATAGAGATCCCCAGTTCATGAGTCATTTTTGGGAACGGTTACACACAACTTTGGGTACGCAGTTGAAGTTCGACATTTCTTTCCACCAATAGACAAATGGTCATTCGGAAAGAACAATGCATTCCTTGGAAGATCTATTGAGGGCTTGTGTTCTTCAGTTTTTAGGTAGTTGGAATATGCACCTTAGTCTGATAGAGTTCTCTTACAATAATAGCTATTAGAGATGCATATACATGGCACCTTATGAGGCGTTATATGGAAGACATTGTAGATCTCTGTTATGTTGGTACGAGACATGTGAATATCAACTTCTTGGTCTTGAACTTGTGCATTAAATGATAGAAAAGATTAAAGTAATTCAACAATAGTTAAGCACAACACATGACATGCAGAAGTCATATGTAGATAACCGTGGTAGGCCTTTAAAGTTCCAAGTGGGAGGTAGAGTGTACCTCAAGGTCTCTCCTTGGAAAGGTGTGCGAAGGTTTGAGAAGAAAGGTAAGTTGGATCTCAGGTATATGGGACCTTACCATGTGATAGCTCATCTTGGGAAGGTGGCTTATATGATGGAGTTGCCACATGAGTTGCACAGGTTGCATCCATTGTTTCATTTAAGAATGTTAAGGAAGTGCCACCCTAATATAGAGTTAGTGTTGCAGCCTATAGAGGTGGATCTTGATGAGGACATGTCCTATGAGGAAGGCCCAATGTATCCTTGATCAGAGAGTGAAGAAGTTGAAGAAGAAAGACATAGTGCTTATGAAGGTTTTGTGGCATCACTATGGTGTTGAGGAAGCCACGTGGGAGCTCAAGATAGAGATGAAAAGGAAATAACCTTCTCTTTTCTCTTAGGATTTCAGGGGTGAAATCCATGTTAGGGGTTTATGGCTTATAAGACCCCTAACCTGAGTTTTGGGGTAACCCTATTTGTTTTGCTTAATTAAGTTATTTAGAACCTTTCTGTAATCATTTGATATAAAATTAGGGTTTGTGGAGATCTTAAGCTCTAAGTTTCAACTTGTTTGTATGCTATTTGTGCTTTGATATGATAGTTTTGATGTAAATTGCAATTTACCCAATGTAGGGGGTTAATGTGTAATTTTTCACCTCTAGAGTGAACCTTCCATCTCTTTACATCATCTAGAGTAGAGAGAGAGAATTTGGTGCCTTGTTTGCATCTTTGATGAGTGGTGGCATCCTTAATGATGATTAATGTTTCTACGGGTTATGTGTGCTTTAACCTTGGGATGTGTATGGTGTGTTGCCTTGGGCTAGTAGGGCCACACCCTTGATTGATGTCCAAGAGGAAGAGACCCCCACTTAGAGTGCATCACCATTTCTTGCATGATAGGAAAGCGTGGGTGCATGTGGGTCTTTTTGCATGGATAAGTGCCTCCTAGATGGCTTAAGGAGATGACACCTCACCTTTGCTCCTTCTCTCACCCCACAAGTATATATTTTATTTCCTTTTCACTCTAGTAAACCTTTTGGCCATTCTTGTTTCCCCTTCCTTGATGATGATCTTGGAGCTTAAAGGAGCAAGAAGGAGCCTCCTTGGAAGCTTGATGATTAGATCCTTAGCTCGTGGTGGTTCTTGCTCATCTTCTTACCTTGGTGAGTTGTTCTTCCTTTATGATGATCTCCTTGGTATCCCTTCTCCATCCCCCTCCTCTCTCTCAGCCATGAAACATGCCTTGGTATGAAGGCTGTTCTTGAGGCATGTCAGGATGAAGTTCTCTCATCCTTTTCTTTCTTCCTCTTCTTTGGATCGGCTAGGATTTCCTTCTTCTGCTTTTTTAACCTTGGTATCTTATTTTCTCTCGGAGGTGTTGTTTTCGTGACCAAGTTTTGGACCTTTGACGGATCATCTTCAACCTTTGGACCGGGTTCAAGGAGCTTTGAGCTTGGAGCTTGCATATTTGGTGGAGGTCTTTTCAAAGGCGGGTTGTATAACTCCTTGCCTCTTTATTATTTCACTCTTTACTTATGTAGATATTTGTTTCTTTTCTCTAAAATCGTTCTCCCAACATGATAGTACTTAATGATGATCTTATCTTGTTGTTTTGGGGTATGTGAAGTATGATCTTTACTCTTAAACGTGCTACCTTCTTGAAGCAAGCTTAAGTGCGTATCTTGTGGAGTTTTCACCCTGTTAATGGAGGAGTCCCTTACTAGTTCTGATTTTTCTTTTCCTTGTCTTGACCTTGATCATGACTTGGTGATGGTCTTGGTCATGAAGTGGCTGAGCTTAACACACTAGTTATGCCACAATTGTAAACAATGATGGTTTGAGAGAATATCCTAGTCATAGTTGTAAATTATGAGGGTTAGTGGCCGATATGCATATGAATACACCTATGTTGATATTAAACCGTCACCCTATGATGATAAACCAACACCCTAGTCATAGTTGCAATTTGTGATGGTTTGTGCTCGATACTCTTGTTATGCTTTATTTGCAATGCACATTGGTTAGTGATCGACGCACCTTGTGTTGACACTAGGATGATACCCTATTAGGATGATAGAACTGTGACACCTTATTAATGGTAAATTGATGCATCATATGGTTGATAGGACAATAACCCATGTTGATGTTAGGTTGACATCAAAGCAATAGAGGAAACCCATGACAGTCTGTGGTTGATAACCGAACTAGCCATAGTTGTTATCCATGATGGTTGATGGCCGATATGCCTAGTTGATGATAGAACCGATACACCCTGGCTGATGACAGGTCGAGACACTAGGATAGTGAGAAACCGATACCTTGGGGTAATGTTAATCTGATGTCCTACATTGATTTTAAACTGGTACCCTATGATGCTTCTTAACCGAGATGTCATGTTGGTGATAATTCGATACATCATGGTGATGGTTAGCCGACACACCATGATGGTGTTAGGCCGATACATCATGTTGATGATAGGTCAACACCCCATGAAGGTGTTAATCTGACACATCATGTAAATGTTAAATCGACACCCTAGTTGATGGTAGACTGAGACACCATGTTGATAAATGGCTGACATATGGTGATGATGCTGGTTATGGGGCATGCTTGGATACTCAAGGATGTTCTTGTACGAGAAATGAATAGGCCATGTAATGTTATGTTTGAAATATCATTTAATCCTTAAATTTAAGGTACTCCAAGATAATGGGAGGTCATGATCTTGGGGACTGGTTGTTGAACCTAGCTTGGTGCCCCTAATTGGCTAAGAAAGGGCCTCAACCCTAATAATGTACAATGTAAGTTACTTGCTTCCTATTTTTTAAATTGCCACTATGTTAGAATAATCATCTCTATTGTTATGAATTCCTAACCATGGAGGTGTTGCAAGTTGATATGCATAGATAAGTTAAAGCTATAGTAATCATGATATGATACAGTTTGAATGAGACTTCATAAGGCATGTTGAAGAATCTATACTTCAAGAATAGTGTAAATGGGTCCAATGACCTGGTAATGACTTATTGCCCAATATGAGGTTACATTTCCTATGATGAGCTGAGGAATTGATATTCTATGGAATGTGGCCTTTATGATGATGATATTGAGAATGGTAGTGATACGGGAATTATGTGATGATGATGTGATAAGTTCACACTTTGTATGTTTATATCTTCTAGAGATATACTATACCCTTATCTTTGTAGAGTTTGTTATGCCTTTGTATGTTGTAACTTGATTGGTGTTAAAAGACTCTTAATGGAATTAACTAATCCAATGGAACTTACCATGTAGTTTTTCCCTGTGTCATAGATCCATCTCAGTGTCAACATTTGCTGGATGGTGAAATGGGCTTTCTCTAGAGTAGGCTTGGAGTCATATATTGTTGAGTATATGCATTCACAAGATTTTCTACAAGAAATACCCTGACAGGATTGTGGCTACGGGCCGTAGCTTAGTGACTTGATGTTTATGAAGTTTCACAGGATCGGCAGTGGGCCATACACTACAAGGAGTGCGACTACGGGACGTAGCTCAGGTTCACTAGTCTCGTGACCTATACAAAGGCAGGCTAGGATTTTAATAGCTTGACTATATGTCATTGGTTGCAATTGATTGGTATGTCTCTACGGTGTACTCATATACTGACCAAGAGGTTTGGTGAGGTCTTAGATTCCAACTCTTCCATTGACCTTGTTTGGCACCGATTTTGCTGTAACAGTGGTTGGTTGGATTTAGATGGTACAAATCAAATCCTCAGGGCATAATAAAATATGTAACCATCCGTGTAGTATATTTCCTTAGGATCAAATACCAGATAATTGGATGAGGCATTGCTTGTTTTAGCACAATATAGTTGGTAGTTGATATACATGTTCTTCATATTCCTTTTATGATGATAAGATGTTCCATAATCCAATTATAATAGCTTATATTGTTCTGCTTTAATATATCATGTAACTGAACCTACTTATTAAAATAGAATCTTTACTTCTATTCTTTATTTACCCATATATGTGTTAATAATGGTGTTGGTGGGGACTTATATCTCTTGCTGAAATTTGGATCTCACCATGTGGGTTTCCCATATCCTTTAGGTGGGCGTGCACATGGAGGTAGAGATCGTGCAATAGAGACAGAGTAGTTGTAGGAAGGACATTAGCTGATAAGGTTGGGGGTGTTGTTGCTAGTCTTTTGGTGTAGAGTCCTAGATCCGTCCCTGTAAACTCAGGTCTTTGAGGATAGTTTTGGGTGTGTTTTGGCCTATGTGTCCTTTTGATATCCTGATATGACAAGTGTTCAAGTATATGTTTGTATAGATATGGACAAGTGTTTCTTGTAACATCTTAATGGCATACGTGATAAAAAACATGTTGATGTTATCATATTGTGATCTATGATATCTGATACATGTCTTCTTTGGGGACCAATATGTAAAGGTTTTTTCTACTTTGGTGCTTAATGAAATCTGTTTAAATTTTTAGTGTTTTCCAATAATCTGTTTGTTCAATCTTGTTTCCACGGTTAAGCTTTGAGTAATCTCGCTTTGTGTGGTGTGGGGCATCACACTCACAAACTACATTTTCTAAAATTATGAAAATGATAAAGATATAACTACTTTAATAAAATAGATATATTGTAGTTGTGTGTATATATATAAATCTTATTTCCCACTTGTCTTTTACTTCGATGTAAATCTTTCTATTTCAATTTTTGATGTCAGTCTAATCTAGAATATATATACATGTATATATATGTAATATAATATTTATGTGTGTGAGAATGCACACTCTTGCACATACACACCATGCCAACGATTATTGCATATTTGACACAATTTGAATTCTTCCTTCATGAGTTTTAGTTTTTTCTCAATATTCATGATTCAAAGGGACATATTGTATCTATAATATCACATTAATTTATTCTATAAAATGTTATTAAAATTTATTAAATATGATTTTTAATAATATTTGAATTAAATATCTTTTAAAAAGTATATTCACAAGAAATTTATGCATTCAGAGGTTAAACACTTGATAGGGTGTTCAAGGGTTGTCTATGCCTAAGAGTGGGTGCATAGATTGTCCAACTTGTGGTTACATAACTAAGAACACCTTCTCCTATTTAGAATGATTCCACACTCTATTTTCTTCTCTTTGTTTTATTTTGTTTTGTATCGTTATACTAAACTAGTTCTAGTTCTTTACATATATCAATTGCCGCTCTGGCATAAATGACTAAAGAGAGAGTTTTTAAGCGCCCTAAACTTCCCCACATCCCCGTGTTCAATCATGTATATCTACTTTGACCCCGTGTTGAGTTGCGGGGGTCCTCAAAGGTTTTATCTTATAAATTTAAAGGTCCAATTTACCTTTGGGATCAAGCCTATACATTTCAGGCATGCTTTCAGGGCATATCAATATGTTATCATGATTTTGTGTCTCCTTAAGAACATGTGCCAATGCTGAGAATGAGAAGTTGCATTCTCTAAACACACACTCTCTGGGGTATATATAATCCATAGTAACTGATGGTGACCTACTAAACAAGTACACAACAGATGTTCCCAACCTCTGCCTCTTAGGTGATTTCATTATTCATCATCATTACATAATGGTTCTCTTTATTTTTCAGCCACAAATGTGTTGTGGTGTCCCTAGAACAATTTGTTCATGTTGAATACTTGATCCTTCACAGTAACATCTAAACTCCCTATAAGTTTAAAGAACTTCTTTAATGTCTAGGCTCAACACACAAGGTTCTAGGAGAGTTTTATGAAATACGACTGCCCCAAATATCATAATTGGAGTGAGTTGTGTGCTTTGACCTTACTCGCACACAACTTGAGACCGACTATATGTCTATTATACTATTTTATCTTTATGGAAAGGCATGGTGAATGCTGGAGAGATAAATTTATTCTCACGAACTCAATCGTGCATAAGTTATTTAGGCACATGTGGAAATCAATGTTTCCCAAATAGTTTTTTACATATAAACATGTTTCTTTCTTGACTTATCAACCAATAGTTTTAGTTTCCTACCATGATCTGAATATTGTAACCATTTTCATTTTTACTCCCTCTATATATCTTTGTCTCACAATCATTTTTTAATTAAACTGGTTGAAACTAGTTATCTACCAAAAGTAAACATAATGATTTGTGTCTAACATGTTGTAACCTTGCTTCAACATATATGAATCAAAATTTTTGTTCCACTCATGGATGCTACTTTTCACCTGTAGAGACTTTTCTTTAACCTGTAAATCATGTGTTCTTTTCCTTTTAAAACAACTCCTTCAAGTTGATGCATGTAGATCACTTCCTAGAGCTCACCATGGAGTAATGTTGTCTTCACAACAAGATTCTTGATATAAGATCCATGCTAGTTGTCAAGCCTCTATCTTTGTAGGTGTATGTCATTTCACCATTAGACAAAATATCTCATCAAAGTCTATCACCTATTTTCCCCAAAAGCCTTGAACCACATGTTTTGATTTTGTATCTCATAGTGTTTTCATTACCATCTGTGTTTAGCTTGAGAATCCACTTGTTCTTTAAAGTTTTTCTTCCTTTATGAAGCTTGAATAACACACTTATGCCATTCTTATTTAACATGTTTATTTTAGTTTTCATTGCCTATAACCACTACATTTTTCTTGATGAGACTTTCCATCCTCATGGGTTTCCTTCCCCCACTCTAGTATGATGAATGACCATTCTGAAACACAATATCTGGTAGATGCCCTTTGTTGGTATGTATGCCCTAAGAGCCAATCATGGGATGATTGGTGGGGTACATTAAGATTGATTTGATAAACATCAAAGGTGAGCTTCCAATTCTTTCTCGTTCAGTCATATGAGATAGTGATAGAACAGATTGAATGTCTAAAGAATGACAGAACTCAATGACATATGCTTTCAGGTTAAGGACCTGAACGATGAGATCATACGGATGCTAAGAGTTTGTACATTCTTGTTATGTCCCTAGTCGGATGTCATTGTGGAAGGTAGATAGATAGCAATGACACACAAGACTAGATTGTGGTGTTGGTTGATGACAAAATCTCATTAGTCATGATATAGAGATATCAAACCAAACACATATGTACTTGTTAGAGAACAAATGTACCGGACAGACCCACCATGAGTTTGACACATGGAACCATGAGATGGTAGTCACAGTCAGTACTCACAGTGATGGTGGTGAGTGTGATTCTTAGACCTGAAATCACTGCACTCAACACATGTCGTTGGGCACACTTTGACATCATCAAACGCAGTCCTGAAACATGGGTTGTTATAAAGGTGATGATTGGGTGGCTTTGACACATGGGGCTTTTGAGGGGTGAGTGATAGATATGGGATTTGTCCCTCCTGAGGGAGTTTGATATCCATGGCCACTTGATGAGTAGGATTGAGAAAGGCGTGCATGAATGTGTGAATCAGTATATGATATTGATGTCATACATATCTCTTCCAGTCTACTCTGAGATCAAGGAAGTGAATGAACGTTGACAGGATGACAGTTCCATGCCTCGAGTTCATTCGGGATATCAGTGACAAAGGAATTATACATTCGCTGTAACACCATTCACGGATTGTAGGATGAAAGTTGTTCTCCAACTTTCTACTTTCACTTGGGTAGCACTGATGTGTGACTAGGCACCGCTCTTTGCTTGTGAAGTCATAAGTGTTATGGACTTTCACTGCCAACGTGAAATGGACCTGCAGGGTCACACACATAGGATTTAACCTGGAAGAGGAGTTTTGTCCACAATAAATGTTTAGATTGATTACTAAAAGAGTTTGGTAGTTCAATTAAACACTCAATCAGTCGATAGCTCAATATCGTATGGTTCAAGGTGTTGGACGCATTGATTGGAGTATCGGATTGATTGAAATCACAATTGACTGATTTTGCCCAACCTGTGCTCCCAACCGATCGGTTCATGTGATGAACCGGTCGACTGAGGTTGTTGAACCGGTCGGCTGGAGTGTCCAGGCCGATCGGCTCATGCCCAGGTTGAAATGACCGGTTCAAGGGTTGAACCGATCGGCTCAACTGGTGCAACCGACCAGTTGGGAAAAGTCATGTCGGAAAGAATTTTCCTTTGGTTTCAAATTGCCCAATTCGATTGGGAATAATATTGGTATTCGATACCAATTGGGAAAGAAACAAGGAAAGTCTTTTTGAGCCGGAATAGGACCATGAACCGATCGGTTCAGGGCACCAACCGATCAATTGGAGTGCCCCAAACGATCGGCTCAGGTCCAACCGATCGGCTCAATGGCAGAACCGATCAGTTCAGTTGTGAACCGATCATTTCAAGTTGCGAACCGGTTGCTTTTTGTGGAAAATTCTCGAACCCTTCTACTCCTGCTTTAGTCCCGCATTGCCCGGGATGGAGAACCCTGTCCCATGACTCTCCTATATATATAGGGGTATTGGGGGCTTCTCAAAGTACAGCTCAGTGCAACCAGTTGCTCTGCAAGTTGTCGTTCTCTCTGGTTTTGGTAACCATGAGAGAGCCCGAGCAAGTGCTTCCCGCAAAAGGGAGGTGCAGCAAGGGAAGGACAACTGCAGTTGCAACAGGAGGCAGGAGAGCGTGTTGGCAACTAGTACATCAACATGAGGGTGCAACTCCTTCCACTTCCTTGTGGGACAAGGAGAGTGGAGTTCCAGGTGGTCCGTGTGGACTACTACAGAGGCGGGAGGACACTGCCGCTTAGGAGGACAACTATCATCCGACAGTCCGGTTCGAGTAGGAGTTGTCAGTCCCAGTGCGACCAGGAGCTGCATAGACATCGTCGAAGTCCGGAGTTGAAGACTGCGCATTGCGCGAGGTATTGTCGCTGAGCAAGCCTCGGGACAAGGTATGATTCCGCAAACTATCCTTTCCTATTATATAGACGTTGACGCATTTCCTCGGTATGGGTTGGGGAGAATTTTTTTGTTTTCGCTGCCTTCTCTGTCTCCCCTAAAACCCAACAGTGGTATCAGAGCCACGTCATCTGTTCTATATTTTAGGAATATCGATATGATCGATTTTGGTTTGTCGCCTTTAATTATTGCATACGATGCGAATAATATCAGCTTTATGCATGTCCAATCATAAATCCACAAATCCCTAATTACATATATGATATGTATTATTAATGTACTGGATACGCGTCACCCTTAAATGAGTTTTGTGGTGGATGTATGTAGCATGATTATGGCCTATAAACCCCTATCTGTGATTGGTTGTGTGTGGTTGCTTGCATCTCGGTCTGCGCACCGATCTTCCCTCTCTTATTTCTGATGTAACTCGAAATAATTCGAGATTCTTTCCTACCTTTGCTCCCCCCGAATGTAACTCGGGGTTTCCCTTTTAAAGCAATGTAATAAATAGGATAGATTTTATTTCCTGTTATGTCAAAGATCGGCGGACATCAAGACGGCTGTTCAGACGGTCGGTTCAAGGAGTGAACCGATCGGTTGACCTTCCAGACGGTCGGTTCAAGGAGTGAACCGATCGGTTGATGACCGGTTCGAGGAGCAAGACGAGCGGGTGGAGGACATGATGAGATGCACGACGACCAGGCGAACCGATCGATTGGAGGAGCCAACCGATCGGCTGGTGGCACCCAGATGACCGACTGAAGAGTACAGATCATTCATGTGATGAGTTGATCTACTCGGATGGCAAGGCACATATTTCATCTTGTACAGGTTGCATGTGATGTAGACCTAGATGACCGTGATTCCTCTTGGCTCGAGGAATCACATTAGGATGGCCATAATCATCGCTTTTTATCGTTTGTGCATGTTTTCTGCGGGATATAGCATGTATATGATACGTACTATGTATTGTGGTGATTGGATATGTATATGTATATAAAACCAAATCCCTCATTAAACTATTAAGTTTTAGATGCCTTCCAAATGCGACACACGTGAAAAGCTTGATCGACCAAGTGTGGGCACGCCCTAGCGTGGTGCACCGTCTATCTCGTGGAAGCGTGAAGGATGAATGTGTGGGTCTGCCCTAGCAGGGTGCATATTCATCGTCTTTGCTTTGGGTCAGACTTAACAAGGTGATCTAGATGGGATCTAGTACCTTGAGGCATGGAGATGATCATTGCAAAGAGTTGTATATGACATCTTATCAAGAGTTGCATATGATGCAATTGGCAAAAGTTGCCTACCTGAGAGATCTATGTTGTGGGTGATAGCCCTAGCTGGTCCATGGCTTAGAGGATTTCAGGATCTTGCCCACTAGAAGGTTGTACGCTACAATCTTCCGAATTGATGGTGAGGGCTATCAATTTGAAGTAAAATAGTGGGAGCGATAATTAATTAAAGGCCTAATTATATCGTCAAATTTTCAAATCAATCAAATAAGTCAAAATGAGTTTTGGACTAAAATTGCATATTTTCCTTTTTGTAGTTCAAATGGCAACAAACAACAACAACTTTTCTTTGCGATCGGTCCTTGACAAGGACAAGCTAAATGGGACAAACTTTTACGACTGGTATCGGACATTGAGAATTGTTCTCACTCAAGAGCGTAAGCTCTATATTCTGGATACTCCAATTCCAGAGGAACCCGCTCCTAATGCACCAAGGACAGAAAGGGATGCTTACAAGAAGCATTCTGATGATGCCATTGATGTAAAGTGCTTGATGCTATGTTCAATGAACCATGAGTTGCAGAGGCAACATGAGAACATGGGTGTCATATAGATGATTCTGCATCTCAGGAACATGTATGAAGATCAGGCACGGCAAGAGAGGTACAATGTTTCTAGGGCATTGTTCAAGTGCGTCATGACAGAAGGAGATCCATTTGGTCCTCACACACTCAAGATGATTGGGTATGTGGAGAACATGTAGAGACTGGGATTTCCACTGAGCCAAGAGTTGGCTACTGACGTGATACTGCAATCGTTACCAGAATCTTACAGTCAGTTTGTGATGAACTACAACATGAACAATTTTGATAGGCCACTATCAGAGTTTTTGGGCATGTTGAGGACAGCCGAGTTACAGATGAAGAAGGACAAGCCTAAAGCTGTGATGGTGATCACGAGCAAGAAAGGCAAGTCCAAGCGCAAGGGCAAGGGCAAAGCTAAGAAAGGTTCTGAAGCTAGCCAGGAGTCCAAGCCATCTTCAGCTCTCAAGGCCAAGGGAGGCGTGACCAAGAAAGGAAATTGCCATCATTGTCAAAAACCAGGACATTGGAAAAGGAATTGTCCTCTCTACCTGGAAGAACAAAAGAAGAAGGAGGCGACTGAAGCCTCTACTTGAAGGTGTCATGTAAATAAACTTGTAACACTTTTTGAGATATATGATATCTGGATGTAAAGTGTAAAGCATTCTTACTTGGGGAAAGTGTTGCCTTTATAGATAGGAATACTTTAGTTTATTTTCAGCCAATAAGGCATGTAATACAGTTATGAACTGCTATTTCATACTTGCCAATAGATAGAAACACTTTATTTTTGCATATTGTATGACAATGATAGCAATTAATAAAGAGATGTTTCAATTTATAAAGATATGATCTTTGTGGCAATGCCTTATTTATCTTGTGATATTTGATATGCATAAGATAAGACGATACCTAAAAGTTATAGATAACTCAAACAATTTAATTAGCATTAATCATGAGAAATTCATTTCTAGTTTCCATGTGATGGATAAAACTAGACTCTTTTGGTTAGAGAACCAGTAAGGGACATGAATATCTTGGACATGATTAATCAATCTTCACTAATGTAGTGGGAGAATGATTATCCTATTAGGTATAATACATGTGATGTATTTACATAACTATTGGAATAAATGCTAATACTTCAAATGGTGTTTAGAGAAATACCAATATGAATATCTTGAAGTGTTCAAGATTATCATAAATGAAGTACAAATTTGGTAAAGTATTAATTCTTGATGAGATCAATGAATGAAATACTTGGACCAAATGTTTGAGATCCTTATGAGTGATTATGATAGTGTATCATAGTGAACTCATGATTAAGGCATGGTGATGTCTAAATGAAGAAGGAATCATACTCTAAGGAGTTAGAGAATGATTATCAAATAACTGAATTCTTCTAAATAAATGAATACCCCACACTAATAAAAGAAATCAAGAATCACAAGGGTTGTGAGTTCTTATATCTTTAACAGATACACCTCAATTATCTATGTGATCAATTGTTCATGTAATGAGTCAACTATCAAGATGAATATGAGGAACCGATTCTTGAGTTATGGTTTATGACCATTACATCCTAAATGACATCCATGTGAACCATAAGGTATGACCTTGATGGTAGCACTCATTGGATCATATCCATAAGTGCAAATGAGTCTTAAGTGTTAAGACACATGGATAACATTTTGAGAAGGATGATGCTTGTTGATTGCTACTTAATGACTAAGACATTTGACATATGGATACTAAAACCGCATTCCTATGAGGAATAAAACCAGGATGTGTACGTGACACAACCTATAAGGTTTATGAATCCACTAATGCAAATGAAGTCTATAAGTTACAATGGACTAATCAATGTGATTGATTGAGTACAAGCAACTCAAAATTGGATCTTTATTTTGATAATATAGTCAAAGGGTTTGACTGATATGTCAAAGATAAAGAAGTGTTCTGTGATTTAGTGGGAGCGTATTCACATTCCACATATTGATGTGAAATGGAATTGTTCTAGAATGGAAATCCAAAAGTGGAAATTATCTTTAAGGAAGATAGAGATGTTTCCTATGTGATAGGAATAGAGATCTATAGAGATAGTTCTCGAAAATCTCTTGACCTGGAAAGAGAAAGCATACATTGGCAATCTGTACTGAAGTGTTCAGTATGCACAGATTCAGTGGGAGAAAACTTGTCCATGTTACATGGATATTAGTATCCCAAGGCCAAGTGTCCAATTCTTATGAAGAATGGGAACACTAAGAATAGATATGGATCTATCATGTATGTAATCATCCCATTATCTTTCATGTATGACATGACAAGAATAAAATGCATTCATCATCTTGTATGTAGGACATGGCAATATGATGTGCTCATCCTGATAACTCGTATGTGGGACATGACGAGTAGATGTCTGTCTGTTTCCAGTAAGGGTTACTGGAATACCATGAGAACTTGATAAGTGCTTGTAAAGTACTAGTTCTATGGAGATAAGGAAGAGTTCGATGTAAAGAGTTACATTGATGCGAACTTCCGAAAGGACAGAAAATTAATCGCAATATATATACATAAGATGTATAAAAGTGAAAGTTTGTTGATAATTGGAAATGTTCCAATAAAGCCTTTTGAAAAGGGGAAATGCCGAGTATCTATGTGTTAGTGAACAACAATGGATGCTATATGGATCTGAAAGTTCATTAGATGAACTTATATTCCACTCATTGATGACAAGTCTAGAATCCTTGATCATGCAATGTGGCTAAAGGTTAGCAAAGCAATACTAGATCGCATATTACGGCAACTCCATCTCATACGTGTGACGTACAGCGAAGAGATGTGAGACATGCAATTTGTACAGACTTTGGCAAGGTGTTGCCATTACTCACTATGTTGGCACTAGAGCACAGTAACATGTGGGACATGTTTGAAGATCACTATGAATATGATTCAAGGGTGATTGGCTCGCAGTGCAAGTGGGTCTGTTGGTATGTATGCCCTAAGAGCCAATCATGGGATGATTGGTGGGGTACATTAAGATTGATTTGATAAACATCAAAGGCGAGCTTCCAATTCTTTCTGGTTCAGTCATATGAGATAGTGATAGAACAGATTGAATGTCTAAAGAATGACAGAACTCAATGACGTATGCTTTCAGGTTAAGGACCTGAACGATGAGATCATACGGATGCTAAGAGTTTGTACATTCTTGTTATGTCCCTAGTCGGATGTCATTGTGGAAGGTAGATAGACAGCAATGACACACAAGACTAGATTGTGGTGTTGGTTGATGACAGAATCTCATTAGTCATGATATAGAGATATCAAACCAAACACATATGTACTTGTTAGAGAACAAATGTACCGGACAGACCCACCGTGAGTTTGACACATGGAACCATGAGATGGTAGTCACAGTCAGTACTCACAGTGATGGTGGTGAGTGTGATTCTTAGACCTGAAATCACTGCACTCAACACATGTCGTTGGGCACACTTTGACATCATCAAACGCAGTCCTGAAACATGGGTTGTTATAAAGGTGATGATTGGGTGGCTTTGACACATGGGGCTTTTGAGGGGTGAGTGATAGATATGGGATTTGTCCCTCCTGAGGGAGTTTGATATCCATGGCCACTTGATGAGTAGGATTGAGAAAGGCGTGCACGAATGTGTGAATCAGTATATGATATTGATGTCATACATATCTCTTCCAGTCTACTCTGAGATCAAGGAAGTGAATGAACGTTGACAGGATGACAGTTCCATGCCTCGAGTTCATTCGGGATATCAGTGACAAAGGAATTATACATTCGCTGTAACACCATTCATGGATTGTAGGATGAAAGTTGTTCTCCAACTTTCTACTTTCACTTGGGTAGCACTGATGTGTGACTAGGCACCGCTCTTTGCTTGTGAAGTCATAAGTGTTATGGACTTTCACTGCCAACGTGAAATGGACCTGTAGGGTCACACACATAGGATTTAACCTGGAAGAGGAGTTTTGTCCACAAGCAATGTTTAGATTGATTACTAAAAGAGTTTGGTAGTTCAATTAAACACTCAATTAGTCGATAGCTCAATATCGTATGGTTCAAGGTGTTGGACGCATTGATTGGAGTATCAGATTGATTGAAATCACAATTGACTGATTTTTCCCAACCTGTGCTCCCAACTGATCGGTTCATGTGATGAACCGGTCGGCTGAGGTTGTTGAACCGGTCGGCTGGAGTGTCCAGGCCGATCGGCTCATGCCCAGGTTGAAACGACCGGTTCAAGGGTTGAACCGATCGGCTCAACTGGTGCAACCGACCAGTTGGGAAAAGTCATGTCGGCAAGAATTTTCCTTTGGTTTCAAATTGCCCAATTCGATTGGGAATAATATTGGTATTCGATACCAATTGGGAAAGAAACAAGGAAAGTCTTTTTGAGCTGGAATAGGACCATGAACCGATCGGTTCAGGGCACCAACCGATCGGTTGGAGTGCCCCCAAACGATCGGCTCAGGTCCAACCGATCGGCTCAATGGCAGAACCGATCGGTTCAGTTGTGAACCGATCATTTCAAGTTGCGAACCGGTTGCTTTTTGTGGAAAATTCTCGAACCCTTCTACTCCTGCTTTAGTCCCGCATTGCCCGGGATGGAGAACCTTGTCCCATGACTCTCCTATATATATAGGGGTATTGGGGGCTTCTCAAAGTACAGCTCAGTGCAACCAGTTGCTTTGCAAGTTGTCATTCTCTCTGGTTTTGGTAACCGTGAGAGAGCCCGAGCAAGTGCTTCCCGCAAAAGGGAGGTGCAGCAAGGGAAGGACAACTGCAGTTGCAACAGGAGGCAGGAGAGCGTGTTGGCGACTAGTACGTCAACAGGAGGGTGTGACTCCTTCCATTTCCTTGTGGGACAACGAGAGTGGAGTTCCAGGTGGTCCGTGTGGACTACTACAGAGGCGGGAGGACACTGCTGCTTAGGAGGACAACTGTCATCCGACAGTCCGGTTCGAGTAGGAGTTGTCAGTCCCGGTGCGACCAGGAGCTGCACAGACACCGTCGAAGTCCGGAGTTGAAGACCGCACATTGCGCGAGGTATTGTCACCGAGCAAGCCTCGGGACAAGGTATGATTCCGCAAACCATCCTTTCCTATTATATAGACGTTGACACGTTTCCTCGGTATGGGTTGGGGAGAAATTTTTTGTTTCCGCTGCCTTCTCTGTCTCCCCTAAAACCCAACATAGTGTTTTCATTACCATCTGTGTTTAGCTTGAGCATCCACTTGTTCTTTAAAGTTTTTCTTCCTTTATGAAGCTTGAATAACACACTTATGCCATTCTTATTTAACATGTTTATTTTAGTTTTCATTGCCTATAACCACTACATTTTTCTTGATGAGACTTTCCATCCTCATAGGTTTCCTTCCCCCCCTCTAGTATGATGAATGACCATTCTGAAACACAATATCTGGTAGATGCCCTTTTCTCTATAGTAGACCTCCTAAATTTGTCTCTACATGATTTCTCTATTGAGGTTGTTACCCTTGTGTAGGAGCCTCCTAGTATACCGTCATGAGGGATCTCTTCATCCTCAACATATTTTTCATTAACATTATGTTGGGTAGGAGAGGGAACAAACATATCAATCATAGTATCATCTACAACATGCTCAACATATGTCATCACAATATACAAAGAATTCAATCCTTAGAGAAGATCGTATCTTTGCATATGATCATCCCCTTCTTTTGAGTCCTAAATCTTTTGGTCAAACTACTCATCATCATAGACAAGAAGAATACAAAGAATAGATATGTCATCAAGATCTTGCATCTGCTTAAGAACATGTGCAAATGACATGCACCCAAACACTCTAAGGTGAGAATGAAAAGTTGGATTATCTAAACACACACTCTTTGGGGTATAGGAAATCTGTAGTAACCGGTGGTGACCTATTAATCATGTAGCCAATAATGTCCGCAACCTCTGCTAGAACTTCTTAGGTAATTTCATTATGTATCATCTTTATGTAATGGTTTTGTTTATTTTTTCAGCCAAATAAATGTATCTTGAGGTCCCATGAACAATTTGTTCATGATGAATACCCGATCCTTCACAATAAATTGTGAATTCCATATTGGTGTAAATAATTTGTGTAATGTTTAGGCCTGACGCTAAAGGATTTAGTTAAGTTTTATAAAAGATGACTGCCCCAAAGACCATAATTGGTGTTAGTTGCATTCTTTGACCTTAACCACACACAATCTGAGACCAACATCCCATAAGGTTACCCATCTCAGTACTACTCTGGTTCAAGTAATTTTAACCACAACATTCTAAATGTTGAGATCCCAAAGAAGTAGATGGAACTTTGCAATATGTATACTCCAATCATTCATTTTAAGAGTATTTTATCTAAAGCCTCAAGTACTGGGATGTTATAATCTCCTACGTAGACTTTCGAAATCCTTGAAAAACTCAACTATATATGCATTAGAATGATTGGAGTATCCAGGCCCAATAGAGCATCCACCTGGGGCAACAACATAGAAAAACCGCATGATGTCCAACCCAACATCGTGACATTTAGTGACTTGATTCCAAGTGTCATTTGCCCCAAATATCTATGGGTCTCTAAGTGCATTGGCTTGAATATTGATGTGTCTATATGATAACGTATGTTTAAATGAGGTTCAAAAGGAAGCATTATCATGTATATTTCTTATTTTTTTGAAATTTGTATTTTTAAATAAATTTAAATTATTCAGAAATTTGAAAATATTGTATGCCTTTAGTGGGCTTGCTTAAGTGTAACTACTGAAAATCATAAAAAACTAGAATGTTTTCCATATATATTCTTAAGAGTATATTGGAAAAATCCATGTAACACCCAATTTTTTATATCACAAGAATGGAAGATTATTTTTTTTCTCTCAACTTGGGAGTGTCACAAATATGACAATCATGAGAAAAACAAAAGAAAGAGAGTTATTTCAACTATAAATTCAATGGTAGCTATTTTTCTTTTTACTTTTCTTTAAGTAATTTTGCCAAAAAATATTTTTCAAGTGAAACTTATTCAAATTAGAAAAATAAATTTCTACAAAAGGAATTCTAAAGTAAAAAGGTGATTAAATTTAAATGGAATTTATTGTTAAAAATAATACCTCACTCCATGAATATGGTTTAGTAATTTTTTCTATAAAAGACATGTTTAACTCTATGTAAAGAAATTTTGCAGACCATATTATTTATTGTAATGCCTTTCCATCTAGATTAATAATTACCCTACAAATAAAATTTTAACAATAATATATCTATCTTCTAAATCTTTTTGTCATTTGCAAAAGCCATATAAGAAACAGAAATTACTATGGACCAATAGAACATGATATGGACCAATAGTAAATTACTATGGACCAATAGAACGTGATATGACCTATGTCTGAGGCCATATTTAGTTGGCCCCCAACTTAAAACATGTGGTTTGGTTATCAAGGTCATTGGGAATGGGAAATTTTCTATGGAGAATATATCTAAAATTAGTCTGTTTTTATCTCCATGGGAAGGCATAGTGAATAATGGAGAGATAAATTTCTTCTGATAAACTCAATAATTTTCTATTTTTTTGGAAAATGTAGAAATCAAGCTTTTTCAACTATTTCTTTTACTACATACAATCAAGTTTCTCTCCAAGACTTTTCATCCAGTAATTTGACTTTTCTACCAAGATATGTATCTAGTAAGTATGTTTTCTTTATACTTACGTCTAAGTTACTTTCTCTCACTATCATTTTTTAGTTAAACTAGTTCAAGTTAGAAATCCATCTTTCTATACAATGAGTTTTGTATTGAAAGTATATTCATTCTACATCAAATAACATGTTGGGAAATTTATATCCAATTCAAGAATATCACTTCTTTACAATTTAAAAAAAGTAATTTCGACCTTAATTTAGAGTAGGAAATAATTTTTCTATAAGAAACTTATTCAATTCTATGTAAAGACTATTTTTATGCAAATGTTTCCTACCAAGGTATCTATTATATCTAGATAAATATTTTCCTACAAGAACTTTTAAAACAATAGTATGAGCCATGTTCTCTGATTTTATTTTATTTGCAAAAGTTATATAAGATAAAGTTATATATTTAGAATTTATTGGTCCTTAGTAAATAATTCTTTGCCAATAATTATTTTTTATAGAAAAATGAGTTTATGTTAAAATATTTCTCATCCAAGTAGTGGTATATTCTTATATAAATTCTTCAGTGTAATTGATTATATGACAAAACAAATCATCAATGTTAACTATAATATTTACCAAATTGAAATTATATTTATATGTATGAGTTATATAGAGAATATTGACACCCACTTCCAAATTTCAATATTAAGAAATGGTATTTCCATGTATTTCTTTGTGATTATTAATTTCTTCATGCATACATAAAAAAATAACACTTGTTAGTTATTTACATATACCTTTCCCCTTCTTCGTCTCCTTGTCTATTCTTTTTCTCTTTCACCACCCTTTTTTCACCATTAACATATACAACTTATTTTATGAAAATCTACTTACCATTGAAAACGGGGATGTAATTTCATAAATCAACTTTTAAATATAATTCCAAACATGCCAGACAATTGTACCCATGGTTCCTAACAACTAACAAGGTGAATCATGTGGACAGAAATTGTTGGGAAGTTATACATTTTGGTTTGTTAGTATGGCGATAGGGAAAGAAAAGCTTTTTATGGGGGATCTATGGTGAATAATGGGTGGCTGATTTCTTCTGAGAAAATTGGTTCTCTACTTGCACTGTCTACATAAAAAAATTCTATCTAATTTTTTTTGGCCAGCATATTTTTTTTCAACCAAGAAATTATCTAATTCTAATTACTATCTCTCTATCATACTTTCCTCCTTGTATTTTTTCAACCCGCACATTTTATTTCTTTTGTTAAACCAAACTTAGTCTGCTAAACTATTTTTCCACATCACAAAACGTCCTTCTAAGGATACATTTAATTGTAATTATGTTCATCATAAGAACTTAGTTTCCCTCCATGAATATCCTTCCATCCAAGTAAATAATTTATCTCCAAATTAATATTATTTTGGGATTTTATTTCTTTATACCTAAGAATTTCCTTCCAAGAATTTGATTTCCATATAACATTTTTATTTCAATCTAAATAAATATTTTCTTCTAAGATTTTTTCCCTGTAAGAACAATATGTTCCTTCTAAATGATATATTACTCACTATTTTTCCTAATTTAAAAAAGATATTCTACCCAATTTGTTTCTTTTCATGTAAGTAGTGGCATATTTTTATTTAAACCGGGGAAAAAAAATCTTATATTTGTTAAGGAAATGGTTGGAATGAAGATATTTCAATTTTAAAAAAATCAATAATGTTTTTGTTTAAATGATTGTTAGAAAGTAAAACACACATGTCTAAGATTGTCATATATATGATATAATAATCCAATATTTTAACATTGATTAGCTATAGTAAGAGAATCATTATGATTGTAAATAAATTAGAAAAGGTACAATTAATGATTTCATTTTGAAAATCTTTGTCTACTATAATTTGGTTAAAAGAGAGAATGTTTTGGTTTGATAGATAAATGAATTTTTTTGATTAGTTTGAGAAATAACAGAGAAAAAGAGAAGAAAATGGAACATATATTATTATTTAGAGAAACACCCTCTTTTGATAGTATTATAGATAATACAAAAGAGGATGAAAGAATTTAAATGGGAGACTTAAAGTGAATTATTTTGAAATTATTAGAATTCGACGAACTACATTTTAAAAAAGTATGAAAACGAAAAAGATATATCTAGTTCAATAAATCATATCTATTGTAGTTGTGTGTATAAATAAAGATATGTTATATTTGTGTGTGTGAGTCTGCGCACATGTACAAATATACACATTGTCAAAGATTGTTTCATATTCAAGAAAATTTGAAATCTTCCTTGATGAGATTCATTTTCTTCTTAGTATTCATTATTCAAAGTGACATTTTATCTTTCAAATAACATTAGTTTGTGCTATAAAAATGTTATCAAATTTTATTAAATATGATCTTTAATAATATTTTTCTTGAATATCTTTGAAAAGTATATTCATAACAATGACATTATTCGACAATGCTAATTTAGAATTGCATTTTAATAATATAATTTTAAGGTCTATATGTAATGGTCCATTTCATATTAATGAACATCTTACCTCTTTTCCCACAAGATGCGACCAAATAGGAAATCTATTGGGGTGGTTTTTTTGGTGTTAAGAAATTTTAACACATGTCAATATTTAATGTGTGAATTGCTGGCTAAAAGGAAATAGGCGATGGATATTGATATTGGAATGTTTATAAATTGGCATATCTAGATATACACAAATGGATATAACTATTCATTCATTGACCATAAATGGAAACATTAAATGAATGCTCCTAGTAGTAAGGAAAGCACCCCTATGGACTTATAGACTGACGCCTAAAAGTTTTCATTGGAATTTTCTCTTACAACTAGCATTGACAATGTATTACCTAAATTTCACATGTCAATTGGTGGTACTCATCCTATAAATATCCTTCAGTGTGTATATCTTGAGGATTAACTCAGTTTTCTTTAACTCTTCCTCCACTTTATCCAACATATTTGCAATATGGTTAACTTGGCAATCTTGTCTACATTGTTTCTTGTAGCACACATAGAAAGGATCCATGCCCTTGTCCACAAGAAGAACCATGTGGTTCCTCCTTCTACACGAGCAAAAGGGACAAAACACTTGGTTCCAATGGGGATAGACACATAAAATCTCTCATCTTTTTTAGTTGTATAGACAAATGGCTTGGTGTCCAATGGTCTTAACTCAAAAGAACCTCCATTTAGGATAGTAGTTGACACAACAATGCAACAAAGACTCCATCTCAGTTGGTAGTAGAAATTTGTTTTTCCCATGAAGACTAACCAAGCATAGTCTTCATCTTTGTTATCTTCATGGACAATTCACTTGGTCCCCAAAGAGCCTAACCCAAAAGATCCTCCACTAACATCAACATCGACATCAACATCAGAAGTAAAGACAACCTATTCGGGCTCACAGGAAAAAGATGTTGACCTAGATATTATAGATTTTCCATATTTTTCTCAACTTCTTTAATTGATGCATATTTACATGACCAATCCAGCAATGGTAAAGAGAAATATCATTCGAGTTGGCTACAAGGCATCTACCAACCACAAGCTTAATAGAGTTGAGAACAAAAATATAAAGATTACCACTTCTAGTTCCCTTATATATAACTTGGTAGGTGAGGGAATCTAGAATCAAGCATTCAAAAGAAGTAAATAGTACATGGTAAACATTATCACAAAGTTGACTAACACTAATTAAATTGTGATGTAGGCCATCCACAAAAAGAACATTCTTGATGCATAAGGATTCACCTACATCACCCTCACCTTTGACTTTACCTTTCTTGTTGTCCTCAAAGGTGATGGATCCTCCTTTTTTCTTTGTGAAATTGTTGAAATGAATTATGTCACCGGTCATGTGCTTTGTGAAACCACTATCAACAATCCATCTATCTTTTCCCTACAAGAAAGGAGAATGTCAGTTCCCAACTCAAACCTTGGGATCTGGAGTTAGCTTGGAGATCCATTTCATCTTTGGGTTGGTCCCCTTAGGCTTGTAAGGACAATAAGTGGAATAATGATCATCACATTTGCAATGAGAACAAACCATAGGATTCTTAGTGCCCAAAGATTCTCCTACAAAGAAAGAGATCTCCTTGCTCTTTTTCTTACCTCTGGCCTTACTCGTGCCATTTGAGTCTCCCCCTACAAATCCTGAACCACTAGTACCACTTTTTTTAGTAGAATGGTCAAGGATTTCATTTAGGGAGTTCTTCCCTTTGAGGAATTTATGCAGATATACTCTTAATTTATGGTTATCATCATTCAAAGAAATAATAGTAGAAGATAAACTAGATATGTCATCCCTAGCATGCACAAGATCAGCCTCAAGACATAAAGCTTTAGTAAGATATGAATCCTTTTCGAGAGAGATAGAAGCAACATTAAAACTAGTCAACAAGGGTCTAGAGGATAGATCATTTACTTGACTAACCAACCTAGCATTTTCAAATTTTAGCATTTTAATCTCTTTGAGATATACATCTCTCTCTTCTCTACGAGCATCAATAAGCAACTTAAATTCAACATTTTTAGTTTGAAGCAATTCAAGTTCTTTTAGGAAATTTTGGTTCTCTTCCATAAGATTCTCAATGTTCTTAAGGTATATACCATTCTCAACTTCAACCCCATTGTGATGGAGTTCAAGATCAAGGTATTTCCCTTAAAAATTATCAATACTCTCGTGGTTGGTTTTCTCATTCAATTCCAAAATCTCAAGCATAGCATAAAGATCATCAATAATTTTTCCTAACCTTTTTCTTTTAGATTTACATTTAGCAAAAGAAGAACAGGTAGTAACAAGCATGTAAATAATAGCTTCTTTAGGCAATTCATGAAAACTTACCTCACCAATGTCTTCACTTGTAGAGGCCATGAGAGCAAGGTGGCACTCTCCATCTTCTTCAGAGCTAGAGCTGCTTGATGATGAAGCTTCCCAAGCCGCATGAGCTGCATTCTTGTGTCTCTTCTCCTTCTTGTCCTTTCTCTTGTGCTTGCTCTCCTTCTTGTAATCCTCTTCTTTCCTTGAGCTGCTCTTGTGGTGAGACATTCTTGACTTTGGGCATTCATTCACTCTTGTAGTACCCTTTTTGACCACACTTGTAGAATTTTAGAGTAGAGGAGTAGGAGGATCGCTTTCCCTTGATGTAGTTGACTTCATGCTCACTAGGGCCTTCATCTTCACTAGAGGAGGGAGAAATCCAGCAAGCAAGTCTTTGTTGAAGGATGACACTCCACTTGTGCTTTGAAAGCATTATTTTTTATCTTCTTGGCTTCCTTCTCTTCTTGCTTAGCTTCTTCTTCTTGCTTGTCAAGTCTAGGCTCATGGGCTTGATGATTGCCAATAAGTTCTTCAATTGGGATATCACCAAGTATCCTCACTTCTTCAATGTAGGTGAAATTTGACTCCCATCTCTTTAGAAGAGTTCTCAAGATTTTTGAGTTGATGATGACTCTATCCAAAGTGTTGCCTAATGCAGCCAACCCGTTGATGATGATATTGAGCCTTGAATACATCTCTGCAATGCATTCTTTCTTTCCCATCTTGAAGTTCTCTAGGAGGCTGTTCAACATGTAGATCTTTGCCTCCTTGACTTTCATTATGCCTTCATATGTGATGCACATCTTGTCCCAAATCTCATAGGTGGTATCCCATGATGAGATCTGGTTGAACTTTGTGGGAGTGAGGGATGCGTAGAGGATGTTGATGGCCTTTGCATTGAGTTGAGCCTCCTTGAGAGAAACTTCACACCATGTTGCAATAGCTCTGGTTGGCTCCTTGTAAGGTGTGATCATCACCTTCAACATATCAAAGTTCATCCCTTGGATTTACATCGACATCTATCTCTTCTAAAAGAGGAAGTTGGTGCCGTCAAAGACCGGAGGATGCATGGAGAAGCATCCATCTAGGTTGAGTGAATCAAGTAGGTTGTCGCCCATCTTCTCATCTTGCGGGAGATTGTTGGAGAAGTCCATAGCTCTGATACCACTTTTTGGATCGAAGGGCTCTAGAGGGCGGTGAATAGAGCTAAACAATTTCTCACAAAACATATTAGACCTTAAAATTATATTAATTGTGAGCAAAAGCTTAATGGCAATTTGAGGTCCTATCTAACAAGCATAGCAAGGATGAGAGAGATTGATAGCAAGCACTTGACTAAGGGATGTAGAGTGGTTCCACACTTCAAACTAGAAGTGAGTCAGTCCACTACCTACATAGGTCAACCTCTAGGACTTTACAAGTGCTTTTCTCTATTATATCACCACAAAGATTTACAACAATAGACCACCAAAGGACTTACCCATCCCACAACAAGGAGATCTCCACCTTAACAAGGAACTTACCCACTTAGCTTGAGTCTTCATCCTTCACCAAGGTCTTAACCACTCAAGCTCAAGTCTTCCGCCTTGAAGGACTTTGCTTCTCCTATTGGATCTTCAACTTTTGCCTTCTCCTTCACTTGGAGAAGATCACCACCTCTTCAACACCCTTGAAGAGGACCAACTACAACTCCTTCTTCACTCGATGGAGCTTGCTTCAACTTTTCTACATGAGAGAAGGGGATAGGGGAGTAGTGGAAGATTTGAGAGCTTTACATGCACAAAGGTGGAGTTCTCTTGCAATAATCCTAACTTACTCACAAATCACCAAATGATATGCAAACTAGAGAGAGAATGGAGCTCAAGGGGTAGTACCACACTCAACTATAGCAAGGACCTCAAATGTAGTGAATGAGCAAACTTGGAATGAACTCCAATGGGTCCTATTTATAGTTGGGGGTGCTCCCTTGAGTTGGGAAACACTTAGGGACAAAATAGAGCCATTTTTGCACAAGGCAACAAATCTATTTTTGTCCAAACAAGTCACCTACGGTTACAATCAAATTTTCTGTGTTTTCCATACAGTGCATTCGGTCGAGTTTCAATAAAGGTAACTTGATCGATCAGCTTACAGACAAACCCAATTTTCAAACAATCGGTCGAGTTTGTTCTGGGAAACTTGACTGATTAGCCAAAATCACATTTGGTGAGTAATTCGTTCGATCGAGTTCTATGAATGCACAACTTGACCGATGCGTATCATCAGAAAATCAATCCATGGGATCAGTCGAGATTGAAACTCGATCGATCAACAACCTGTGATCAATTTTCTAATTTGAGTAAAAAGTGATTAAAACTTTGTACCAAGTGTCCCACATATTTTTCTCATCTTAGTTACAAGTCATATCATCAATACAAGTGATTACAAAATTCTTCTAAGGTTGTTTGAAAGGATTTCCTTATTAGCACACTTGAATTGCATTTGACTTGAACTTTGACAAGCTAGGGCTTGTGTAAATTGATTCTTTTCATGTACCTAAAGCCTAAAATCAATCTTGAATACACATATTAGATATATATGAATGGAGTGGTAAAGCCATTATCAAAATATGGACAACATATAACCTCTAGGTCAACATTCTCCCCCTTTTGACAATGACAAACCATTCCTCAAACATATTGGAAAGGATATTGAAATTATACCTTTGCCTTGTGAATCAGGGAAATTCAAGATTTGGAAAATGTGAATTGCTTCCCCTCCATCTATGCTTTCTTTAACCTACATAGTTAGTCTTTCTACACAAAGAAATATAACATGCATGTACTATATGGTCCTTTAGCAAGTCACATGATAAAGCATATAATGAACAAGAAAAGGATCACATAAGAAATAATAGAAATATGATTGAGTTTCAAGACCTTTAATTTCTCTTCCCCTTTTGACATTATCAAAAAGTAAGGGGGGTAGAAGAGCATAGAAACAAGTCTTCTCCAAGCACAACCAAGCAGATATCCAAATATGAAATCTTATAACATATATCAAATAGAGATGAGAGAAACACACAAGCCAGGTCATAATCAAAATATGGTGAAATATGGCACCAACTCATAAGATATAACTAATCAGAGAGTAAGAGTGCATAGAATATGGATTACAACCTAGAATGCAAGTTCTCATAAAAACAACTACAAGTCAAAAGAGATGAAAGCTAAGGATAAAATAGTATAACTCAGGTCATGTGCCCAGATGTTTCTAATACAAAATAGCCTAGAAAGATATATATGATCAGCAAACTAGACTAGAAACTAAGAACATCTAGACATCTAAGCTATCTATATCTACAACATCATCATCCTCAGCATCAGTCTTGTAGTCATCATCTCCATCTGAAGGTGCAACAACATCGCCTTCATCATCGGAGTCACCACTAGAACCATCACCATCATTAGATGCAGCACCAGCATCCTCATCAGCATCAACAGTCTCATCATCAGCTTGGTCCAAAATCTCTTCATCCATAGAGGGTCTGAAGTGACGACCGGGCCAACAAGCATTGTGCTCATCCCAAGTCATACCAAGAGCATAGAGCTCATTGACCTGAGGGAAGGAAGGAGTAGAATCGCCAAGACTAGAAAGTAGAGTGGCCAAGGGGCCAGTAGGCAGAGGCAGGATGATTTGAGCATGTCTACCAGTAGAAGAGGGTGTAGGAGCAACAACGGAAGGCTCAGGTGCAGGTGGAGGGGCATGGTAGAAGGGATTGTATGCATAGGATGCATAATCACTATCAGGGTATGGCAGGCAAGTGGGGTATGGGTGAGCACACGATAAGTTCATGTTAGATATGATTGAACATAAATCCTAGTGCAGATGCTCCTGGACCTAGAGGTTGTATGCATGTTGGTGTATCATATAACCCATGAGGGCTTCATTGGACACACAAAATGAGGCACAGTTAGGTCGAGTAGGTTGAGGAGGTGGACGAGATCGGGTTGAGGTAGAGGCAGGTGCAACTGAGGCAGAGCCAGAGGTAGAGGGTGAGGCACCGAGTGTGGTGGACGCAAGGGTAGGCACATATTTCTAGATAGTGGTCTCACTGATACACACTCCCTTCCTGGCAGGTCTATAGTGGAAGTCAGAGAAGAGTGATTTCTCAGTGGTGAACTGGAAAAGACCACATATCAGGGCAGGATATGGAGGATGGTTGCCATGGGTGTTCTTTCCAGAGTCAAAGCAAGTCATGCGGTGGAGGATGTATCTAGACCAATTGACTCCAACATTCTCTAAGATGTAGTACATTATCATCACAATGTTTTCTGCAATATTCATTTGATTTTTCTTTGGGTGGATGTTACCGTTGACCACTAGGGCTAATATATTCTTGTTGAGATCTAACGAGAAGGATGGTAGGGTGCTCTTATTCTTATAGGGAACATCCTATTTCTTCAAGTAACTATGAATATTGGGAAGTGTGATCTTATTTTGCTTGTAGAAACCTTCAGGGTCCAACATGTTGAAATACTCACCATAATCCTTATGCCAGGTATCATTCTCATCGGGTCAAGAAAAGAAGATATTTAGGATATCCTATGAAATTTGGAATTTCTTCTTGGCTATTATAGAAGTAAGGATACCTTTAGTATTCGGAGGGGGTACAAGGGAGTCATAATTCCAACGCAAATTTTCATAGAATTCGTGAACAACTTTCATGCTAGACATTGAATTGTGAAAGAACTCACGCTCGACACCCAGGGAAGATAGGTGGTGAATGGAATGCAACCCCGCCACTTGATCGATGATGGCTTGACGCCTAGTGCTAGGCTAAAATAGGGCTCTAAATGGAAAAGGACTCCTAGGAAGAAGGTCTTTATACCGATTTACAGCCTGAATTGAGATAAAGAGGGTCTCATCGAAAGGAATCAAGTGAGAATATGAGGAGGAGGATGGTGCATTGCTAGGGGCTGCTCTCTTTCTTCTATTTTAAGCCATGGAGGCAGAAAGGAGATGAAGAAGAGATCAAATGCACAAACTACTCCATCAAAAAAGTTCACACACCTAGGTTAAGCTAGGGGGAAGGTCTAGGAAGGTCTCCTTAGGTCATATAAGGGCTAGGTTAGGGAAGAGAAGGTCAAGGGTTGAGAGCTTAGGGCTAGAGGGAGTGGAATTGGTTGACTTTTCTCTAGTTGAGAGGGAGAATAGTTGGCCGCACCCAACTTAAGTTAGCTTCAGCCCTCCAATCAATCTAGTTCTGTGAGGTGGAAACTCAACCGATTGGTCCTTTTTAAAAAAGCTCTCGGCCATGGATCCGTTGAGTTTGTCTTGGCAAAACTCGACCGATGGTCAACCTGACCTAAAACCATCAAACTTAATTTCTAGCCATTTGAAAGCTAATTAAATTTATTATTCAAGTCCATTATGTATATTGAACATACTAAGGCACATATCACTCATCATTGGGTACTATTTTGTGATAAAACAAGTTTTGCAAAAAAACCCAAAAATAAGAGAAAACAAGGTAATATGAACATGAAAAACCAATTTTATGCATATTAGCATGCAAAGATGATCAAGATAGATGCAAAACATATAGGATAAATGAAAGCTAGATAGAAGACATATTAGATTCATTCAAAGCAATTACAAGCAATTTTGATCTAATAAAATTAAATTGCCCTCTAGCTAGTGGTTTAGTGAAAATGTCCGCCAACTGGTTTTCCGTGTCCACATGCGTGATATATATATCCTTCTTGGAATTGTGATCATGGAGAAAGTGATGATGAACGTCTATACGTTTAGCTCTACTATACCTCTCTAGGTAGTGGACTGACTTACTTCTATTTTGAAGTGTGGAACCACTCTACATCCCTTTGTCAAGTGCTTTTCTCTATTATATCACCACAGAGATTTACATCAATAGACCACCACAGGAATTCCCATCCAATTACAAGGAGATCGCCATCTTAACAAGGAACTTACCCACTTCACTTGAGTTTTCATCCTTCACCAAGGTCTTACCCACTCATGCTCAAGTCTTCCTCCTTGAAGGACTTTTCTTCTCCTCTTGGATCTTCACCCTTTGCCTTCTCCTTCACTTGGAGAATATCACCACCTCTTCAACACCCTTGAGGAGGACCAACTACAACTTCTTCACTCAATGGAGCTTGCTTTAGATTTTCTTCATGAGAGAAGGGGATAGGGAAGTAGTGGAAGATTTGAGAGCTTTACATGTACAAAGGTGGAGCTCTCTTACAATAATCCTAACTCACTCACAAATCATGAAATGATATGTATACTAGAGAGAGAAAGGGCCTAAAGGGGTAGTAGCACACTCAATTATAGCAAGGACCTTGAATGTAGTTAGGGGTCCTATTTATAGATGGGAGTGCTCCCTTGAGTTGGGGAACACTTAGGGCCGAAATATAGCCATTTTTGCACAAGGCAACAAACTATTTTCATCCAAACAAGTCACCAATGATTATAATCACATTTTTCTACATTTTTTGTATAGTGCATTTGGTCGAGTTTCAATAAAGGTAACTCGACTGATCGGCTAAATGACAAACCCAATTTTCAAAAGTATCAGTCGAGTTTGTCCAGGGAAACTCAACCAATTAGCCAAAATCACATTTGGTTAGTATGTCGTTCGGTCGAGTTCTATGAATACACAACTCGACTGATGCATATCATCAGAAAATCATTCCATGGGATCGATTGAGATTGAAACTCGATCGATCAACAACCTATGATCAATTTTCTAATTTGACTAAAAAGAGATTAAACTAAGTACTAAGTGTCCCACATATTTTTCTCATCTTAGTTACAAATCATATCATCAATACAAGTGATTATAAAATTCTTCTAAGGTCATTTGAAGGGATTTCCTTATTAGCACACTTGCATTGCATTTGACTTGAACTTTGACATGCTAGGGCTTGTGTAAATTGATCATTTTCATGTACCTAAAGCCTGATATCAATCTTAAATACACATATTAGATACATATGAATGTAATGGTTAAGTCATTATCAAAATATGGACAATGTATAACCTCTAGGTCAACAAAAGTTTGGTTCCCTCTAGGCCGAGCCCAAGGCACAACCCAATAGAGTCTCCACATGAGTAAACAATAGAGAAAAACCACATGATGGACAACATGCCACCAGAGACTCCATATGGGATGGTAGTAGAAACAAACATTTTGGTGACCCTAAATCCTAACCAAGAAGAGTCTTCATCTTTGTCATCTTCAAGGACAAGCCGCTTGGTTCCCATAAGACCTAACCTAACAGAGCCTCCTAAAGTATCAACATCAACAACAGCAGTAGAGACAACCTGTTTGAGGTTCACAGGGAAAAAATGGGCTCCCTTAAGCCCCAACCCAAGAGACAACCCAATAAACCCTCTGCCTGGGGCAGCAATAGAAAAAATCCAGATGATGCCCTTTCTACCACTAGAGACTCCATCTGGGGCAATAGTAGAGACAAACTATTTGGCACCCATGATATCTGAACAAGTTGAGTCTTCATCTTTGTCATCATCAAAGACAAGCAGCTTTCTCCCCAAAGGGCCTAACCTAATAGAGCCTCCATCAACATTAGTAGTAGAGACAAATCATTCAGGGCTTACAGGAAAAAATTTAGTTCTCTTTAGGCCTAGTCTAAGACATAACCCAATAGAGCCTTTACTCGGGGAAACAACTGAGAAGAACCACAATATGCCCAACCTAGCCCATGACACTTTGCGACTTGATTTTAAGGGCCACTTGCCCCAAACATCTACATGTTTCTAAGTCTATTGGCTTAAATGTTGATGTGGCTATGTGAAGATGTACATTTAAAAGAGGTTCAAAAGGAAGGCTTATCATGTCTATTTTTTATTTGGATTTTATTTTTTTATAAATTTAAATTATAGAGAATTTTAGAAATATTATGTTCCTATTAGAGGGCTTGGTTAATTGTATGTACCACCAATCACAAAAAATAATAATAATTTTCATGTATATGTTTTAGAAGATCTAGTGTACAACTCATTGGGTTTAAACAATCAAAGATGGGGAAACATAGCAGATGGGGGGCTCTGGAGGTGGGTGCGACACAGATCGGAGATCCAATCCTAAGGTGGATCATGGAGGGAATGATGGCATAGAGAAGGTGTTGAGGAAAGACACTAGGAAAATGTAGGGAGTATCACAACCACAAAAAGACGTCAATAAGAAGTTGGATTTGTAATCCCAAAGATCATCCTGCAATTCAATTATATGGGACTGAGAGGCATGATGGGAGAAAGCAAGGATATAGATTCACATCTAAAAGGAATGGAGAGCATATCAATGGGAGAAATACATACTATGATGAAGGAAACTACAATGGAGGACCAACCAAGGATGACACCCACAAATACTAATGGGAAGGAGAAAGTTTTGCTGTCTTATAGAGACGTGATTATGGGGCCATCAGCGGGTGGAAACAACAATAGTTTTCTAGTTACACTGTTTGAGGAAGGTCTCTGAGTGATAGACGTAACAATAAGGGAAATAAAATGAAATACTATAATTTCTATCATACCAGATACATAAGAGGCATTGGTGAGGCCATGGAGATATGTTATGGTTGTTCATATATTTGGGGTTGATATAGGGTACATGACATCACGAGATTGGTCAAGATATTATGGAAGATCATAGGAAGATTCAACATATATGAACTTGAACTAGGACATTTTGTAATTCAATAATCTTGTAGAAGGGACTTCTAGGAAGCCCTAACTGTGTGCCCATGGAAGATCGTTGGCCTCAATCTTCTCATTTGGGAGTGCTACCCTACATTTAAGCCAAGGGATGAATATCTAGAGCTGATCATCTCATGGGTGCGAATTGAACCTGCCACTCCATCTCTATGTACTTATGATGTTTGTGTACATCAAATTGGCATTGGGAAGGCAGAAAATCATGCAAATAGCAGGGCAAGAAGAAAATTTGCTCGGTTAGCATTGGAATTAGACACCTTGATCCCTTCCATCCTTATCAATTGGGAGGAATATAAAGTTGTATATGAGGGGTTTCCATGGGCATGTGCCAAATGTGCGGAGGAAGGCCATGTATCAAAGAAATATAATTCACAATAGCAGTTTGAAGAAGACACTATGACATGCTTAAAAAAAGGAAGAAAGTAGGTGGGCTCAAAGAACAACCATCAATAAGACATCTGGAAGACTCAGCGACACAAGGGAGGAGGTTGAAGAAATACAAAAGAGGTAGAAAAACCTCCTGACATGAGATCAAATAATATGTTTGGCAACCTAGCTGAGGAGAATAACTTAGAAGAAGACCAAGAGGCACATGCGAGCGTGTTTACTTGGGTGTTAGATAATGTAGAGGTTGCTAAGAAACTGAACAAGGTATGGAGGAAGAAGAAGAGCATGACACAAGTAGTGAATGGAAACTACAACAATGAGGTGCTAAATAACATTACAAACATTGGGAAGAATGTCGACAAATCCAAAAACATCAAAATTATATCATTACAAAAACTATGGGGACTGTTGATCAAACCGAAAGCATCAAAATCATATCACGTTGAACCCAAAAATAGAAGAAGTCATGAAGATCGTGGAGGTTATTGAATATGACAATGAAGAATAAATGTTAGACACCAATGCCAACAGAGAAAAAGAGAAGGAAATAGCATCGCCAGAAGCAATCATTGGCATCAACGAAGCTTTGGCTGCCAAACCCACAAATTGTACTAGAAGGAGAACCAAAGGTAGAAGCATGAAAATGAAGTGCAAGGGGAAGATTCATACTATCACACCTACTTATCCATGAAAAAGAAGCCCAAGAAGACCTGAAGAATATATACCTATAAAGGATTCATTCGACACCCAAGGAGGAACATTATAGACCAAAGCACAATTGATAAATATTGAGAATATTGAAGATACAACTATTAACAAGGAAAATTAAGATCTAGAGAGTTATGTTACTAGCATCCCACAAACCACAAAAGACATTTTATGTAGGACATCATGTGCTTGAATATTGTGGGGCAGGTAAGAAGGACACACAACACAATCTCAGGGAGCTTATGTCTTATAGAAGCCTAAAATTGTAGCTACTATAGAACCTTGGCTGAGTAGAACCAAAGTGACACAAACTATCACAAAGTTGGGTTTTCCTATATCCTTTTGGGTGGAGACTCGAGGATTTGTTGGAGGAATGTGGATTTTCTAGAAAGATCGTGAATGCCAAGTAAATATTATCAATTACCAGAGGAAATGCATAACATGTCGTGTCAAAAACACAACGATGATTACTTTCATCTATGCTAGCCCTCACATCACTGTATAGAAACTCATTTTGAAACATATAGTGAAAATAGGAGATTTTTTACAAAGCCCTGGATCATTCTGGGGGATTTCATTACCACTTGTTATCTAGAGGAATCGGTCAGCAACCCACATTTTAATTATTTGGAAGCTTCTTAGTTTCATGAGACACTTTTATGGTCTACATTCAGTGATTTAGGCTTCTCAGGCCCCCGTTTCACCTTAAAGAGAGGGTAATTATAACAGAGAATCGATTGTGCAGTGGCCAATGTTAGATTCATAAAAAATACCAAAATTTATGTGTTTAACACATCCCTAGACTGTAGACAGATCATAATCCAATCTTGGTGAGATCAAAAACCAGATGTGCAGGGCCTGAATGGTTTGTTGCTAAGGCTAGCTGGTCACAAGAAGTGGGGTTCAAGAAGTTATTGGTAGAGAGATGGAACACAGAGACATAATTCTGTGATTCCTTGAGAAAATTCAAAGATACCATCATCAGATGGGACAAAGACAATATCCATAGAAGGAGAAGGAAAAATACTACAAAATATCGAAAAACTTGAAAAAGGATATTGTAACTAGTTATAATCCTATTACTAATGGGATCTACATGGACATTAAGTCAACCTTGGACGCTATTTTGAAAGAGGAGGAAGAGGAATGGCATCTGGGGAGCCATATTAATTGGTTGAGAAATGGGGATTCTAATACCAAATTCTACATTGTGTTTGTGAAACAACTAAGGAGGTCCAACAAAATTACTATGCTAAAGAACATAGAAGGGGAATGGATTACTGAGGAATCGAGCCTAATAGAAATGGCCAGAACTCACTTTCATTCACTATGAACCGAGTTAGAGGGGAACTAGGAGGAGGCCATTCTAGGAATTCATGTTCAGCTGTAGGCTATTGGTAGTGAACCCAAGGAAAATGAGTGTCTGAAAATTTTAACAGAGATGAATCCCTAAAAATATGTTGGTCTGGATGGGATCAATGGCCTATTTATAAAGAAACATTGGGACATTCTACATAGTTTAGTTTTGAGAAAAGCTATGAGGGAATTGAGAGGTGGTTTGTCAAAATAGATATGTGATTCAAGTGTACTTCTCATACCTAAATCTCAGAAACCCACAAAATGTGATCAGCTAAGACCAATCTCCTTAAGCAATTTTTTCCTGAAGCAAAGATAGTGGTGGAGATACTAAAATCCCACCTTTAGAGTGGGTATCACATACTCAAAGCACATTTGTATAGGGACAATGGATTACAAATAACATAGCTATAGATTATGGGATCTTCTACATGATGAAGATGAAGACAAGTTCAAATTTTGTGGCCACTATGGTAGACCTTTCTAAAGCATATGATAGACTTCAATGGTTTCTCATCTCTGATACTCTTAAGAAGATAAATTTGCAGGTGAACATCATTGACTATATCGTGAACTCCCTTACCACTAGGGCATGTTCCATCCTTTAGAATTGATCTAATACTTCCCCTTTCAAACCTAGTCGAGGCCTGATAAAAGGAGATCTATTATCCATGTATATATTTGTGTTGTACATCGAACATCTTAGACACATGATATAAGAGTCGGTAGATGGAAAGGTATTTTATCTATGTTTTGTAGATGATCTCATACTTTTTGGAGAGACATTAGGAAAGAAAATGAGAACAATAAAAAAGTATTTCAAATAATTTGATATCGCACCGGGCAAGCCGCTTCCATTGCTAAAATGCAGGTGTTTTATGTTGCTAATGTGGACATGATATATGGAGAAGAGTCGGCAGAATTGGAAGATTTTAGGAGATGACTAACTTGGGAAAATATGTGGAAGTTCCCATAATTCATACGTGAGTCATGAAAAACACTTACTCTAACTTACATAAGAGGATTGATTAAAGTGTGAATGGTTGGGCAGTGAAATGTTTGTCCCTAGTAGGGTAGTGTTGTCTTTTGAAGACCATAATAGAAGTGATACATACTTACTCTATGCAGACGACCGTCTTGCCCCTTGTTCTTTGTGATAGAATAAATGGAAGAATTCAAAGGTTCATTTGAAGGGGAGGCCATAAGGCACATCCCATGTCCTTGTGGCATGGAACAAGGTTACCAGTAAAAAAGAGAATGGAGGTCTCGACCTCAAATCAACGTCCAAATGGAACATTGGCCTAATTCCAAAAATCCATGGGACATCTCGAGAAAAAAGGATTCCATTTGGTGTAAGTTCATGAAAGACAAGTATATGCTTTTGCTGAGAGGAGGATAATTACTCTATGTAGACTAGATTGGGCTACTCTATAGTATAAACAACTCATCGATGAGCATTCCTACATGTTACCAATGAATGGACAACAAACCAAATTTTGGGAAGATGTGTGGATGAAACAAGGAGTGAAGATTGCACTAGAGGCACTATAGAGTGTACCTAACTCACTGAAGGACCTGGTTGTTGTGAGTCTGGTCCTTGACAATGGCTAGTGTGACATTGAGTTTCTCATTGAATGGATTTCATAGGAGATGATCCAACAGATACTCCAGATAGAACCCCCAGCTAACAGGATCATTGTTGATGTACAAGTTTGTACGAAGACATCACATCGGGGATTCACAACAAAATCAACATACTAGATTCTCCATACACAGTGAGAAATAACCATAGAAGGTGACATGGAAGTTATTTGGGAGACGAAGGTGTCTGGGAAACTAAAGTTTTTTGCATGGCTCTTAATGCTCAACACACTATTGACAAATAGCAGAAGAGTGAGATGACATGTGATGACTATAAATACTAGTAAAAGGTGTAAAGCCCATGAAGTGACAAGACTCCATGCCTTGAAAGACTGTCCTTTTGTAGAAGAAGTTCAGAAGAAATTATTAAATTATGATGAACCAAGAAAATTCTTTCAGTAGGAGGCTAGGAGTTTGATGTGTAGCCATCTGAAGTAAGGTAACACATGACCACAATTATTCTTGACAACTTGTTGTAGCATTTGGACAACAAGAACTTGTCAGGTCTTTGAGGGTCACCATATGCCTATAATTGAACAATTAGAACAAATCCATAGAGGAGCTTATTTGATAGAACTTGCATGGAGGAAGAACAACATGTAAAGTCAGCTTGTAACCAATAATTATTGGAGTAACCCACCCACCAAATTTTATAAAGATGAACATTGATGCTGCTTGGGCAAATTACAATGCAACAACTGTGGTCATTGCTCGTGATCAGGAGAGTAACTAGATAGGTGGTCATGTAAGAAGAATGAAAAATAGTTCAACAACTCATGCCTAGATAATGTATGTGGACATTGCACTCAAATTGCCAGTAGAAATGGCATTGAAAACCTAATATTGGATACTGACTGCAAGGTGTTCATGGTAATGTTGTAATCAAATTTTATGATCTACCCTAGATTTGCAAGAATAGTAGATAGGATTCAAAAATGAATGTCGGAGGATACTGGATGGACTATACATTTCTAATCAAGAAGTTACAATTAGGTGTCTATACTCTAGATAAGTACCATAAAAACACACCACTGGGTGCTTTGATCACCCAGGCCACCAAATTGCATCAAATCTATCTCTGAGGAAGAACACTATAAAGGTAATAGTACTACCAAATTTATATTACATGATAATCTCGTTTCTTGTAATTGTTACCCTTATTGGCTTTGAATAGGAGGAATAAATGAATATATAGCCTCTTAGCTTTCCCCCAAAAAAGATAAGATCTAGAGTACATTGAAAAAATCCAGTTACTTTCAAGCAGACAACATATTACATCATTAACATCCTTATATAATAGTATTCTTTAAACAATTGAACATGAAATAGGTATAATGCTGAGGCCCTATTTAGTTGGGTAGCAACTAGAAATATGTGGATCTTACTCTATTTTGCTCTAGTTGTATAGTTTTAGTTTAATGTGTATACCATTGAATGTACCACACAAATATAAATACTCAATCTTGCTACAACTACTTACAAGTTATGTAAAAATTTATTTTCTATAAATATAAAGGTAAGAATATGCATATATTCCATCCAACCAAAGAGAAAGATATAAAGTATAAAATTTATATCAACTTCAGTTAAATACAAATTTTTATTTAAATTAGCATCCCTTTTTCTAATTTTAATTTCCCTAATTTGGTCATAATTATGTCTTTCTAAATAGGTCCTATAATTAGTTAGGGAAAACAAATTGCAAAGTAAAAACCAAAGTATACCTAATATGCAAATCAAAGACAATGGTTAAAAAATTGAAAAAAATCATTACGTCAATATAAGTTTGTCTCTAATTGATCATTTGAATTATATTTGTTATGTGTTGAATAATGAGACAGTAGGTAACTAAAAGTGTAAATTGGTTAGGAGGGTCACTAGGAATAGGAAATTTTCTATGGTGGAAATATATGAAATATTAATATAATTTTATCACTATGGAAAGGCATGGTGAATGTTAAAGATAAATTTTCTTTAAAGAAATCAATCATGTAAAGATTATCTAGGCACATGTGGAAATCAAAGTTTCTAAAATAATTTTTTTTTCTTATAAACATGTTTCTTCTAGACTTTATTCAGCCAATACTTTTACTTTCCTACAAGGATTTGAATATTGTAACCATTTTTATTTTTACTCCATAGATATAACTTTGTCCCACTATCATTTTTTAATTAAACTAGTTCAAAGTATATATCGAGTAAACTAAACACAATGATTTGTCTCTATCTTGTTATAACCTTTCTTCAACATATATCAAAGAAACATTTTGTGCCACTTCATGGATGCTTGTTTTCAGCTGTAGAGACTTTTCTTCAATATGTAAATCATGTTTTCTTTGCCTTACAATTCAACTCCTTCAAGTTGGTGGATGTAAATTGCTTTCACAATCTCACCGTTGAGGAATGTTGTCTTCACAATAAGATTCTCAATATAAGACCCAAGCTAGATGTCAAGTCCAAATCTCTATAGGTGTATCTCATTTCTCCATTGGAGAAAATATATCATCAAAGTTTATCACCTAGTTTTCCTTAAAGCCTTTCACCAAATTATCTGATTTCTATCTCATTATGTTGTCATTACAATCTGTGTTTAGCTTGAACATCTACGTGTTCCTTAAAGTTTTTTTTCCTTAATGAAGCTTGAATAACATAGATGTATCATTATTCTTTAATGGGTTTATCTAAAGTTTTCATTACCTATAACCACTTATGTGTTTCTTGATGAAAATTTGCATCCCCATTGATTTCCTGTCCCCTCCCTTTTGTGTGATGAAAGACCATTCTGAACCAAAATATCTGATGGGTGATCTTTCTCTCTAGTAGACCTCCTAATTTTGTCTCTACTAGATTATTTTGTTGAGCTTTCTTCCCTTGTTCAAGAGCCTCCAAGTCGTGGAAACCACTTTCTTCAGAATTGTCCTCTACCATATCATCATGAGGGATCTTGTCATCCTCAACATGCTTTGCATTAACATTCTGTTGGGTAGGAGAGGGAACAGACATATCATTCATAGTATCATATGCGACATGTCAAGAATGTGTCATCATAATTAAAAAAGAATCCAATCCTTTGGAATATCATGTCTTTGCATCTGATCATCCTATTATTTTGAATCCCAAAGATTGTGACCAAACTACTTCACATCATAGAAAAGAAAAATACAATAAATTGATATGTCATCAAGATTCTACATCTCCTTAAGAACACGTGCAAATGCCTAGCACTCAAACACTCTAAGGTGAGAATGAGAAGTTGAATTAGCTAAACACATACTCTTTGGGGTATAGAAATCCATAGTAACTAATGGTGACCTATTAATCAAGTAACCAATAATGTTCTCAACCTCTGCCTAGAACTTATTAGGTAATTTCACTATTCATTATCTTTACATAACAATTCTCTTTATTTTTCAGCCAAACCAAAGAGTTGTGGGGACCCTAGAACAATTTCTTTCATGTTGAATACATGATTCTTCATAGTAACATCTGAACTCCCTATAAGTGTAAAGAACTCCTATAATGTCTGGGCCCAATGCTCAAGGGTCTAGTAGAGTTGAATAATATACGACTACCCCAAATACCATATTTGGTGTTAGTTGTGTGTTTTAACCTTACTTGCACAAAACCTGTGACCAACATCCCAGTGGGTTACCAATCTTAGTACTTCACATGTTTGTGTAATTTTAAACACAAAGATCTTAATGTTGAGATCCGACAAAAGTAGGTGCAAAGTTTTGATGTGGATACTTCAATCATTCATTTTAAGAGTATTTTATCTAAAGTCTCAAGTACTGGGATGTTACAATCTCCGCCACTTAGACTTTGGACATCCCTGTAAAGACATAACTATTTGTCCATTAGGATTATTGGAGTATCCACAACCCAATAGAGCATCCACCTAACACAACAACAAAGAAAAACCACATGATGCCCAATCTAGCACTGTGACATTTAGTGACTTGATTTCATATGCCACTCTCCCAAAATATCTTTGTTTTTCTCACAATATTGGCTTGGATTATTGATGTGTATATGTGAAAAAATACATTTAAAATAGGTTCAAAAGGAAGCATTACCATGTATTTTTTTTCTATTTTTATTTGAATTTAAATTCTACAACAATTTTGAAATATTGTATGCCTTTAGTGGGCTTTCTTAAATGATATTACCAACAATCACCGAAAACTAGAATGTTTTTCATATATATGTTTGGGAAGATGTACATTACATAAGAAAAATTCATGTAAAATCAAAACTTTTATATCACATTAATGGAAGCTTATTTTTTCTCTCAACTTGGGAGTGTCACAAACATGATACATATGATAAAAACAATAGAAAAAGATTTAATTTATCTATAAATTCAAAGATAGTTGTTATTCATTTTACTTTCCTCCAAGTAATTTTTCCTACTAACATTTTTCAAATGAAACTTATTCAAATTAGAAAAATTACTTTCTACATAAGGAAATTCTGATATAAAAAGTTGTTTTAGTTTAAATGAAATTTATTATTAGAAATAGTACCTCACTCCATGAATATGATTTAGTAAATTTTTTCTATAAGAAAGTTGATTAACTCTTATCATCATCATCAACATCTAAGCCTCAATCCCAACTATGTTGGAGTTGGCTACATGGATCCTTCATTTCCATTCATCTCTATTATGGGCCATATTCTAGTTGAGATGTAGAGATTCAAAATCTCTCTTTATAAGATTATCCCATGTTAATTTAGGCCTTCCTCTTTATCTATTTATTGTGCTTGACTCAATAGCATTATTTCATATAGGAGCATTAGCCGGTCTATGTTGCACATGTCTGTACCATCTGAGTCAGCAGTCACACAACTTGTCCTCAATTCTCACCAACCCCACTTTATTCCTGATATAGTCATTTCTCAAGTGATCTTTTCTTGTCTTCCCACACATCCATCTCAGCATACACATTTCAGCCACACTCATCTTGTTCAGACCTTATTTCTTCACCACCCAGCATTCACTCCCAAAGAGCATGGTTGGCCGTATATCTGTACTTAAAACTTACTTTTTAACCTGAGGGATCTTCCGATCACATAATACTCCAGTTGCACTCCTCCATTTCAACCATCCTACAGTGATCCTGTAACAAATGTCATTTTGTACATTCCCATCTATTTATATAATAGAACCCAAGTAATGAAATTTATCACATTTTGGTATATCTACTCCGTCCAACTTGGCTCCATCATTCACACTATGAGATTGGCTTAAATTGCAATGCACATACTTAGTTTTTCTCCTGCTAATCATCAATCTATTTTTTTCCAATGTCTTTCTCCAATGTTCAACTGTATCTTTCAATCCATATTTAGCTTCGTCAATGAAAACAATATCATCAACAAATAACATGCACCAAGGAATATCATCCTGAACATTCTTTGTCAGCTCATCCATAACAAGAACGAATAGATATAGTATGATTGTGGATCCTTGGTTTACCCCAACTATGATAGGAAAAGTTGGTATCTCTCCTCCATGAGTCTTCACACTTATAATAGAGCGATCATACATGTCTTTCATCAAGTCAATGTATTGGATTGGCACACCCTTTTTCTTCAAAACCATCCACAACACTTCTCTGGGTACTCAATCATAAGCCTTTTCCAAATCAATGAACACCATATGAAGATCTCTTTTGCTTTCTCTATACTTCTCCATAAGCCTCCTTATCAGAAAAATAGCATCTGTTGTTGATCTTCCAGGCATGAAACCAAATTGGTTGGATATCTATGTTATAAATTTTAGTCTCTACTTAATAATCCTGTCTCAAAGGTTCATTGTGTGACTCATCAACTTGATACCTCTATAGTTTGTGTAGCTCTAGACATCACCTTTGTTCTTGTAAATGGGGGCTATAGCACTATTTCTCCACTCATTCGACATCTTCTTAGTTTTCATGATCTTGTTAAAGAACTTTGTTATCCACAAAACTCCTTCATTCCCCATACTCTTCCATACATCAATGGGAATATTGTCTGGTTTGCATGCCTTTCTCATTTTCATCTTTTTCAAATCATTCTTGACCTCAAATGGTGAAACTCATTGTGTGTAAATGATATCTCTCGTATTGATGTCACATGAGTCTCTAACATAATTTTCAGTATTACATTGAAAATCTTGGGGAAGTAATTTCTCCACTGCTACTTGATATCATCGTCCTTCAACAACACTCTTCCATCTTCATTCTTGATACATTTTACTTGACTCAAGTCCTTTCCTTTATTGTATACTATCCATTATATATATATATATATATCCCCTTAATTTGTGTCTAGCTTCTTATAAATATCATCAAAGTATCTAGTCCTTGCTTCCTAAACAACCTTTTTAGCTTCTTTCTTTGCTTGCTTGTATCTTTGGAATGTTGCATCATCTCGAGATTTGGGCAAGCTCCTATAGATCTCCCCTTTCAGTTTAATAGCCTTTTGTACTTCATCATTCCACCACCAAGTTTCATTCTGTGGAGGTTCACAACCTTTGGACTTCCCCAAAACCTCTTTGGAAATTTTTGTTATGCACAACCTTTGATATCTCTTTTCAGTTTAATAGCCTTCTGTACTTCATCATTCCACCACCAAGTCTATTTCTATGACATTGTTCCTTATAAACTTGATTAACTCTATCTAAAGAAATTTTACAGATAATATTTTTTCTTCTAATAAAGATTTTCCATCTAGATTAATAATTTTCCTTCAAGGAACATTTTAACGATAATATATTTATCTTCAAAATGTTTTTATCATTTGCAAAAGCCATATAAGTAGAAGTTAATACTGAAGACTATATTATGTCTAGGTAAATTACTATGGGCCAAATGAACATGAAACGATATATGTCTGAGGCCATGTTTAGTTGGGCCACAACTTAAAATATGTGGTGCTCACTCAAATTTGTTTTAGTTATATAGTTTCATTTCAACGTATATTCAACTCAATATAGCACATAAATCTTAATATTCATTATGGCCACAAGTACTTACAAGTTATGTGAAAATATACTGTGTATTAATATCATGGAAAGAACCTCCTCTAATTGCATCCTACAAATAATAAAGAAACAAAATATAAATATCTAAATTTATTTCAATTGAAGATAATTTTAATTTTAACTTAGCTTACCTTCTTTTTTGTTTTAATTTTTCTGAGTTGGGTGATTTTATGTCTATATAAATTGGTCCTAAACCTAGACTAGGAAAAACTAGACTAAAAAGTTAAAATTAAAATGTACATTATTTGTGAATGAAAGGTGATACTAGTAAAGGTATAATCAAAGGAAAAATGACGTCTTCAATATATATTGGTCTTGGAATTATTATTTATATTATGTTTGTCACGTAGGGAATGATGGGATGGTAGATGATTGGAAGTGGGGTTCAGTTAGCATGATCATTTGTGAATAGGAAATTTATTGTAGTGAATATATCTAAATTATTAGTCTATTTTATCTCCATGGTAAGGCATGTTGAATGATGGAGAGATGAGTTCCTTCTAAGAAATTCAATAAACCTCCAATTATTTAGGCACATGTGGAAATCAAAAATTTTCAAATATTTCCTTTACTGCATATAATCAAGTTTCTCCCCAAACTTCTCAAATAGTAATTTTACATTTCTACCAAAATTTGTATCTAGTAACTATTTTTTTATACTTATGTCTAAGTAACTCTCTCCCACTATCATTTTTTAGATAAACTAGTTTAAATTATAAATCCATCTTTCTTTACAAAGAATTTTGCAAAAAAAACATATTTCAGTGCACATGAAATATATTGTTACTAATTATATTGCACTCCATGAATATGGTTATGTATTAGAAAAATGTATCCTTCCAAATATCAACATGTTAGGTAATTTATTTGCATTTCACGAATATTACTTATTGAAAACATTAAAAAAAGACATTTCTACCAAATTTAGTGTTGTAAATAAATTTTCTTTAAGAAACTTATTCACCTCTATGTAAATATCTATTTTAGAAAAATATTTCCTACCAAGAATTATATTCTACCTAGATAATAATATTTCCTACAATAAAATTTTAAACAACATTATACACTATCTTCTAGGATTTTCATTTATTTGTAGAAGTCATATAAGCTAAAGTTATTGCTTAAGAATCTATGGTTTCTTTGTAAATAATTCTTTTCCAATAATTATTTTTTCTCAAAAGATGAGTTTATGTCAAAGTAGTTCACATCCAAGAAGTAGAATATTCTTATTTAAATTCTTTGCTACAGTTGACTATATGACATAAGCATTTTATAAATGTAATCTACTATACTTATCAACTAAATTTATATTTATATGTATGAGTTATATAGAGAATATTGACACTCACTACTTGATTCCAATACTAACAAATGGTATTTTTATGTATTTCTTTGTGCTTATTAATTTCTTCATGCAAACATAAAAAAATATAGGTTACTAATTTACATATACCTTTCCCATTCTTTGTCTCCTTCCTTTTCTATTTCACCAACCATTTTTTCACCATTAAAAACAAAAAATATTTTATGAAAAGATATTTACCAATGAAAACGTTAATATAATTTCATAAATCAAACTTTTTAATATAATTCCAAACATGTAATACTATTGTACCCATGGTTAATAACAACTAACATGGTGAATCTTGTGGAGAGAAAATGTTGGGAAGTTATACATTTTGGTTCGTTAGCACGGTGATAGGGAAAGTAATGCAATCAAAGTTAATAACAAGAAATGAGGTTTCGTGTACCTCCTAATTAAGAATATCAAAAAAATTTGACAGAGTATATGAAACATAAATTAGGATTATACTCATCTAACGCTAAGTAGGAATATACCACATAGTTAAGGAAAAGGAATGTGATTAGAGTTAATAATAGGAAATGAGGTCTCATGTAACTCCATAGTGAATACTAGTGGAATATAACATGATAGAAATTATTTGAAATAAATATTGTTACATAAATATTAGAGTAATATGTCTTCTACTCATTTGATTTCTAAACTATGAAATAGCATGAAAGAGAAATTGTGTTTGATGTTCATATTTTTTTAAAAGATCATCCTAAAAAGTGAGACCGCGGTTTCATACATAGTTTTTGATCCTCCAACAAGTCCAACATGTCACTATCCTTTAGCATCCTTAAACAAAATATTATTTACATCCAATATATTCCCTATAATACAGTTTTTTCATACTCATTTGAACTTATCTTCATTTTAAATAATAGTTAACACATACACGACACATCCCAAATTTTTTATGTGTTTGTATGAATGTTTCTATCAAAATCACTTACATATAATTTTGACTTTCTCTTATAATTATAGTTGTAGGTCAAAGTGACACATGCAACCCATCAATACATCCTTACATAGAAAGATAAGAACACACTCTATTATTTAAGAATGTAATCCATGCAAAACACATTTATAATTTTCTACAACTAATCTAGCTTCAGTTTAGATATTACTACCATGTTTCCTATTGCGCCTTTCCAAACATAGATGCACACAACAACAAAAAGTAACCTCATTTTTTCCTCATCACATTTAATTAAGATCTTTTTCAACACATCTTCTACCAATGTCTTTATATTTAGATCAAAAACATAACTAATAATTAGACCTTATCGCATGAACATGTTATGGAAGGTAGGTGCCTCATTAGCCCCCTTTAGTTTTGGTTCCAGCCCAAGCCTATACACATTGAGTATGTTTAATGATGTTTATATTTAGAGGTTCAAGCCTAAGCATGCACACCACACATGTGCTTAGTGAGATCATATTAGATAATGTTCATTGAGTAGGATCCATAGTAAGAATGTCAAATTAAATTGAGAATGCATCCTAAAGTCATCAATAATGTTTATTCATGTCGATATCAGTTTTAAGATTTATGATAAATTATGTTCATAATATAATTGGAACCCAACACTTACAATCAATTGGTCAAATGCATGGCTATGTGTGGATGCACATTGGTTGTCTACAATATGGGATATCTCTCAATATATGGAAGTACATACAAGTTAAACACCTAGAGGGGTGTCATCTATAAGAACCATGGGGGTTCAACTAGTTTACTAGATACATCATGTGTCATAAACATCCCTAGAATATCAATCTAGAATGATCATGATTCAATAATTCTAGATTACTTTTTTCTCCTTTTAATGATGTAAAACCCTAGAGTAACCCATGGATATGATGATGATATATAAATTTGCATCATAATCAAATAATGCACAATAACTAGCCCTAGTTATTTCATGATGACTAGTTAGGGTATAATGGTAATTGATCACACAATTATGCAAAATATGTTTATGTGATATGAGGACTTCCCTCATTTTTTGTTAACATAACTTTTTTTATAAATACTCCTGTGTTATTTGTCTTAAGTTCCAAATCATATAAATCACATGATTCCTATCTTAAACCTAAAATATAATTGAATACTTGAGTTCCTTATAGTCAAATTATTTAACTTGCAAAATTCCATTGTGTTTTGATGATCTTAGCTACTCGAACAAATTCTAGAAAGAAAAGGGGGTGTTTATACATTATTTTGTCTTAATATCTTGAGTATATAGCTGATTAAACTACTTGACCTAAGTCAGACCTTTGTTTTGGATGGATCAGGCTATCACTCGGTTGTAGCATTGGCTTAGTAAAGTGGACCTACACCCAGCCATTGGATGGGGATCCAATGGACATGATGTGTTCTTCTTCTTTGTGAGGATGAAAGTCCTTCGGGGAATAGAAACCCAATAGATTGGAATTTATATACTCCTCTTTTCTCATGATACAATTAATCTTATTAATATTTGAGACTCTCATTGAAATGGGGACATCCTTACAATCCTTTTAAATCCCAACTCAAACCCTAGTTTGCCCTCTCAAGAAGACGTCCAAATACTAGTTCTCCTCCCCTCACTGATGCCTTCTGTAGATGGTTGTTTTGATCATCAAAGTGATAAGCGATGAACCATATGAAGAACTCCAGTGATCCTGCTCAACCACCAATTTCAGCTGGTGTTCACTAAAGAATCCCCTTGAATTCGTGCTTCCTCAGTGACGAAGGCAATCTTGGCATAGTAGCTCTGGCTACCTTAGTCAAATTGCATATGTGATAAGTTCCTTTGAACAATACCTTCGTCACCGTCATATCAACTTTTTGTGTGATGAACCCCACTTGTTCCACCCTCGAGCACACCACTTGGTTAGTGTAAATGCTCATGTTGAGCCCTCTTGTGCCCCGTCTTTTGCTCCCATTTCTATTCCTACATGTCCTAAATGTCACTAAAAGATTTCTCAGTCACCTTTCTTGATCTTTTCTACAGTTTCAGTAGACATCTATCTTGAGCATTGATGATCTATTTTTGGCCATGGTGGGGCTGACACACGATCATGGTGTGTCCAATTGATGATGAACTAGTTCCTCGCCATAGTGCATCTATTATGGATTCAGCTGAGGCATCATCAAGTTCTTGTGTGCTGAGTTGTGAGCCTAGATACCTGGCCTCTGATCTGCTTCCTAGTCATAGTGAGAAGTTATTGTATTTGTGCTTCAACTAATGCAGAGTCCACTTTTGGGACCTTTCTGACTGGAATGATTTGAGGAGTGGTTTCCAAGCTTTACCTTCCTGAGGTTTGGCTTTCTAATCGAGATTGTTGTGGTGTTACTTGTCGCAAGAACAAGGAAGATGTACAATGTACATGAAAGTCCTGACCTTGTGTTGTGATATGTCACACAGATCTAGGACTTTTTGGGAATTTAACATATGCCTTAGATGATTTATCATGCCTTGTTTTGTCTATTGTTAGCCCCATCACACACATAGGATGCAGGACATAATATGAGGCTAATATTGTGTTTCTAATCTGAGTTTCAAATGATTTGCATTTATCTAAAAAATGCTTTAATTGATTTCTACCTTCCCTTATTGGTTGATGAGAGCATGATCTTAGTTAATTCATAGAAAATGTTGCAAGGCTGATATGTGAATGACCTATCAATGAAAGTTGATCAATTTTTTTAGATCTAGCTGACTGTCAAGGTTTTATGACCTATTTTGATTTGGCTCTCACGAATATCTATAACTAGGGTAATTAGGGTTTGAATTTCATAATCTAGGGCTTGGGTTTGTAATATAAGTCAATTTAAGTTGGCAGGTCAAGGATATCTTAGGGGCTTGTTCATAGAAACCTAGGTAAGTGATCCATGCCCATGAGTATTTTAGTTATAGTTATACTTATTATACTTACATGTTCCATACTACTTAGAAAGATGTCCATAATTTACTTGATATTATGTTCTCAAGTAGAGTACTGTAGTTAAGATTAATCAAGAAAGATTTAGATTCTAAAGATTTAGTTCCCAATAAAGATATGTTATTGTTTTTTCTCAAGATTAGTAAGATTTATGGCGTAGGTCCATTAAGAGTTATGCTAAAAACTTCATGATAAGTATTTACCATGCTCAACATATTCAAATAAGACTTTCATGATTAAAATGATATGATGTTTTAATATTTTATGTTGAGATATGCAAGTAAGATTTTATGCATTCACAGATATGCCCTTATATGTGTCTAGTCTCTCAAGTGGAGGTATGTCAACAAGATTTAATTAGATGATTAAGATATAAAAATTAAGTATGCCTTAAGAATATAAGAGTAGAATGCACTAAGTTTCGATTAAGTATACCAGTTAATATGTAAGATTCATGTACTAAGATTCAAGATATTAGTTCATGAAAAGACTATAAGATTAGAATGTATTTAGAATCATGCTAATATGAGATTTAGTAAGTTGACATCATATTATGGAGTTAGACCCAAGCCCTAGTGCAGGTCAACTCAAGAGACAGGACCCAGGACCTTTGTGGAAGTCATGTGGCCTAGGACCTAGTGCATGACAATGCAACAAAGACATGACCCAGGCCCTTTGTGCAAGTCATGAAGCAACCACCCTTAGCGCAGGTTGATTCAGATACATAACCCAGGCCCAGAGTGCAGATTATGTGACCCAAAAACCTTAGTGTTGGTCATGTGACCCAGGTACTAGAGCACATGTCTCCAAAGAAAAACAAGTAAAAAGGCAAGAGTTAAGTTAAAGAAATAAGAGTTATTTATGTTTCCAAATTTCTATAAATTTTTTTATTAATTTCATGCACAAAATGTTTATGAATATTTCATGGTATCTTCTACTTCAGTAATGTTTATTTTCATAATATTAATGCCACTTACTCTAGAGACCATTTTGCCAAGTAAGGATGGGGAAGAGATGTCCTCTAGGTGAGGAGAAGGAGTGGAGGTAGCACCTAGAGACTTGGAGCACAAAGATAGAGTAGGATAAGATCTGGTTGGGTGCCAACTATAAGATGATCCTCAATTTTATAAATTCAGATTTATGTTTCCATATTTGGAAATCTAGACTAGAGACATTGTCTCAGTATGTTAAATTATTTTTCCATGCGATAGCCTTTCAGTTTCCATTTGTAACAACAATGATGAGAATGTCTATCTTCTAAAGTTTGTGTAACTGATTATATTGTTGTTATGAATGCCAATTTTATGTAATCCCCCTTTGGGTACACAAGTTATGGGACAACTCAATGTTGCTTCCGCTATGTACATGTGTGTACTTAGGGAGGGTGTTACAATATGATATTAGAGCAACATTATAGTTGGCCATGAAATGATCGTTATTAATCCATTCTTTTTCATTTATATGGCTCCTAAGAAGAAATTTGATAACAGAAAAGAGCACATGGATGGAGAAGAAGATTCCTATAGTGTAGAGAATGATGACTAGATGTTTAAAGGAGACAAACCTGGTGGCAAAATCAATTCTCCCTTCAAGTCTCCTCAAGGCCCTAACTGACACCCTGGACTACCCGAGAGGAGGGCATCCACAACCAAGAGACCAAGAGTTGAACCTGGTGGACTTTTTGAATATCAAGCCAGAAACTTGCTCTAGATAATCCAAAACTGACATGGTTACCCCAATATTGGGCATTGCTTTCATGATCTGGGATGCCATGAGAATTCCAAGGTCCTCTTTAAAACACATATGTTGAAGAGTGCAACCAGCACTTGGTGGGAAAACTTCACCCATGCCTGAGGATTGGATGTTGATCCACTAACAATGGAGGAGTTTACTACTTCCTTTTGAAACATTAAATTTCAGAAGCTAGGATTGAAAATAAAGAGTTGGAGTTCAAGCGCCTTAAGCAGTACAACTATATTGTCATCTAGTATGAAATGAAGTTCCATATGCTGTAAAAATACAGAACCAAGTTGGATGAGGTTCATCTAGCCAAGAAGTTCATGCACATCCTGAAGCCTGACCTAAGATATGATCTAATGGGACGTGGCATTAGTATAGTACAAGAGGCACTTGATGCTACCCTAGAGTTGGAAGACCATCCATGATGACATTGGAATAGAGTCAGAAACAACAACAAACATCATGCAAACAATCCTGAGAAGAAAAGGAAGGCTCCTGATGAAGATGCTCCTCAACATGTTAGGTGCCAAGATTGTCGTAGGACCCATGCTGGAGTCTATAGATTGTTAGTAGTACTTGCTACTATTGCAATGACGAGGGGCACATCAAGAGATACTTCCTAAAGTGTTGGGAAATTAAGGAAACATATAAAGCAAAGGAAGGAAAAATTTAAATGTTTGATTCCCTAACTAGAAGATCACGTCAACAACATTATATATATAAAATAGGATGACAAGAGATATACCTAGTGCTAGAGCAATTCTAGAAAAAACTCTTTCTAAAGTCTGATGCTTTCTTGTCACACTTGGATAGAAGTTGGCAGTGGCTGATAACATCCAATTTTGTGGATATTACATGCCTTATTTCACCTCTTTTTCTCTCTATGATGTGAATTTATATTAACTTTCCTACTATTTTGCACACAATTACTCCCTCTACCCGCACTTGAGAATAACAAAGATGTTTGATGCATGTAATCAATGGAGTAGCACATATTACCATAGAGCAGGACCATCATTGGTTCACAACCGAAAAAACTATCACTCAAACCCGATAGAACATGTGATATGAGGAGGACACCTTGTACTCTTGGGGCGCAAGTAAAGGACCACTATCCTAGTGCCAATAAATACAAGACCTCTAGAAGAGAGGGGTTGCACATTGTCCAGAACACCGAAGCACATTGGAGAAGGAGCTTACCACTTCTCATCACCACCACCATCGGTTGGTAGGCTAAGAGGAAGAGAGTCAACTGAGTCCTTCTCCCTCTCTATCCTACTTCTTCCTAACCGGAGAACTCCTTCTAAGGAAGGAGGACAAGGAACATGTCTTCAGCTCCACTGCATGAATCTTTGAGAAGGAGGTCCATACCATCATTTGTGGCCATCCGTTGGCCATAGTTGGTGTATCCCCTACTTCCCCAACTCTATGGTTCTTACTCGCCCATACTTCATACTCCTCTTCCTCTGGAAATACTTATGTTCTTCCTGTTCACTTATAAATCTATAATGCCATTCATGAACATGAGTGGCTAAACTCATAGCTTGGGTTTAGAGTATCCACTAAGGATCTCGCAACATGTATGTACTTACATCCATTTGAATATGTCCTCTTAGGAAATATTATCTCTATACTCTTGATATTAATGATTCACTTGCATGATTAGCTACCATTGTAACATCCCTGACCTGGGTTATGTGTTAACCCTAGATGTTTTGCCTAATAAGGTTGAGTAGATGCTTAATCTTATCTTGGGAAAAGTAATTAGGGCTCATGAGAAACTTATGTTTCAATTTTGGTCCTATTTGAACAATGTTGAAGCAATGTTTGCTTAATTTGGACTAAAGTGCAAATTACCCAAGTTGAGGGGTTAACTTGCAAATTGCACATGATAAAATGTTCTTATGATGTTGAGACATCATAAGAATGAATATGATGTAATGGTATGGTTTTCATAAGCTTGGGCACCAAGATTAAGCTTGTAAAGCAATCCTTATGCATTAAAACCTAGTTTTGGTGTAATATGCAATTTACCCAAAACCTAGTGTTCAACATGCAATTTACCACTTCAATAAGGTCCCTAATGTTTCTTGGCATAATGTAGAGAAAATAAAATGAGAGGTGCGCCTCATTTGAAGTAAGTTGGAGGAGAGAGAATCTTGATATTAAAATAATCAAGATTTAATCCTAATTGAAACCCTAATTCAATTTAGGGAAAAAATGAATGTATTAATTAAAGGGCCTTCAAACAAAATTAAAATGGTTGGATTCATATGTGTGTGTATGAGCTTAAATCCTTGCAAAGGCTCACGCATATCCTAAGGAGGTGAAATTCCACTCACCATTATTATAAGGAAAAGAATTTCCACTCAAATATGGATATTCTTATTATAAGGGTTAAGGTGCTTAATTTCTTTTCCCTTAATTCTTGGAAAATGGAAGGGGACTCGGTGGGGATAGATATGCCCTTGCATGCAAGAAACCAAGGGGTAATTGGTGACAACAATTTTGGAATTAAAAGACTTTTATAAAAAATTTTCTCACTCATCAATTTTCTTATAAAAGTACCCTTTCCAAGCCAAAACAAAGGCTTTTTCAGATTCCTTTCTTTCCCCTTGCTTGGAAAATGACCAAGGAGCTGTGGAGTATCAGGAGGACGACCCCCAACCTGTTGGTAAGGTTATTGACCTCCTTTCACCTTGAATCCATGGTGAAAATCGAAAATCAATGTATAAATTCTTCATATCTCGATCCCCTCTTCAATTCTAACCAATTCTTTTCACTCAAAGCTTGAGGACGACCCTTGGAATAGTGAAAGGAGTTGCATCCACCATTGTTTCCGTGAGTTTGGAGATTTGGAGCTCAATTGGAGGCGGGTTTTATAACTTGAACCCTTAATTTTATTATTGCAATCAATTCCATATCAAATGGTGATCATTTCTACATTTATGAAATTAAGTTTGGTTGATTGATGCAATCTGCATGGAAATCATAGTATATTTAGTGAGTTTGGAGCTTGATGATGATGACATCATCATTAGCACACACCTCCCCAAATATCTAGGGCAAACGGTTTCAATTTTGAGTCTAAATGGTTTGCAAATGGTTTCACCAAACCGTTTGGTGGTTTGGTTTCCAAACCGTTTGGAATGGTTGAACATTTTAGATGGTTGACTGTTTGAAGATATATGTTGTGGTTCTTGGATTTTGATTGAATGGTTTCAATTGGTTTGATCTCGAAATGGTGAATGATTCCTTAATTGCAAACCCTAATCGACTAAGTGATGATTTTGAAATTGATTGAGATGATGTTTTGGGTTGATTGACCCAAACGATTTCAAAACCATTTGGGGATCACCAAAATGGTCTCAAGACCGTTTGTGGGTCACCCAAGACTGTTTGGAGGTCTAGGGTTAAGTATGGCTAAGTGTTTGAAAGTCCAAAGGTACCAAATTGATTTGCAACTAAGTGCTGATTTGATAATCAATCCAATGGTCCAAAACCCTAATTGGATGTCATGGATTTTGATGATGGAATTGGAAAATGGTCTCAAGACCGTTTGGGGATCAACCAAACGGTCTCAAGACCGTTTGGTGGTCATCCAAGACTGTTTGAGGTTAGTATATATCATGTGATGATGATAGTTTATTGATTTCAATTGATTTGGTTCCACAATGTCAACCATTGATGGATCCTCGATTTCAAACCCTAAGTGATGGTTTCTTGATTATCAAACCTAGTTCAATTGGGTTCAAAACCCTAAATTGAAGGTCTAATTGAATGGTGATTGATTGTTCCAATTGATGAATACTTTAGTGGTTCAATTTGTAATAGGTCCATGGATTGAAACAATGAGTCGATTGAGTGTTTGTGACATCCCATGATTTTGACTTCTCCAAACCCTATTGGGAATGAGATGTCAAAATCCGAAAACATCATCCAATCATATAAGAAAGCGATGCGGAAGCATAATACGCATACATGAACATACAAACATAACATTTCTCAGCATTCAACACATATATATTTACAACATGAATTATTACAACTTGGATTACAATTACATATTGAATGAAAATTTTATACAAGTATGAACCCATATGCTAGGATCTTAACACAATAGGTACAACCTGTACAACTTGCTCACATCCTAATCATTTGTCCCATTCTAGCTCTGCACCTACAAAATATGAGAAACAAAAACATCAACAAAAGTTGGTACGTGGAATTAAAAGCTATACTATGCTGGCATATAAAATACTCGAAATTGAAGAAAGAGAAAGGAAACATTATTTAAGGCAGAGAATCAAGTAATCCCAAGTTATTAATCATATTTCAATGGACATGTATTACTATCGTGGACTTAGCACAAACATAAATATTGGGCCCTATCCCTGCGTACCATGTACCATTAGGGATCTCCCCGCTTACCTTGTACCATTAGGGAGGTGCTAGTCAACATTAATACTTTCCCTCTCTAATAGGGAGATTAATGAACCATCAGTAACTACATTCCATTTTCTTTCCTTAGTATTCTTATTGTTCAAGGCGGAAATGACAATACATATAGATGTACATCCAACAAGATATTCAAATACAAGCAAGCAAGTACATATATTTAACATCCAGCAAATCTAGTCATATAATTATATCCACGTACCTGAGTTCAGATATTCCTCACATATCCATGATCATCTAGATAATCTGGTCAACACCTGATTTAAAGAAATTAATCGTCATTAATATATGTACACCATATTCTTGGTATTTTAGGTCCAAATTAGGGTTTAGGCCAAACCTTGGTTCAAACTGATCTAAACTTGTGTTTGATATTTTTCTACTGACTAGGGTGTCATTTTAGAGGTCTGGTCCAATTTTCATAATTTTATGATGCTTTATCTATTTTCTAGAATTAATATGAGGTTAAAACATGTAATTGGGCTTTAATGAGAAGTGGCCTATCATTTTGACATAATAGTCAAATGTGAGTTTATATTTAGTTTCCACATTATACTAGGGTTCAGTAATATTTTTCTCAGATTTAATTTCCATGATATGCTAATTATACCAACAATATGATCTTAAAAAGAAGCATTATCATCTACATTAAATATCATCATTATTTGTTGGTCAAAGGTCTGATCTAAGGGTCCGGTAATGTAGAGGATACATTTATGAGTCTGGGGGTATTTTTCAGGAATTTTTAGAACAAGGGAGCTACTTTTAGTGAAATTTGTAAATTGTGTCTATGTACTGGAAATTAGAAATTGATTTACCTATTTGAGATCGTTGGGTCGTTGGATCTGCAGGTCTCTACCTTCGGATGCACGCCACATATGCCCCACAACAGCGTGGCACTTTTCTTTGGCACAAAGTCGGTCCACATGAGGGTTAGTGAACCGGTTTGGTTCATCCGACTTTTGGACCTGGCAGGCTCACTAGCCTCTCCCTCTCTTGTAAATCTTCTGCGCGGACTCAGTTTGGGTGAGAAGACGCCGCCATCGAGAGCCTTCTCCCTGGAGAGCAATGATCTTGCACGAGAAATAGACCTCAATCACCCTTGCTTCTCGCTCTCATGTCGGAAATCGCATGGACGGTCAGCCTGGATGGGCAGAGCTTCATCCTCCAGCTCCAGTGTGTGTATCGGCGAGCTCCACCTCAGAGTTGGGATGGTTCCTTCGCTGCAAAGCACCTTCCTATTGGCAAGTGCAAGCCGAGGAAAGGAAATTCCATCCCCTGTAGATGTGCCTGGAAGAGTCACCTCATTCACCTCCTCTCATGTGTGTCACCTGAAGAAATAGAGAAGTTCTAACTTCCTAGTCTGGTTTCGCAACGCCACTGCATCTTGGGTTCACAGCGAGGAGCTTCGTGGCTAGAAGCACTCCCTTGAAGACATATGAGTACCTCGACCTCACTGTCAGTCCAGAAAAGCAATTGGCACCGTAGATCCTTGCCAAAGGGTGAAGAACATCGACCTAGCATGGTTCCCTACCTCCTCTCCCATCTCCGTCAGGATCAGAGAAAGCCTTCCGGTTGGGTGTCGCCGTCACCACGAAGTAGATGAAGGACCAGACCTTCCTTTCTCAATCCACCATTCTTCCTGGACACCCTATTATGTCCTTCCTTCTCCCGTCTCTTTGATTGCTGGTGGAGTAACCAGGGTAGCCGATGGGTCGATCAACTCTTTTGGGGATCGACCAACTGCTCCCTGCATTACGGAGATGATCGTCGAGCTATCATGTGCCCAGCCATTCCGAGAGTGATGGATGGGGTGACAGGTGGGAGGCAAGCTCAGTCATCTGCAATGGGTGGAGAATTGAAGACGGAGTCAGATCCATCGACTCATCTTTAACGAATACAGGGGGCATCTTACCTGAATAGGGGTCACGCCTAAAAGGAGTCGTGCCCCTACGATGAGTGGTCTGGAAGCATGACATATTGAAAACATCAGGCTTAGTTCTAAAATCATTTGAAACGTTCGTCATTCAAGCAACTTCAAGGATCCGATTATCTCAAACGGCTGATCCCATTCATAATGTAATCTATCATTTAGCTGAGTTTCAGACCAAAAAAATAACATATGTCTATAAAACTTAGTTCCTCAAATAACCTCAAAAATAAATTTGTAAGGACCTTGAATACATACTGATTAATCATCAAATATTGGTGAAACAAGTACCATCCACCTAGTTTTATCATTATGCTCTTAGGGTCCATTATGTAATAATCTGAATCCATACATACGCCATTTGTATGCTTTCCTTCAGATGTACTCAAAGTTGACTCATAATTAGTATTTGATCATATCCATGTACACAAAAGGCCCTAGATACATATTATGGTTTCTCTAATGGCATTGTAGTCATAGTTGTGGGTTAATGAAGTCTATGCCAGAGTAAGTGTCGCCTCAATTTGGAAATAACCAAATAGGACTAATCATGGATCTCTAATATCATATTAAGTATTAAGACCCTACATTTCAGGGTTATCACATTCACCCCATCTTATATGGAATTTCGTCCTCGAAATTCAACTAATCTCATCCTTAGGAGGCTATTTTGGGGTCGAACTTCATATACATCATTATTTCTTAGGTTCTAAGACCACCATAGTCGCATGCACTCTAAGTTGTCAACTTAGGGTCTAGAGATTCTTGGGTGTGTCCACCCCACCTTATATATATATGCAGAAAAATCACTTAACCATAACATGACATTATGATATCTTAGGATTACATCACCCATAAGGGTACATGTTTTGTTCATACTTTTTAAGGTTCAAGAGGAATTCGTTTATTCCATGGTATTCAGATCATTCAAATCTAACATCGTTAACATCTTACAATGATTTTAGCATTAGAGGAGATTTATCTTCATCCTTGATATTAGAATTTTTCTACTTAAGAAGGGCTAACGGAACATGTTTGACCATTAGGGTTTCACCCTATGGTGTGATATTCATACTCAACTTAGAAGCATACATTGAGGAGAATCAAAGTTACAAACTATATTTCTGATCATATATCCTATGATCCAAAAATATCTTTATACCAAGTTCATGAGTTCAAATTTTTATGTCTTGCATGTATTATGTGAAGGGAAAGAGAGAATATGCTAAGTTTATCCCATGATCTCAGCATCATATATTTATCATTTCATATGAAGGGGAAGAGAATATTTTAAAGTCAAACTTATCATGATTTCAATCTTGGTGCTACATGTATGATATAGGTGGGGGGAATATATAATAGGTCAAGCTTATACAAGTGACTTCTCATATATAAATCATCTATATAGCTCAAGTGAGGTTTCTATCATCATATATTAAGAAAGAGAAGAAGAAGGGAGAACATGTATTTTGAGTCTCTTTTGCACAAAGCATCATACTCTCATAACTAGAGTTCGTATATTACCTCACTTGCAACTAATGATGAGATTCACAAAATATGTCACTCAAGCTAGGACCTAACTCAGCCAAAGGATTGACTTTATCATATGGGTCATCTACCCATCCTTTTCTTTTACCTAATTCTGACATCTAGATTTGAATCATGCATAAGGACTCAACTCAACACTCGAGAGTAATCTAGTGTAGGACATTTTTTTTAACACATATCTCATATATTGGAGGCTAGGTCCTATGACCTTCTCCCTGTGGGTCTTACTCTCTCTAGAGTTCACCACATATCTCATCATACCACTAGATATCCTCCTTGTATAAAAGCTTGAGTCATGCACACTCATCTCTATCTTAACTTAGCTTATCTTAAGTAGGAAAAGGGAATGTACTTTCATCATCAAGATTTTGCTTAAATTCTCCAAAATTGGATTCAACTAATATACAACTTAAACCTATATAAAGAAACTTATACCATCAGAGATCAAACTTAGATAAGATTTCACATGCTTATTTCAACTATCATTCTATCATCTACTCTATGTATCACATATCTTGATAAGGCTCTAGACATCTAATCTAGACTGATGTCACTCCCTTTCACTTAGGTTGCATGAACACCCACTACTCTCCTATGTGAGGGACACATTTTTATATTTACATATATATAATAAAATATTATATAGTTTTTCTCCGAGAAAGAAGGCGTCAGAGAAAACTGTCGAGGCTCGAGCCGATTGGAAAACAAAACCAAATCAGCAAAACTGAGTGTCCAACACACAGTAGATAGTCTAGTGCCATGTAACCTAGTGAAATGGTGAGAATGAGATGTAGACTAGTGTAGCTACCCAATACATATGAGCTCTATATGGAAAGGGTTTCTTACACTTGTCTAAACCTAGTTCTCGAACATCTAGGTTCTAACCTAGAGGCTAAGTCAAACCTAGTTCCTATAGAACAACTTGCTATGTTTCTAGGGTTTAAAGTGAAAGGTTAAATTTAGTTTTGTGTTTCATGGTGAGCAATTGTTAGGTGTAGCTATTGTTCATGCTCTGATACCAACTGTGACGTCCCCGGATTTTGACTTCTCCAAATCCTATTAGGAATGAGATGTCAGAATCCAAAAACATCATCCAATCATATCAGAAAGTGATGCGGAAGCATAATACGCATACATGAACATACAACCATAACATTTCTCAGCATTCAACACATATATATTTACAACATGAATTATTACAACTTGGATTACAATTACATATTGAATGAAAATTTTACACTAGTATGAACCTATATGCTAGGATCTTAACACAATAGGTACAACCTGTACAACTTGCTCACATCCTAATCATTTGTCCCATTCTAGTTCTGGACCTAGAAAATACGAGAAACAAAAACATCAACAAAAGTTGGTACGTGGAATTAATAGCTATACTATGCTGGCATATAAAATACTCGAAATTGAAGAAAGAGAAAGGAAACATTATTTAAGGCAGAGAATCAGGTAATCCCAAGTTATTAATCATATTTCAATGGACATGTATTACTATGGTGGACTTAGTACAAACATAAATATTGGGCCCTATCCTTGCGTACCTTGTACCATTAGGGATCTCCCCGTGTACCTTATACCATTAGGGAGGTGCTAGTCAACATTAATACTTTCCCTCTCTAATAGGGAGATTAATGAACCATCAGTAACTACATTCCATTTTCTTTCCTTAGTATTCTTATTGTTCAAGGCGGAAATGACAATACATATAGATGTACATCCAACAAGATATTCAAATACAAGTAAGCAAGTACATATATTTAACATCCAGCAAATCTAGTCATATAATTATATCCACGTACCTGAGTTCAGATATTCCTCACATATCCATGATCATCTAGATAATCTGGTCAACACCTGATTTAAAGAAATTAATTATCATTAATATATGTACACCATATTCTTGGTATTTTAGGTCCAAATTAGGGTTTAGGCCAAACCTTGGTTCAAACTGATCTAAACTTGGGTTTGATATATTTCTACTGACTAGGGTGTCATTTTAGAGGTCTGGTCCAATTTTCATAATTTTATGATGCTTTATCTATTTTCTAGAATTAATATGAGGTTAAAACATGTAATTGGGCTTTAATGAGAAGTGGCCTATCATTTTGACATAATAGTCAAATGTGAGTTTATATTTAGTTTCCACATTATACTAGGGTTCAGTAATATTTTTCTCAGATTTAATTTCCATGATATGCTAATTATACCAACAATATGATCTTAAAAAGAAGCATTATCATCTACATTAAATATCATCATTATTTGTTCGTCAAAGGTCTGATCTAAGGGTCCGGTAATGTAGAGGATACATTTATGAGTCTGGGGGTATTTTTCAGGAATTTTTAGAACAAGGGAGCTACTTTTAGTGAAATTTGTAAGTTGTGTCTATGTACTAGAAATTAGAAATTGATTTACCTATTTGAGATCGTTGGGTCGTTGGATCTGCAGGTCTCTACCTTCGGATGCACGCCACATATGCCCCACAACAGCGTGGCACTTTTCTTTGGCACAAAGTCGGTCCACATGAGGGTTAGTGAACCGGTTTGGTTCATCCGACTTTTGGACCTGGCAGGTTTACTAGCCTCTCCCTCTCTTGTAAATCTTATGTGTGGACTCAGTTTGGGTGAGAAGACGCCGCCATCGCGAGCCTTCTCCCTGGCGAGCAATGATCGTGAACGAGAAATAGACCTAAATCACCCTTGCTTCTCACTCTCATGTCGGAAATCGCATGGACAGTCATCCTGGATGGGCAGAGCTTCATCCTCCAGCTCCAGTGTGTGTATCGGCGAGCTCCACCTCAGAGTTGGGATGGTTCCTTCGCTGCAAAGCACCTTCCTGTTGGCAAGCGCAAGCCGAGGAAAGGAAATTACATCCCTTGCAGATGTTCCTGGAAGCTTCACCTCATTCACTTCCTCTCATGTGTGTCACTTGAAGCAATAGAGAAGTTCCAACTTCCTAGTCTGGTTTCGCAGCGCCGCTGCATCTTGGGTTCACGGTGAGAAGCTTCGTGGCTAGAAGCACTCCCTTGAAGACAGATGAGTACCTCGACCTCACTGTCAGTCTAGAAAAGCAATCGGCACTGTAGATCCCTGCCAAAGGGTGAAGAGCATCGACCTATCATGGTTCCCTACCTCCTCTCCCATCTCCGTCAGGGTCAGAGAAAGCCTTCCGGTTGGGTGTCGCCGTCACCACGAAGTAGATGAAGGACCAGACCTTCCTTTCTTAATCAGCCATTCTTCCTGGACACCCTATAATGTCCTTCCTTCTCCCATCTCTCTGATTGTTGGTGGAGTAACCAGGATAGCCGATGGGCCGATCAACTCAGGTAAGATGAAGGTGTTGAGTGAAGTGTTACATTAAGATATGATAGCTATCACATCCAACACCCCAATTCTGATATACCATGATGTGTTATAAGTTCATTATAATTGGAATAGATGACACATGAAATGCGTCATAACAATTATTACTTTGAGATGTAATGCACTTTGTTAAGTGTAGGCTAACATGCCTTATGAAAAGGTTAATCCAAATCAATAGACTATGATACAATCATATTCTAATAAATATGAGAGAGAAACTCATTCTTGGTGTTGATAATACATTCAATGATGAATGATGAGGATATATAAGTATGGTTGAATACTTATGATATCTATTTTTAGTTTCTAGCTTTGAGAAGCAATGGAATAGGGTTGATCATTAATAATATGATCTTAAGAACTCAAGTGGTTATTTATGGAACACCCTAATGAAGGGTGCTGATATAAAAGAGAAACCATGAACCCTAAAGAGGGAACAGTGGTATTACTTAGTGTTGTATGTTACTGATGTGAAAGAGAAATCATGAACCCTAATGAGGGATCATACTACTTAGTGTTGTATGATACTGATATGAAAGCATTATAATTGTTACCATGAATACTAATCATGCAGGGATGATGAGATGAGAAGCATAGCCAAGTATGGGCTATGATGATTATTTATTGAGAATGTTTTATAGGCTTTATAAGCCTTCATATGCTTTGTGTAGTAAGAATCAATGAGCTTTGTGTACTATGTGGAATACATTGTATGGCAAGAATTATGGTGTCTTTGGTCAGATGATCTGAAGGTAAAAAGTTATCTAAGAAGTAGTAAAAAGTATCCTATGGTGAGTTATGGGTTCAAATACCCAGATGCTATAATCATGATGATGAACTTGTTAAGAAGAGGAAATGTACTTGGTGAGTTGAGGGATTAAGATCCCAACACTTTGTGAAAAGAGTATGGCTACATGCCATGACTCCACAATGACAATGCCAGGTAGTAGATATATGATCTAAGCCTGAAGATAGTTAATGTTGTGGTAATGATGTTGTAATGAATAAATGTTATACATGTTCTTCATATTCCTTAATGAATAAGTGACATGTGGCTCTTTCAAGTTATAGTTGCAATGTTTTAGATAAGAATAATATTCTAATCTATTAGACATTGAATTAGTTTCCGCCAAACAAATATGATTCCTCTATGCATATTTATCTTCTTAATCTGCAATAATATTGTTACTGGCGGAGAGTTATATCTCTCGCTGGGGCAATTTACAATTGTCTAACCCCCATGGGAACTACATTTTTAGGTGGACGTAGATGAGGAGATAGGAACCCTTTAGTAGGAGAAGGATAGTAGAAACAATAGTAGGGACAGTAGTGAAGTCTCAGGTGGAGACACTGGCCGTTATGCTTTGTATAGATGTAGATAAAGTCCTATGTGTTGTCTCTGTACTCTCAGGTCCTCGGAGTAGTAGTTAGTATTTCTAAGATTTTGGCTCAGTGCCTCGAGATTTTATACTGCCTGTGTTTAGCTTGACAGGACAGTTAATGCTTGTAATTCTCAGAAGGAGATGATACATATTATGTACCTTTAAATAAGAATGTAAATATGTTACTTTGGTTCTTTGTAAGAAAGTTTTCCTTTGATGGATCTCTTGATAAAAAGGTTTTAATTTTTAGTGATTTTTGGTAATCAGTTGCTTATTGAACGCTTCCGCATTAGTTAATCTTCTTTTAGTGAGACTGACGTTAGAATTAAGTGGTATCAGAGCTCTAGGTTCGCTGAGTCTATAGAGACATAGGACTAAGGTTGTAGAGTCTGTTCTAAGTGTCTTCCAGTTTATCTGATAGTATCTTCTGCTCACATAGGAGAAGTAGAACTTGAAGATGTCTAGACAACATGAAGAACATGCTGTTGAGGGCAACACTGCTACACCAGGAGGAGGTGTAAGAAACCAGAATAGGGAAGGGCCTGTACCTGAACAGCCTCAGATTGACCCAGCTGTGATAGAAAATCCAGCTCCCCATGCTCTATTTGAGAAATTCCTGACAACCATGACACATATGGAAGACAGGATGCCACCACCTGCACCTAGGGTACTAGCCCATCATGAGGGTTATGGAGCTAGAAAGACTTTCGAGAGACTTCTCTGGGTTGGAGCCATAGACTATGCTGGTACATCTGATCCAGCAGATGCTGATTTGTGACTGACAGAGATGGAAAAGGCTTTCAAGATACTTGATATTCCTGAAGCTGAGAAGGTAAGACATGTTGAATACCTCCTAAAAGGAAGTCCTGGTCATTGGTGGATGATAGAGGAAGATAAGAGACCAGGTGAAGAAATTGGATGGGAGGTTTCTCGACAAGAGTTCGTCAGTAGATACTTCCCTAAGACTTATTTAGATGAGAAAATATCTCAATTTGAGAGGATCAAACAAGGACAAATGAACATTAGGGAATATGAAGCTAAGTTCATGGAGATGTTGCGGTTTTGTCCGCAAATGGCAGCTAGTGATGAGGAAAGAATTTGGCATTTTGAGAAGGGGTTGAACGCTGAACTAACCACTCTTGTGTCTTCTTTAGAGAACAGTGAGAGGTTTACCACCTTTTTGGAGTCGGTAAGGAGGATAGAGAGGTCTAAAATTGAGAAACGACAGACTAGTGGTAAGAAGGTGTACACCCAGACTCAATAACAAAGGTCCGAAGTTTTAAGAAACTGAGATTTTCTACAATGGCAGCATCATAGAGATTCCATACCCAGACACAATGGATGTCAAGTAGGGATAGGGATCATAGTAATGTTCCAAATAGAGCCTCTGACATAGCATCAACATCGGTGACTAGGTCTCGTAGACATTTTGCACCCAGAATCTATTACCAATGTAGACAACCGGGACATCTGGAAAAGGATTGTCCAGGAAGGAATACGATGATGACTCAACCTCAAGGGTAGAGTCAGCAAGGCTCACAAAGGAGGCAATTTTCTAGTAACAATAGAGGATGTGGACAGACGTCCCAGATAGTTCAGATGAAATAGTTTTGTTTTGATACTTCATATCATGATTCTATGTGTTAAAGATATGAAAGTAGTTGTTTTTGAATTCCTTTGACTAGTCCTATAAGGACACAAGGGAGATGAGAACTTATATCTTACTCAGTGTTTCTTAAAATATTTTATAATCTCCCTTATTTGTGTGTTGAAAGATGAGATATAGATGTGATGCCTGAAGAATATTCAAGTATGGAAAATCTTGTGTGTATAATGATATGAAAAGTGAGGAATATGATAGTAAACAAAGTGCATACTACCTAATCTCAATACTTGTATACCCTGGCCAGGTATATGATTATTGTAGATAAGGCAAGTATGAAATTCTTAGATTGTTATCTTTTTGATTACTCTGATCAAGTAGTCATTCTGAAACAATCTAGAGAGTATAATGCAATTAAATAGGAAGAGTTAAGTGAAAATTTCCAAACAAATTACTTAGTGAACATTCTCAGTGAACATACTCAGTGAACCTTCTCAGTGAATTTTTCCAAAACAAATTACTTAGTGAAAATACTTAGTGAGTATTCTCAGTGAACATGCTTAGTGAATATTTTCAAAACAACATTCTTAGTGAACATACTCAATGAATTTTCTCAGTGAATATCTTCAAAACAAAATACTCAGTGAAGATACTCAGTGAACTTGCTTAGTGAATATTTTCAAACCAACATTCTTAGTGAACATACTCAGTGAATTTGCTCAGTGAATATCTTCAGAACAAAATACTCAGTGAACATACTCAGTGAACTTACTTAGTGAATATTTTCAAACCAACATTCTTAGTGAACATACTCAGTGAATATCTTCAAAACAAAATACTCAGTGAACATACTCAGTGAACTTGCTTAGTGAATATTTTCAAAACAACATTCTTAGAACATACTCAGTGAATTTGCTCAGTGAATATCTTCAAAACAAAATACTCAGTGAACATACTCGGTGAACTTTCTTAGTGAATATTTTCAAAACAACATTCTTAGTGAACATACTCAGTGAATTTGCTCAGTGAATATCTTCAAAACAAAATACTCAGTGAACATACTCAGTGAACTTGCTTAGTGAATATTTTCAAACCAACATTCTTAGTGAACATACTCAGTGAATTTGCTCAGTGAATATTTTCAAAACAATATTCTCAGTGAACTTGCTCAGTGATTATTTTCCAAAACAAATTACTCAGTGAACATACTTAGTGAACTTAGTGAATTTTTCTAAGACAAACTGCTCAGTGAACCTTCTCAGTGAATATTTATAAATTAATTTCTTAGTGAGCTTTCTCAGTGAACTTTTCCATTCAAATAAAGGATTGCTGAGTGAATTATCTGTGTTAGATATATATGTTTATCTTTTGATAAATATTCTTGGGTGATGATAGAAGTATGTTCGTTTATGCTTCTTCCTTTCAATAATATGGACATCACATGTTAGGGGTTTATGATCTACATAAACATAAACAATGATAAGGTGGAATTAATGAAAGGAACATTGTGTGAATTATAGATCCATGGTATCTCCATAATATTAGGATGATATGAGGAGACTTGAGGGCATGATTAATGAATAATTTGTCCCTCCCTTTTTCCTGGGATTTCGAGGACGAAATCCTTATTAGGGGTTTATAATTTGTAATATCCCTGACCTGGGTTATGTGTTAACCCTAGATGTTTTGCATAATAAAGTTGAATAGATTCTTAATCTTATCTTGTGAAAAGTAATTAGGGTTCATGAGAAACTTATGTTTCAATTTTGGTCCTGTTTGAACAATGTTGAAGCAATGTTTGCTTAATTTGGACTAAAGTACAAATTACCCAAGTTGAGGGGTTAACTTGCAAATTGCACATGATAAAATTTTATTCTGATGTTGACACATCATAAGAATGAATATGATGTAGTGGTATAGTTTTCATAAGCTTGTAAAGCAATCCTTGTGCATTAAAACCTAGTTTTGGTGTAATATGCAATTTACCCAAAACCTAGGGTTCAACATGCAATTTACCACTTCAATAAGGTCCCTAATGTTTCTTGGCATCATGTAGAGCAAATAAAATGAGAGGGGCGCCTCATTTGAAGTAAGTTGGAGGAGAGAGAATCTTGATATTAAAATAATCAAGATTTAATCCTAATTGAAACCCTAATTCAATTTAGGGCAAAAATGAATGTATTAATTAAAGGGCCTTCAACCAAAATTAAAATGGTTGGATTCAGATGTGTGTGGATGAGCTTAAAGCCTTGCAAAGGCATGAGCATATCCTAAGGAGGTGAAATTCCACTCACCATTGTTATAAGGAAAATAATTTCCACTCAAATATGGATATTCTTATTATAAGGGTTAAGATGCTTAATTTCTTTTCCCTAAATTCTTGGATAATGGAAGGGGACTAGGTGGGGATAGAGATTCCCTTGCATGCAAGAAACCAAGGGGGAAGTGGTGGCAACAATTTTGGAATTAAAATATTTTTATAAAGAATTTTCTCTCTCATCAATTTTCTTATAAAAGTACCCTTTTCAAGACAAAACAAAGGCTTTTTCAGATTCCTTTATTTCCCCTTGCTTGTAAAACGACCAAGGAGCTGTGTAGTATCAGGAGGACGACCCCCAACCTGTCGATAAGGTTCTTGACCTCCTTTCTCCTTGAATCCATGGTGAAAATCAAAAATCAATGTATAAATTCTTCATATCTCGATCCCCTCTTCAATTCTAACCAATTCTTTTCACTCAAAGCTTGAGGACGACCCTTGGAATAGTGAAAGGAGTTGCATACACCATTGTTTCCGTGATCTTGGAGCTTTGGAGCTTAATTGGAGGCGGGTTTTATAACTTGAACCCTTAATTTTATTATTGCAATCAATTCCATATCAATTGGTGATCATTTCTATATTTCCAAAATTAAGTTTGGTTGATTGATGCAATCTCCATGGAAATCATAGTTGATTTCGTGAGTTTGGAGATTTATGATGATGACATCATCATAAGCACACACCTCCCCAAATATCTAGGACAAACAATTTCAACTTTGAGTCCAAACAGTTTCACCAAACGGTTTGCAAACCGTTTGGTGGTTTGGTTTCCAAACCGTTTGGAATGGTTGAATGTTTGAGATGGTTGACCGTTTGAAGATATATGCTGTGGTGCTTGGATTTTGATCGAATGGTTTAAATTGGTTTGATCTTGAAATGGTGAATGATACCTTAATTGCAAACCCTAATCGGCTAAGTGCTAATTTTGAAATTGATTGAGATGATGTTTTGGGTTGATTGACCCAAACGGTTTCAAAACCATTTGGGGATCACCCAAATGGTCCAAAGACCATTTGGGGGTCACCCAAGACCGTTTGGAGGTCTAGGGTTAAGTATGGATAAGTGTTTGAAGGTATAAAGGTACCAAATTGATTTGCAACTAAGTGTTGATTTGATAATCAATCCAATGGCCCAAAACCCTAATTGGATGTCATGGATTTTGATGATGGAATGGGAAAATGGTCTCAATACCATTTGGGGATCAACCAAACGGTCTCAAGACCATTTGGTGGTCATCCAAGACCGTTTGAGGTCAGTATATATCATGTGATGATGATAGTTTATTGATTTCAATTGATTTGGTTCCACAATGTCAACCATTGATGGATCCTCAATTTCAAACCCTAAGTGATAGCTTCTTGATTATCAAACCTAGTTCAATTGCGTTCAAAACCCTAAATTGAAGGTCTAATTGAATGGTGATTCATTGGTCCAATTGATGAATACTTTAGTGGTTCAATTTGTAATTGGTCCATGGATTGAAATATTGAGTCAATTGAGTGTTAAAGTGCCTTTTTGGTCCATGTGGTTTTGAGAAGGTTTGGACCAAACAGTCTCAAGACCATTTGGGACCAAGCGATATCAAACCGTTTGGAGACCCAAAGTGCAAACGGTTTCCATACCTACCTTGTCCAATTGGTTTCAAGTATAACTTGTTCAAATGGTTTTCAATCAATTGATTTATGAGAACTAAGATCATTGAGGGTCTAAGTAATTAGTATTGTGAAGATCAACATGGTTAATCCAATTGAGTATCTCATGTAATTGAAGGTCCAATATGGTGAACCCATTTGGATACTTAATGCAATTGAAGATTTCAATGATTAACTCAATTGATCACTTTGTGGAATAGAAAGTTTAATTGGTCAATTCTTTTGAATTCCTTATATAATTGATTGTTTAATTGATTAGACCATTTGGACATCTAATATGATCAAAAGTTAATTAGCTATGTGATTATTAATGATGTAGATACATGATGATTATAAAGGTTAACCCTAGCTTTGTGTACTCAAGTAAAGAGTTGACCTTGATTAATCTTGGAATAGTTAACATCCTAGAAAGGATGAGAGGGAGAGTGAATGGGAGAGTTGATTGCTTACTTACTAAGCCCTAATTCTCTCATAGTGAATAAATGTGTAATCAGGGTTTGATCCATATTACGAGATCATAAAATCTTCATTGAAAAGATTGATGTACCTTGATCCTAAATTAGAGCAAGATTATGCGAAACCCTAATTTAAGGGAAAAGCTCAGTGAAACCATAATTTAGGGTGATGATGTAACCCTAACTTAGTGTCACAATGTAAGAAACCCTAATTTAATGGGAATTGTATATCCTAACCCTAATTTGGGTATGAGGAAAGAGAAACCCCACTTGAATGTGAATGGTAAACCCTAGTCCCTAAAATGGGATAAAGGTATATGAAATCCTAATATAGGAAAGTGCCATTAATGCTAATGTGAAGCCTTAACGTTGGGTGATGTGTTGTGAAATCTTAATTTCACATGATACTAGGTGACCCTGATATAGAAGGATGTTATGTGAAACTATAATGAAGAGTGATTCTAGGTGAAATCTATATATGTTTATGAGATGCTAAGTGAAACTCAAATTATAATTATGGAAATCCTAATCCTATTGATAGAATAGTGATTAATGTATTGACAAATGAAATACCTAGAGGGGTTGATTATGGATATCCTTATATTAATAATCCCTGACTAAAGGGATGAATCCATATCATTGACAATGGTTTGCATTTTCTAAATAGATGAATCATGATCAATACATTGCATAATGAATGTAATGATCTAGTGCATAAGTATTAGGATGGGAAATACCCTAATACAAGATAAGTGAATAAACTCAGGTAAGATGAAGGTGTTGAGGGAAGTGATACATTAAGATATGATATCTATCACATCCAACACCCCAATTATGATATACCATGATGTGTTATAAGTTCATTATAATTGGAATAGATGACACATGAAATGTGTCATAACAATTATTACTTTGAGATGTAATGCACTTTGTTAAGTGTAGGCTAACATGCCTTATGAAAAGGTTAATCCAAATCAATAGACTATGATACAATCATATTCTGATAAAGATGAGAGAGAAACTCATTCTTGGTGTTGATAATACATTCAATGATGAATGATGAGGATATATAAGTATGTTTGAATACTTATGATATCTATTTTTGGTTTCTAGCTTTGAGAAGCAATGGAATATGGTTGATCATTAATAATATGATCTTAAGAACTCAAGTGGTTATTTATGGAACACCCTAATGAAGGGTGCTGATATAAAAGAGAAACCATGAACCCTAAAGAGGGAACAGTGGTATTACTTAGTGTTGTATGGTACTGATGTGAAAGAGAAATCATGAACCCTAAAAAGGGATCATACTACTTAGTGTTGTATGATACTGATATGAAAGCATTATAATTGTTACCATGAATACTAACCATGCAGGGATGATGCGATGAGAAGCATAGCCAGGTATGGGCTATGATGCTTGTTTATTGAGAATGTTTTATAGGCTTTATAAGCCTTCATATGTTTTGTGTAGTAAGAATCAATGAGCTTTGTGTACTATGTGAAATACATTGTATAGCAAGAATTATGGTGTCTTTGGTAAGATGATCTGAAGGTAAAAAGTTATCTAACAAGTAGTAAAAAGTATCCTATGGTGAGTTATGGGTTCAAATACCCAGATGCTATAATCATGATGATGAACTTGTTACAAAGAGGAAATGTACTTGGTGAGTTGAGGGATTAAGATCCCAACACTTTGTGAAAAGAGTATGGCTACAGGCCATGACTCCACAATGACAATGCCAGGTAGTAGATATATGATCTAAGTCTGAAGATAGTTAATGTTGTGGTAATGATGCTGTAATGAATAAATGTTATACATGTTCTTCATATTCCTTAATGAAAAAGTAACATGTGGCTCTTTGAAGTTATAGCTGCAATGTTTCAGATAAGAATAATATTCTAATCTGTTAGACATTGAATTAGCTGCTGCCAAACAAATATGATTCCTCTGTGCATATTTATCTTCTTAAGCTGCAATAATAATGTTACTGGCGGAGAGTTATATCTCTCGCTGGGGCAATTTACAATTGTCTCACCCCCGTGGAAACTACATTTTTAGGTGGATGCGGACGAGGAGACAGGAATCCTTCAATAGGAGAAGGACAGCAGCAACAACAGTAGGGACAACTGTGAAGTCTCAGGTGGAGACACTGGCTGTTATGCCTTGTATAGATGTAGATAGAGTCCTATGTGTCGTCTCTGTACTCTCAGGTCCTCGGAGTAGTAGTTAGTGTTTATGAGATTTTGGCTCAGTGCCTCAAGATTTTATACTGCCTGTGTTTAGCTTGACATGATAGTTCATGCTTGTAATTCTCAAAAGGAGATGATACAGATTATGTACCTTTGAACAAGAATGTAAATGTGTTACTTTGGTTTTTTGTAAGAAAGTTTTCCTTTGATGGATCTCTTGATAAAAAGGTTTTAATTTTTAGTGATTTTTGGTAATCCGCTGCGTAGTGAACGCTTCCGCATTAGTTAATCTTGTTTTTGTGAGACAGACGTTACAACCATCTTGTGATTTTTGATTGTCAATGCCTCGAAAGAGTAGTTCTAACTCTATCTCAGTGTTAGGGAGTTTCATGAAAGCATGACAATGTTGGAATGTCTAAGCTAATGATCATATGGTTATCTATGAAATTGTTTGTCTGCCATCTCAAGAGAGAGACAACCTAATAATCTAGATCTATCCTAAGCTCAAGAGAGGAGGGAATAGACATATATGATGATTTCTTGTAATCTTACTAAGGATATACAATGGGTGTGAGTATTGCATGTCGGTGAGAGATCTTAGTAGGCTAAACCCAATCCAAGTTCCATCCATATTTGTTACATCATGTTTACTTGCTTTTGTCTTTTTGTTTTGCTTTCTTAACTTGTCCTTTACTCATTTTGCTTGGCTGAGTAACATCTTTACTTAAGGAACACCATATTAATCTACCTTCTTGGTTGGGGTAACTGAAATAACACTCTACGTTCTTAGAAATTATCATTACTTGTCCCTATGGTTTGACCCAACCTACTACATCAGATCATGTATAACAATTTTGGGGGCCTGAGTGTCAGGTATTAAATTTAAAAGTCTTACTACTCTAGATTCACTCATTTTTGGACATGTGATTTAGGCCGGTCAACGTTTTGGCACCATTTCTGAGGACAAGGCAATTGATAATGTTAAGAATATGAGTCTAGTCACAATACACTCATGCCTCAAGTTTAGTGATAGACTTAACTAGACATCTTCTTATAATCTACCATCTAGTAGCTACCTAGAATACTTCATTTAAACACATCACCTTTCAAGCTCAACTATGTAAACTATTTTAGGTAACTTGGAAAGAAATAGATTACAAGAGCCGCATCACATCTTTCCGTCATCATGCTACCTTGTAGAGGAGGAAGCCAAGCCAGAGGGAACCAGGATGTAAGGGTTGAGATACCCCATGCAAATCTAGAATCTGAATGGGAAGATTTCAACCCGTAACAACTGAGAGGTGACATCCCATATGGTGAAATACCACCTCCACTGCCAAGTGATGAGGAGAATAAGGAATGAAGAAGTGATGAAGGTCTCCATCTGAGGGAAAGGAGGAATGGAAGGAACAATAATAATAACAACAACAACGAAAAAGACAAAGATGATGATAAGAAATAAGAAGGTCAATCCCTTAGGGATTTGGCTGCGGCAATTGATGACGAATCTAGATGCCCCATTATCATTCCCAGGTTCAATGTTATGAATTCTAAGATGAAAACTGGAGTCATCGCCATGATCCAGAACAGACCTTCCGAGGCAATTCTAGAGATGAGAATCCTTATCACCATTTAGATGCCTTTAAGAACATCTATGATACAATCAAGATGAAGAGGGTACCTCAGGAGGTGATATACTTTAAGGTATTTGTCTTCTTATTAATAGAAAAAACACTATGTTGGTATATAACCTTACCTCACAGGTCCATTAATGGATGGGTACCTTTGGCTGATGCTTTTGTCACAAAGTTTGATCCTATTAACGAAACCATCAGGAATAGGCACAACATCATTGGGTTCCTAAAAAAACTTGGGAAGAATCTTTGTGAAGCATGGAAATGGTTTCAAGAATACCAGAGAGATTGTCCTCATCACAAATATGACAAGGGTTTTATTGTGTCCACATTCTACAATGTGTTAATGTTTGCAAAAAGGACTTCACTGAACGTAGTTGCCAAAGAAGACCATGAAGATCATCAATAGCATGGATGCACTGCAAATAGGCATGAACTATGACAGAAGTGACATGGGTGCAACCAAGAAGGAAACCTTTTATGGTCTAACTACCGAGTTGAAGGCCCTAGAGACTATAACAGCCCAAATCCAAAAGATTTCCCTAGAGGTTAAACATTTGAAAGACACTAGATGCAAAGTGAAAGCCAACACCAAAAAGGTCATGAAATGTCTCACCTATGGTGAAGGAGGACACAAAGTCAATAACTGTATCTACACTCAAGCAGAGGATGATGATGAAAGTGAAGAAGATGAAGAGACTGATATTGTTTCTTATGTTAATTTTAAGGGATTGGATCACCCTATTTTCAACTATGGAATTAGGGATGTTGTTGAAAACTCTTACCAGCTAAGCAGTTCATCTAAGACACTACCAGGATTCGAAAGAGGAGGAGGATAGACTTCATTAACTCGATTCATGAATTACCAACACAATAGAAACAACAATCAAGGGCAAGTGTAGAGTCAAGGTCAAAATAAAAGTTCAAATAGAAAGATTCAGGATCAGGGTCAAAACAAGAGCAGTAGCAAACTCAACATGGTGTATGAGATTTTAAAGTTTCAAAGAGACATGACATGGTGAATGATCAATTAAATCAGAGTGCTATCACTAACACGGGTGTTTTGAGCACTAAGAAGACTCAAATGGTTGATATGCTTACACACCAAAGACAAATTGATCAACAGCTAGCTCAATTGTCTGAACTGATCAAGAATCCTAAGGGAAAGATTCCATCAAATAATGAGACTACAAAGATGGCCACTCTTTGTTTAGGAATAACTCTAGAAAATCCTAAAGATAATATCCCCGAGAAAAGAGCAAATATAGAGTCACGACTTGAACCAATTGTCGTAAAGGAAGTTCCTGAGGAGGAAGAGTCACTAACAAGGAAAATCCTAAAGATAAAGGCAAGGGAAACAAAGCTACAAAAGAAAAGAAATCAGACCCATTTGAAGAAGCTTTTTCCAATACGAGTCCTTATTCACCAAGGGTCCCTTCCCTTATAAACCTATGAAGGCTCATCTAAAGAAGAGATATGAGATGGTCATGGAGGATGTGAAGAAGCTTGATGCGATGATTTTGAATCACATTTATAGACTTGTTTTACATGTGTTTTATGTGGTTATTAGTCACTTTTGTGGTTAGTATCACATAACTCACTTACTTTAGTCTATAATCTCATTCTGTATCAAATCTCTCATATTTTATCTTTGTGAGTATAAATGATTATAATAATGGGTTTTAGCTTAGCTGATTTGGTTTTGTCTTGCAATTTCAGGAAAAAATAGTATACACAGTTGTCGATACCATCGACCCGTATCGATGGTATCGGCACAGTCACAATGAGACAGCCACAAGGAGCCAATATGAGTCGATACTATTGACATTGAAGTCGATGGTATCGAGATACCTTCAGCGAGCCAGCAATCAAACTGTCGATACTATGACACAAAAGTCGATACTATCAACGTTCTACAGCTTCAGTGTCAGAAAGATGACAAAAAAGACGCTTAAAGGTGTCGATACCATCGACCTGTGTCGATGGTATCGAGTCTACATCAGGAAGAGCATCAGAGAACAAAGAAAACTTGTCAATACCTTGACGGGTCGATACCATCGACCTGCGTCGATGGTATCGACGCCGTCAGATCAGTTTTTGTTCCAAATTGGCCTGAATCCAACGGTGGGGATATTTTCGACGATCTAATTTGGTGTTTATACCTAATGACGGCGGCCAGGAGCTATCTATCACGTCATTAGCCACTGCACAAGTCCCGAGGAGGTGTGGAGAAGAGAACAAAGCCCAGAAGCACACCCTGACCGTTACGAGAGCCGAAGAAGACGTTTTCCACCACCGGAAACTGTAGATCGCATATTCTACGTCAAGGAATGCCCGAATCTTCCCTGTTCAGGGGTTTACATCACATCATCCACATTTTCTCCATGTTTTCCCTTTCTTCCATCATGTCTTGCTTTGAGATAAATATGCGGGGCTAATCCCCTTTGTCTTTAGGACTGCGAGTAGCCCATAATCGTTGTATGACATTATTATCATAGTAATTCATATTTTGTCTCTTAAATCCATGGTCTGATTTCATTTTCTCCATTATATCATTATGCTTGATCACCCTAATTATAATCTAATGCCTTTAATTGCTTTGAAAGAAGAATTAACGGTTGAAAAGAGATGAAATTCACATTAATTAATAAATCCCTTGAACAAGGTGATGTACGGTTAATGGTGGAAACCCAGAGTTTGGTCTTCATGCACCTAGTTTAAGGTATAGGTTACTACGACCGTGGAACCGACCTAGATTTAGGTAGCGAATTGTATCACGACAGTGAACAATTCTGACTACAGGCCACTACCCAGAATGAGAGATGAATTTGATTAATTATATAGAAATAAATACAACGAGAACCCGCGGTGAAACTACAATCCTAAAGATTCCCATCTAAACCGATTAAACTCAACATTTAATCGATTGCTTTGTTTTCTTTTATTTTTCTTTTATTTTGTAATCAATTCTCAAAACCTTTTAATCGGTCTAGCTGATCGCGAGTAGTTAGTAAATAGTCTACCAATAGTTTAGTGTCCCTGTGTTTGACTCGGGCCTCACAAAGGCCTATATTACTCTGACGGGTGGACTTGCGTTATACACACGGTAAAATCGTGTCAAGTTTTTGGCACCGTTGCTGGGGACACAACAATTGTCGGCACTACGAGTACTGCAAGCGGCCACTCTAGGCCACTTTTTATTTTATTATTAATTTTGAAATTCATCATTTATCTTTCATATTTAGCAATCGTCTAGCACTGTACTGAATCAAATTTATTACGCTACATGTACTAGTGCTTGGTGAGGAGGCGTAGCACAAACTTCACACTGCCATCACCAGAGGTTCCACCGTTGGGATCAGACGATGAGGAAAACAACGCTCAAGATCAGCCTGAGGATATATATTCAGATTCTAAACCAGAAGGTATGGCTGAGGAGTAGACAATCTGGGAGAAGATCAAGGCGTCATCTACCTCTGCATCGAAAGGGTCGATCAAGAGGCAGGCTATCAACATTCCCAATTATAAAATTGACCCTGGCCTAATCCATTTAGCCAAATCCAATGCATTTCATGGGCTCAAAAATGAATATCTGGTGACTCATATAAGCCAGTTCGTGGAGAACTGTGATATGATCAAAATCGATAGGTTCCTGTAAGAGACGCTCTATTTGAAATTATTTCCTAGCTCACTAGCGGGAAATGCCCGAGAATGGATGCATAACTTGGATGATGAGTATGTGGAGTCATGGGATCATATGGTCAAGGTGTTCTTCGAGAGATTCTTTCTGCCTAAGAAGACTAATGATCTTGTAAGAAAGATCCACAACTTCAACCAGAAAGTCAGGGAGACATATTATGAGACTTAGGAACGTTTTTAGAAAATGCTGAGGAGGTGCCCACATCATGGGATGGACAAGGAGAAACATGTCAAGATTTTCTATTTTTCTCTTTCTGAGCATGATAGAAGCAACATGGATTCAGCAGGTTCGGGGTTCTTCTTGAACAACACTAGCACTAGGTGTTGGGAGATCTTGAAGAATATGAAAAAAAAAGTAGTCTTGGGGTGATAGAGATGCACCCAAATAGGTTCGAGTTGCAGGAGAGTCAAAGGCCATCAAGGAGCTGAATGAGAAGATGGACCTTTTAGCTAAGAAATTGTTAGCAAAGCAAGACGTAGAATCTGATGATGAGGCACAAGTCAAATATATGCGCCAGCAACCGGGGTATAGAAACAATGATTATTCTTGGAGGAAAGATAAAAAGTTTTCATGGAAGGACCCAAACAATTTCTTGTAGGACCCCGATGCCAAACCACAATCGTCTGTAGAGGATAAATGCAATGAGTTGCTCAATCAAGTAATCAAGTAGAATCAAGAACTCATGAGCACGTTTGGCCAGCAGATCAAGCAATAAGGAGAATTTATGAATCAATTTGGGCAAACTTTACAAAGTCATGGGGCTCAGATGAGAACTATGGAGACAACGTTAGCGTAGATGGAAGCTGAGATAGCAAATCTGAAAAAACCAACACAATAAGGTTTTCCCGGAAATACAAATGTTCCAGGAGGAAATCAACAAGCCAAGGCAATTCTGTTGCGGAGTGGAAAGAAGATTTTAAACCCCAGGGCCGATGAACCGAGCACACCCCAACCTGAAACCACAGGTGAGGCAACAGAGGAGGTTACAATCACAAAGCCGATAGAGGATGTGGTAGATGATACCACACCAGAACCCATTGCTGAGGGAGAGACGGAAAAGAGGACACCATATGTGGCGCCACATCAGTGTCGTATCCAAACAGTTTGAAGGCTAAACAAGTGGATGCTCAGTTCAAGAAGTTCTTGGATAGCTTTAGGAAACTGTCTGTCAACATTCCGTTGTTAGAAGCAATAGAGAAGATACCCTCCTATGGCAAGTTTCTGAAGTATATAATTACAAAGAAGAGGAAGATTCCTGATACTGAAGTGGTGGTTCTTAAGGAGCAAGTGAGCGCCTTCATTTTGGGCACATTGCCACCAAAAAGACAAGATCCGGGCTGCTTCAATATTTCATGTTACATCGGTAAGGTGAAATTCGGCGAAGCATTCTGTGATTCCGAGTCAAGTATCAATTTGATGCCTCTTTCTACTTTCAAAAAGCTGGGACCTAAAGAATCGAGACAAAGCAACATGACGATTCAGTTAGCGGATAATGCAGTGGTTAATCCGTATGGTATTTGCGAGGATGTTTTGGTTAAAGTCGACAAGTTTGTATTTCCAGCAGATTTTGTGGAAATGGAAATGCAAGATGAACAAGGCAATGAGCTACTCCTTGGAAGACCCTTCCAAGCTACAACAAATATGATACTTGAAATGGGAAGAGGTTGCCTGACATTGGGAATCGCATATGACCGATATGAAATGGTTATGCCCCCAAGTAAAACACAATCAAAGGCAAAGGAGCAATGTCGCATGGTGAAACATTTTGATCAGAACATTTCTCTTTGCCTAGGGAAACCATTTCTGGATATGGCTCATGTAATGACCAAGGTAGATAAGGAGACACTGGATGTAGACATTATGGAATAGAACAAATTTGTTTCTCTTTGCAAAGCTGTGGGTTTTCCAAATGATGAAGAGGGGGAAATTCCACTATCTACTTAATATGATGCAATAGCAAGTTCTGTCCTTAACGCCTATCCAGAATTGCCCCATGCAGCTTGCCTTGTCAACATAATGCATGAATGGATGAGAAGCAAGTCGTTACAGGAATGCATCAAGATTCTTCAAGTGCTTCCATGCTACTATGCCAAGTATTATGAAGATCTTGGGCCCCTCCCACCACCGCTTCAATCATTATTGATCAGTCCACCAAAGTTAGAACTGAAGCCACTGCCTCCCTATTTGAAGTATACATACTTAGCCGATGGAGAAAGACTACCAGTGATTATTTCGGCATATCTGAGTGTCGATGAAGAGGAGCAATTACTGATCGTGCTGAAGAACCACCGTGGCACATTCAGGTGGTCAGTTGCAGATATTAAGGGGATCTCCCCTACACTTTTCCAGCACAAGATCCGGCTCGAGGAAGGAGGCAAACCTGTAATCCAGCGATAGCGTAGACTCAATCCAAGCATGATGGAGGTAGTAAAAAAGGAGGTGATCAAGCTCCTTTATACAGGCATCATTTATGCTATCTCCGATTCGACGTGGGTAAGCCCCACCCAGGTAGTCCCTAAAAAGGGGGGAATCACTATCACTCACAACTTGTTAAATGAGCCGGTCACGACCCAACTGGTAACTGGGTGGCGTGTGTGCATGGACTACCGTCGATTGAATTCCACTACGTTAAAAGATCATTTTCCTCTTTCGTTCATCGATCAAATCTTAGAGCGACTAGCGGGTCGATCTCATTTTTGTTTTTTAGATGGATACTTCGGCTACAATAAGATCTCTATTGATCCTAAGGACCAAGAAAAGTCTACTTTCACTTGTCCTTACGGAACATTTGCATACCGCCGTATGCCTTTTGGCTTGTGCAACGCACCAACAACCTTTCAGCGTTGCATGCTTGCCATTTTCTCTGATATGGTTGAGCACTGTTTAGAGGTCTTCATGGATGATTTTTCCATCTATGGTGCGTCTTTTGATGAGTGCTTGTATAATTTGGATAAAGTTTTACAACGATGTGAGGACACACATTTAGTTCTCAATTGGGAAAAATGCCATATGGTGGTTAGTGAAGGAATTGTGCTTGGACATAAAGTGTCTAGCAAGGGGCTGGAGGTGGATCCAGTTAAGATTGAGGTTATTTCAAATTACCCTCACCTAATTCGGTTAAAGGGGTAAGGAGTTTTCTCAGTCACGCAGGATTTTATCGCCGCTTTATCAAAGATTTCTCGAAAATCGCTAAACCATTGTCTGAACTGCTTGAGAAAGTTGCAATGTTTGTCTTTATGAAAAGTGTTTGCATGCTTTTAATGTACGCAAGGAGAAATTAATTTCTACACCGGTTGTTCAAATGCCGGATTGGACAAAGCCTTTTGAGCTAATGTATGATGCTTCATATTTTGTGGTAGGGGTTGTTCTCGGGCAACATTTTGAAAACAAGCCCGCTGTGATTTTTTATGCATCCAAGACTTTAAACGAAGCACAACTTAACTACACAACAACTGAAAAGGAACTTCTCGCAGTCATTTTTGCATTCGAAAAATTTCGACAATACCTAGTAGGGTCAAAAGTTGTGGTATGGACGGACCACGCCGCCATAAAATATTTGATGGAAAAGAAAGATGCCAAACCTAGATTGATTAGGTGGATGTTATTGTTACAAGAATTTGACATTGAAATTAAAGATAAGGCGGGAGTTGAGAATGTGGTTGCAGACCACTTGTCTAGGTTAGAACGGGTAGATGAGAAGGACATTCATATACCCATCACTGAGACATTCCCTGATGAGCAAATCCTTTATGTAAAATTCAAGGATCCATGGTTTTCATATATTGTTAATTATCTTGCATGTAAAATAATCCCAGATGATTGGACTTATCAAGAGAAAAAGAAAAAATTTCCATTCTTTGAGATATTATTTCTGGGATGATCCCATTTGGTTGAAGTAATGCAGGGACGACATTTTGCATAGGTGTGTACCGGAGATAGAATATGATAGTGTACTTCATCATTGTCATACACTACCAACTGGTGGTCATCATGCGAGCTCCAGAACGGAGGCCAAGGTACTAGAGAGTGGTCTTTATTGGCCTACACTCTTCTGGGATGCCTATGACTATGTGCGAAGATGTGATTCCTGTTAAAGCGTAGGTAATATTTCTAAGAGGCAAGATATGCCCCTCAACGTGTTTCAAGAAGTTGAGGTATTTGATCTTTGGGGCATCAATTTTATGGGACCCTTTGTGTCCTCGAACTCTAATTTGTACATTTTACTTACTATTGATTATGTATCGAAGTGGGTAGAGGCAATACCCACAAGGACTAACGATGCTGCTGTAGTGTGCAGATTTGTAAAAGATCACATTTTCTGTAGATTTGGTGTGCCAAAGATGATTATTAGTCATGGAGGCACCCATTTTAAGAATCAAAAGTTTGCTGCATTATTAAGAAAGTACGGGGTGAAGCATAATGTTGGTACCCCATACCACCCACAGACACAAGGGTAGGTCGAGGTGTCAAACAGAGAAATTAAGAAAATTTTGGAGTGCACAGTGGCTTCGACAAGAAAGAATTGGAGTACGTTTCTACCGGATGCATTATGGGTGTATAGGGCTGCATTTAAGACACCTATAGGCACTACGACTTTTAGGTTGGCTTATGGGTGGGCCTGCCATTTACCGGTAGAGCTAGAACACAAGGCGCACTGTGCATTAACGAAGCTTAATTTGACTTATGATGAGGTAGGGAAGAAGCAATTGCTAGAGCTGAATGAGTTGGACGAGCTGCGGATGAACACCTATGAAAACTTACAGATTTACAAGGAGAGAACAAAACTAATTCATGATCGACACATTCAACTGTGTGTCTTCAAAAAGGGAAATCGTGTGTTATTGTTCAACTCGAGGTTGAAGCTGCATCCCGGGAAATTGAAATCCCGGTGGAGTGGACCTTTTATTGTGGAGGAGGTACGACCACATGGTGCTATCTTGGTGCGCGATGGAGAGATGACGTTTCTGGTTAATGGTCAAAGGTTGAAGTTGTACTTTGGCGAGGACTACACGAGGAAAGTGCAATAGGTTAAACTCATAGCACTTAAGGATGCAAGATGAGCTTGAGTTTGTCTAGCCTAAGACATTAAAGTAGGGCGCTTGTTGGGAGGCAACCCAACCATTGGTAGTTTCTTCATTTTCCTTTGCATTTACAAGTTAGTTTGGTTTAATTTTTTTTTAGTGTAAAAATGATACCTTGATCATTTGTTCAGTGTGCAGGACTGAGGCAGAGTCGATACTATCGACCATTGTGTCAATGGTAGCGACATGGCTATAGGGAACGGGCTGCAAAATTTTTTTGAGTCGATACCATCGACGATCTCGTCGATGGTATCGACATACCAACAGTGACGCCCGAAGAAAAAGATTCCATGGGGTCGATAGTATCGACTAGGATGTCAATACTCATGAGATCCCTGAAGATTTACAGAAGATTTTGTCTCAGTGAAGTCGATACCATCGATGGCCTCGTCGATGGTATCGACACAGCAATAGCAAGGAAGCGGCGCCCGGGCCTCGCAAGGGTAATTGATCCATGCAGAGTCGATACCATCGATTCTCGTCGATGGTATCGACGCGACACGCCACCAATCCATAAGAAGAAATCAACGGTAGCCGCTAAATCAAGGTAGTCGATGCGTGGGTTGGGTCGATACCATCAACCCCCGTTGATAGTATCGACGCATCATCGATCCAGGCCCCCACATCAAGCAATCGACAACTGTCGATTCTAGCGAAGACACATATTGTGCTATAGGTGTCGATACCATCGACACCCCTATCGATGGTATCGACGGTGCGACAGTAGCGACAGGTTCAATTATAAAAGGAATGGTTGTTTCTCCAATCTCTTCACACCTTTGGAGTTTCTTCCTTCCACTTGTGAATTGAGCATCGCTGTGTGACCAGAGGCCTTCATCGATCATCCAAGGATCGAGATATCTTCATCGAGCTCTGCACCAAGTGGAGATCATCTTCTCTGACCTTCACTGAGCTCTATCTCTTATTGCCCTTCTCTTTGTGACGATGGTGCAGACGGAAGGAGCGTCTTCTTCAAGGGTTGTCCCGATGGAGATCCCGACATTTGTTCCTCTGCCACCTGGATCCATTCCTCGTCCGAGGATTGTTCATCCTTCTGTAGAAGTACGAAAGATATACGAGAAGTTGCTCAAGCAGAAAATCGAGCCAACCCGATACGTCGATCGGACCATGATCCGTGACCTTGGGTTCGAGGCAAATCTCACTTATGTCCTTCAAGGGAAAGCACAACATACGAGCAGGAGGTTAGACGAGGTCCAGTTTCATGCTAAGGGCCACCCCTTTTTCAGCGAGTGGACGACCTACAGGGGGTTAGTGGCAGAGTTTATGGCATCGCTGGATATATGCGTCGTGCCTAACGACCTAAACGCCACCGATTGATAATGGATAAAGGGCCGCATTTCTTTCCAGCTCTACAACAACAATTACAATCTCACCCTCCATCAGTTCAATGCAATTTACAACTGGTACCATTCTCTGAATCAGCACAGGAGGTCGGACAACCAGACAGATTATGATGACATCTTTTCTCAGCTGGTGACCACGCCTCTAGGAAAATCCGTCATCTATCATAATGCAGTTGTCGTCGATTTTGAACATTCCTTTATGCGGATTCTACATTGCATTCTCTGCACTACATTCTTTGCTTGAGGTGACCTTTCTCTCAGTAAATTTCAAGAGGTAGACTTGTTCTTTTTGTATAAGTTGCTGAAACGGGAAGAGTGCAACTGGGGCGCATTTTTCTTAACGTGTGTGCTGGCCGTGCGGAGGAGTACAAGAAAGCTCCTATCCATTTTGGGGGGCTTATCACTCTGCTTGCTCTATATCTTGGGTTGGATTTTTCCCAACTCACTTCGCTGGCCAATAGGAATAAGGTAAACCTGCATCATCTACACCGATCCAACCTTCTTACGCTCCGTGATGGCATGGCTTATGCACAATGCCATGTCAATCAGGAGTACTAGGAGTGTACGCTTCCCGATCCCGTATTCAACATCCAGGAAGCTCAACACTTTTGGTCGCCCATCATTTCCATCGACGACTCTGACGAATAAGACGATGGTAATGACGATGACAATGTCAACGACGACGAGCAAGAAGAGGAAAAGGAGGCCTTCACTCCTCTTCGTTCACGAGTGGAACGGCGGAAGCATCCCCGCTTCCACCCGGGTGAATCATCTTCTTCGCAGCCTCCGCCACCACATCCCTCTCAACAAGGAGAGGATGCCTATTCTATGCAGGGCATGTACACAATGTTGCAGGACATCCAACGGACGCAACAGCGACACACGACGTCATTTGCTGATATTCAGGAGACTACAAATCAACTCTATGTTAATCATCAAGCTATCTTTGAGAATGAGCATTAGTTGTTCACCAATCAACAACAGGTTTATGATCGGTTGGGAAGGATTGAGCAGCAACAACAGCCATTCTACGATAATTATTGGAGTCAGAACTACTTCGGGGGATATCCTCAACTTCCTCCCATGCCCCCGTATGATCCAAATTTCTAGGGGCAATACCCATCATGGGATCCCACCGCCCCGCAGTACCCGCCACCACCTGAGTAATGATTGGTATCACTGTTCCACCTTTTAAGATTGTTTTTGACTATGAGGCCATAGTCAAATTCAAGCTTAGGGGGGGAGATGGAATAGTTTTTATCTTTTTCTATCTTTTACTTTTAGTTTTTATCATTTATTGCCTTTTCATTTTTTCTTGCTATTTTCTTAGTTTTTAGGATCCACATTCTATCTAGTGTAATCGTGGATGTCTATAAAAATGTGTCATCTATCTGTTGGTCACATGGGAGTCAGGGGTAATTTTGAAAATTTTTTAATGAAATTGTGAGCTGGCTTTGTTTGAATTTGAGCATATGGCTTATGAAAATAATTGGGTTTGTCAACTTAAGAACATAAGACCACAACTGTACATGCCTATGATTCAAGAAAAGAGGACGGAATTGAATGTTGAGTCTAAACTGACCAAATGGTAATTAGACTTTAATCTGAAATGAGAAATAGAAACCTCTTGATTGTACACATGTCAGTAAGGAGGGACATATAATATCTTCCAATGGTTCTGTCAATTAATCTTGTGATCTTTCAACTTCATCTCATCTAAACATCCACCATAAGAATTGGGAGCATTATACAGTTTGGCATTTCTTGATTACATATCATGTAGATAGGATTGCATTGTAGTTAGTGTTTACTTTTGTTGCATTGAAAAAAAATGTTGCATTATAATCATGCATTTGGAAATTTTAAGAGTGCATGTCAATGTCATTTTAGTTGCATTTTACATGATTTTAATCATTTTGTACAATGATGTGCCTTGCTTCTTCTGCAAATAAAGGACTTATTTCATACTCTCTAAAAAAAATTGAAAACAAAAAAGAACAAAAAAATATAGTAGATATGTTAATAAGCCCAAGAAAGAAAAACTATTGAAGATTTGATCTTGTTCTGTTAAGCAAGATAGGGGCTTAGAAAAAATATAAAGATCAGAGAGAGAAAGGAATTTGTTCACATGCAGAATAAGAAGAATAAGCACATAAGGTAGTTTGTAGATATTCTATCTCGCATGAGATGGGATAGTAGGAACATGCATCATTCCACCCAAAATGTAGGCATTAGGGCATTTTCATTTTCATATGCATCATTTAGGTCATTATTGTTATTTGTGCATGTTAAAACTGTATTGTGCTTCCATTTCTTGCACATCTACCTATTCCATCCACCCGTTGCTCGAATTGGTAGGCCACCGTGATTATCTCCTCATTCATTAATATCAGGAGAGTTGCTTCCATTTAGATGGTAGTTGGGAAATGAGCAACGTAGATAGAAGATCACAAAGATGCACCAAGCCTGAATCGGAGGATTTTATTATGTTAACTGCCTTATGTGATAATGTTCATCAATCTTGGGGTAGACATGTCTTATGGATGATCATTGTCGCCTTGAGGGTAATTATCATTCTGTGGTTAGTGAGGGCCGGAATGTGAATGTCTGGCGGGGATCATATGGCAAGGTCTGTTGTGATAATATGTTCTTTAGTTGACCCTCAGAATTTTATGCTATAGTTCTGCTGCTCGAGGACGAGCAATGTTTAAGCTTAGGGGAGTTTGATGCGATGATTCTGAGTCGCATTTATAGACTTGTTTTACATGCATTTTATGTGGTTATTAGTCACTTTTGTGGTTAGTATCACATAATTCACTTACTTTAGTCTATAATCTCATTCTATATCAAATCTCTCATATTTTATCTTTGTGAGTATAAACGATTATAATAATGGGTTTTAGCTTAGCTGATTTGGTTTTGTCTTGCAATTTCATGAAAAACGAGTATACACAGTTGTCGATACTATCGACCCGTGTTGATGGTATTGACACAGTCACAGTGAGACAGCCACAAGGAGCCAAGATGAGTCGATACTATCGACATTGAAGTTGATGGTATCGAGATACCTTCAGCGAGCCAGCAATCAACCTGTCGATACTATCGACACAAAAGTCGATACTACGACATTCTACAGCTTCAATGTCAGAAAGATGACAAAACTGACTCTTAAAGGTGTCGATACCATCGACCCGTGTCGATGGTATCGAGTCTGCATCAGGCGGACTGTCATAGATCACAGAAAATTTTCTGATACCCTGATGGGTCGATACCATCGACCCGCGTCGATGGTATCGATGCCGTCAGATCAGTTTTTGTTCCGGATCGGCCTGAATCCAACGGTGGGGATATTTTTGACTATCTAATTTGGTGTTTATACCTAATGACGGCGGGAAAGAGCTATCTATCACGTCATTAGCCACTGCACAAGTCCCGAGGAACTGTGGAGAAGAGAACGGAGCACAAAAGCATGCCCCGACAATTCCTAGAGTCGAAGAAGATGTTTTCCACCACCGGAAGGCTGTAGATCGCATATTCTACGTCAAGGTACGCCTGAATCTTCTCTGTTCAGGGGTTTACATCACTTCATCCATGTTTTCTCCATGCTTTCCATTTCTTCCATCATGTCTTGCTTTGAGATGAACATGCAGGGCTAATCCCCTTTGTCTTTAGGATCGGGAGTAGCGCGGGTAATCGTTGTATGATGTTTTTATCATAGTAATTCATATTTTGTCTCTTAAATCTGTGGTATGATTTCATTTTATCCATTATATCATTATGCTTGATCACCCTAATGATAATCTAATGCCTTTAATTCCTTTGAAAGAAGAATTAACAGTTTAAAAGAGACGAAATTCACATTAATTAATAAATCCGTTGAACAAGGTGATGTACGGTTAATGGTGGAAACCCAGAGTTTGGTCTTCATGCACCTAGTTTAGGGCATAGGTTACTACGACTGTGGAACCGAACTAGATTTAGGTAGTGAATTATATCACGATAGTGAACAATTCTGACTACATGCCACTACCCAAAATGAGAGACGAATTTGATTAATTATATAGAAATAAATACAACGAGAACCCACGGTGAAATCGCAATCCTAAAAATTCCCATCTAAATTGATTAAACTCAACATTTAATCGATTTCTTTGTTTTATTTTATTTTGCAATCAATTCTCAAAACCTTTTAATTGGTCTAGCTGATCGCGAGTAGTTAGTAAGTAGTCTACTGATAGTTCAGTGTCCTTGTGTTTGACTTGGGCCTCACAAAGGCCTATATTACTTTGACGTGTGCACTTGCATTGTACACACGATAAAATCGTGTCAAAGCTACACTTGGATGTTCCGTTTTGGGATGCTATTCAAGAAATGCCAGTGGATGCCAAATTTTTTAAGGATTTAATGACGAAAAGGTGAAGAGGTGATCATGTTGAGACAATACAAATCGCCAAAATGTCTAGTGGCTTTATCCAAACTAAGATGTCCACGAAAAGAAATAACATGTGGAATTCACTATCCCTTTCAATGTTGGAGGTAAAGAATTTAGTCAAGGACTCACAAATTTGGGAGAAAGCATCGGTCTGATGCCTCTTACTTTAGCTAAAGGCTTGGACTCACCAACACGATAAAAATTGGAATGAGAATTCAACTAGCAAATCATACTTTCACAAAATCGGTGGGACCGTTGAAGATGTTCCCATTTGTGTTGGGTGAGTCTTTATACCTTGTGACATTGTGGTTATAGACACATTCGAGGACCCAACGTGTCCCATCATATGTGGAAGACCTTTCCTCGCCACTGGTAGAGCACTGATCGGTGTCACAAAGGGAATAATCACTCTTTATGTCAGACATGATCACATTGATTTACACGTCCAAGATTCTATGAGGGGACGTCTCTATTCAAGTCAATCTACTTCGTGGATAACTACATCTAGTATTGTGAAGAAGTACAAGAAGATAATGTTATTGTTGATTCTCTCATATGATCTCTTAACAACCCTGACCCCAATATTGAGGACAAGAAGAGGGATTTGAGATGGTAAAGTATGCATCCTTAAAGATAGATGCCACAAGAAAAGGAAGCACCTAGGACTAAACTTGAGCTAAAGAAACCCCCTGAGGGACTTGAAGTATGGATTTCTAGATGATGAGGAAAGAAATCATGTCATTTAAAATTCCACGTTGATGAAGGACCAAGAAAAGAAGCTAATAAATGAACTCAGGCTACAAAGAATGTTGATAGGCTATTCTATAGAAGATATCAAGGGTCTAAGTCCTTCTCTTTGTATGCATAGGATAAACTTGGAGATTGAGGCTAAGCCATTAGTTCAACCATAATGGAAGCTAAACCAAATGCTCAAGGAGGTTGACAAGAAGGAGGTAATAAAATTACGTGACGCCAAAATTATATACCTACCATTGATAGTATTTGTGTTTACCTATATGATGATGTACCAAAGAAAGAAGGTATACCATTCATTAAGGGAGAAAGTGGAGATGAGATCGCCACATGAATGGTGACTGGATGGAGAATGTACATAGACTAAAGAAAATTGAATGCTGCCATAAGGAAGGACCATTTACCATTACCCTCTATTGATCAGGTCTTGGAGAGATTGGTGCATCACTCATATTTCAATTTCTTGGATGGGTATTCAGGATTCTACCAAGTGCTAATTCACCTTGATGGTCAGGAGAATACTACCTTTACATGTATTTATGGAACTTACGCTTTGAGGACAATGTTGTTCGAACTATGCAATGCACCTGCCACTTTCTAGAGATGCATGGTTTCTATCTTCTCATATTTCTTGGAGGACATAATGGAAGTCTTTATGGATGCCTTTTTTGTACATGGTGAAAATTTTGACCAATGTCTCATGAACTTATCCAAGAACCTGTATAGGTGTGAAGAAAAAAAATAGTTGTAAATTGGGAAAAGTGCCACTTCATGGTATGTGAAGGTATTGCTTTGGGACACAAAATCTCTGAAAAAGTAATCGAAGTCGATCTTAGAAAGATCGAGGCAAGATCAAAGCATCCACCACCTAAATCAGTGACTGGAGTGAGAATTTTTTTGGGACACATCATGTGCTATAGGTGGTTCATTAAGGATTTTTCAAAAATTAAAAAACCTCTATCAAATCTTCTAGTTAAGGACGTTGAGTTTAAATTCACTGACAAGTGCCTTAAGATTTCAAGACATTAAAGGATGATTTGACAACTTTTCTAATCTTGCAAGCTCTACATTGGGAGTTTACATTTGAAATTATGTTTGATGCCAACCATTATGTCATCAGTGTTGTTTAGGGTAAAGGAAAGATAAGAAACACCATGTGATATGCTGCGTTAGCAAGACACTAGATGATTATCAAGTCAATTGCACAACAACTGAAAAAGAAATGTTAGCAATAATGTTTGCCTTCGATAAATTCAGATCCTATTTGATAGTATCAAAGGTTGAGGTGTATACGAACCATGGTGCCACTAAACATCTTAAGTAGAAGTAGTATACCAAGACCAGACTTAAAAAGCATATGGAAAATGTGGTTGCCAACTACTTGTCAAGGATAGTGATTATTGAAGAAAACCCATTTCCATTCAATGACAACTAGGCTAATGAGGACCTAATGATGGACAAGTCCACTGAACCTAACATATCCTAGTTCACAAATATATATATATATATATAACTATTTAGAATTCTAACATTTTCTGCCTGAAATCACATACAACCAAAAGAAGAAATTATTATCATACATTAAAAACTACTACTGGGATAACACTCTCTTATTCAAAAGATGTGATGACAACCTGTATCGACGGTGCATTCCAGAAGAAGAAGTCTCATAGATCCTTTGGGAATGCCATTCTATGTCTTATGGAGGACATATAGGAGAAGAAAGGACAACAACAAAAGTCCTATAGTTGAGATTTATTGGCCCACCCTATTTAAGGATGCTCAAGCATACATTAAGGCGTGTGATGAATGCCAACAAAAGGAAAGCATTTCACAGAGGAATGAAATGTCAATGCCTGATAGAATAGAGGTGGAAATTTTTTATGTGTGGGGAATCGACCACATGGGACCATTCCCATCTTTAAGGAGAAATCAATATATTCTTGTTGTTGTATACTATGTCTCAAAATGGGTAGAGGTTGTTGCAACTCAGACCTATGACTCCAAAGTAGTAATCAAGCTATTTGAAAAACCATTTTTCCTAGATTTGGTGTCCCACACACTGTCTTAAGTGATGGGGGATCCCACTTTGGGGAGTGATAGATTGAAGCCTTGCTGAGGAAATATGGAGTAAGACACAAGGTAGCAACACCCTACCACCCACAAACGTTGAGACAAGTAGAAGTATAGAATCAAAAAATCAAACAAATCTTGGAGAAAACAATTAGCCGGACTCAAAAGGATTGGTCTATGAAGATCGGTGATGCTCTATGGGCTTACCAAACCGCTTATAAGACTTCAATAGGGACTACCCCATACCGGATTATCTACAGGAAATCATGCCATCTACCTATTAATCTAGTGCACAAATCCTTTTGGGCTATCAAATTCATAAATATGGACCCTAAAGGAGCAAGAAAGAAGAGATTTCTGTAGCAATTAGAGTTGGAAGAGCTGAAGCTGCATGCCTATGAAAATGTCTGCATCTACAAGTAGAGAACCAAGGTGTTCCATGATGCCCACCTAAAATGCAAGGATGTGTTGGATGGATATAAGATCCTCTTGTTCAATTCCAACATCAGGTTGTTTCCCAATAAACTTAGGTCTAGGTGGTCTATCCCCTTTATCGTTGTGAAGATATACCCATCTAGAATGATGGAAATTACCAGTGAAAAGACATGTACAATCAAAGTGAATGGGAACAGGGTAAATTGTTACTATGAGGATGAAGATTTTGTGAGGAGTTCGGAACTCCAGTTAGAAGAGCCCCAACCTACACCACTCAAAAAATCTGGAAGAGTCAAATAAGAGAGTCAAGTTAAAGACTATAAATTAACACTTCTTGGGAGGAAACTCAAGGATTTCCTACTTTATTTAAATTTTCAAGTTCTTATTTCTTTTATTTATACTTTACAAAGTTTATAACTTTTAATCATAGCTATGGTTTGCTCTATTTTTCCATGTAGCAAGGATTTACTAATCTTGTTTTGAGATCTCATTTTAAATTCTAGTAATTTTTAGTGTACATAGAATAAATTTAGGAAGAGTTTTAGTTCTCATTTTTAAGAGTCATTAACAAAAAAATTCAATCCTTTTAGAGAGCCAATGCAATCACATCATCATTAAGTGCAACCATAGGTTAATGGTACCATCAGATGAGTAAATGGACAAACCATTGAGTCAACCAGGCAATTGAGTGGTGACACTCCGCGTCACTACCGGTTGATGAAATAGTGATTGTTGGGTTTTGTGGAGGTGACAAGCACAATGGAAGCAATAAAAATTTTCTCCATGCATACTCTAATAGAGTATTTTATTGAAAATAGTGTATTAGGAAGGATGGTGTAGGGAATTACCTCATCCCAGAGCAAGTCTGATGACTTCTCTTCACCCAGTGATATGTGTCATTCCTAGCGTGCACAGACAGTCGTCAACCATCCTATGAACATAGGTAACTCAACATCTACATATCTAATTTGTCCATGTGAATGGACTACAACTCCACATAACACTTCCTAAGTCGGTGAGAAGGAGAAGCCTTCTGCTTGATGACATGCTAACATCAGTTGTTTTCCCTCTCTCTTGCTTGGGGATAATGACAGATAGGTTTCACGTACAAGACTGTAACCTCAGCATCTAAGTGTTAACATTCAAAATCCGGCCATCATGCCCCTATTAATAGAAGAGAAAGGAATCAGAGTTTCCCAAACCCTTGGGTAAACAAAAGGGTGCATGTTTGTTAAATGAGCCACTCATGGACAACTAAAAGAATATTCTGGAAACAATTAATTAATCCAATTAATGATATTAATTGATTAACTAATTTTTGTTGTCCATATCTATTTAATCGATTGGGATCAGTCGGCCGACTTAAAAATGAAATATAATTAATTGGGTTAAACACATTAACCAATTAACTCAAATTATATTCCAATATTGTAGTATATCACCTAAATATTTTAGTAAACAATTTGATTCAGAACATTTCCAATCAAGTCCACAATTATACTCCAATTCCAATCACATCGTATGAGTGTGATCCAGAAGGGTCCACATTACATTGGCAGTGATATTCATAATCATATTATAATTTTACAAGCAATGATTGGTATCTATCAAGACTTCATTTCTACCCAAGTAATTGCAGAAGTTGGAGAACAACTTAACCTATCATTTGTTATTGGTGTTACACTGATTGTATAGTTCCTTTTTCTCTGATATCTGAATTGTACTCAAGGCATGGAATCATCATCCTCTTCAACATTCAATCCATGTTCCTTGAACTAGAGTAGACTGTCTGAGATATGTGTAAGATCAATATCACATATTGACTCATATCAACATTTCCATGCATTTCTTAGTCTCGCTTATCAAGTGGCCAGTATATCAAACTCCTATAGGAGGGACAAATCCCATCTACATTACTCACAGTCATCCCCATGAGTCACAGTGCACCAAAGAACCACCTTTATGGTAACCTTTATTTAGGATCATAGTGGATGATGTCAAAGAATACAAATGACATGTGATGAGTGTAGTGACTTCAGGTCTAAGAACCACAATCACCACCATCACTGTGAGAGATGACTTTGACTACCATTCATGGTTCCATGTGTTACTCTCAAGGTGGGTCTGTCAGATTCACTATTCTCTCACATGTATCTATGCACTTGGTTTCATATCACATATCATGATTAATGAGTTTCTATGATCAACCAACACACACTCTAGTCTTAAGTGTTATTGTATTCTATTAACCTTCCAAAATAACATCCGACTAGGGACATAACAAGAATGCATATACTCTTGACATCAGTATGATATCACTATGCAGGTCCTCAACCAAAAGACATACATCATTGAGTAATATCATTCTCTAGATGTTTATTATGTTTATCATTATCTCATAATTGAACAACAGAATAAATCATAAGATTGCCTTTATTATTACAAGATATGCCATTACAATCCTCATATGATTGGCTTTCTAGGCATACATACCAACAAAATCCCACTTGCAATTAGAGCCAATCATTCATGAACTTAATCCCAAGTGATCTAACATGACCTTCATGCTTCTACTGCAAAAATGCTTTTGTCAAGGGGTCAACCTCATTGCTCTCGGTTGGTACTCTACAAATCTTCACATCTCCTCACTGTATGATTTCTTGTATGAGATGGAATCACCTTTGTATATGCTTGGAACGCTGATGCAATATAGGTCCCTTAGCTTGTGTAATAGCTCCATTGTTGTCACAATATAGCTCAATTGCTTCATTGATGCTTGGAACCACGTCAAGTTCTAAAACAAACTTCTTGATCCAAACAGCCTCCTTTGCTGCATTGAATGTAGGTATATACTCAACCTCCATTGTAGAATCCACAACTATCTCTTTCTTCAAACTCTTCTAGCTTACAGCTTTGTTGTTGAGGCAAAACACAAAACCAGATTGTGATCAATAATCATCTATGTTAATTTCAAAGATTGTAGCAATGTAACACTTTACCACCAACTCTTCCTCTCGTCGTAGATAAGGAATTAACCCTTAGTTCTTATCAAGTACTTAAGGATGTTCTTCATGGAAGTCCAATGACCTTCACTGGGAGTTGATGATATCTGCTCGCCATTCTCAAAGCATACGAGAAATTTGTTCAAGCACACAACTTTGTGTACATCATAGATCCAATTGCAGAAGCATATATAATCTTATTCATGCATTCCCTTTCTTCACAAGAATTGGGACATTGATCTCTAAAAATAGAAACTCCATGAGACATGGGCAGTTTGCATATCTTTGACTTCTCCATGCCAAACCTCTTGAAAACTTTGTAAATGAATGTCCTCTAACTTAGTCCGAGAAGCCTTCTAGATCTGCTCTATTGATCTTTATTCCTAGAATGTAGGATGCTTCACCTAAGTCTTTCATAGAGAATGCATTTCCTAGCCAGGACTTTACTTTCTTTACAGTAGGGATGTCATTCCCCGTCAATAGTATGTCATCCACATACAATATGATGAATAAAATCATGCTACCATTAACCTTCTTGTAAACGCATGGTTCATCTTCATTTTGAATGAAGCCAAACTCTTTGATTGTTTTGTCAAATCAAAGATTCCAGCTCTGAGACGCTTGCTTCAATCGATAGATAGATCATTGTATCTAACAAACTTTATTTGCATCCTTTGGATTTATAAAACCCTCAGGTTGTGTCACATACACATCCTCAAGAAGATTCCCATTAAGGAATGAAGTTTTAAAATCCATTTGCAAAATCTCATAGTCATGATAAGCTACAATGGAAAGCATGATCCCGATGGACTTAACCATGGCAACTGGGAAATAGATTTGATCATAATCAACACCTTGAACTTGTTCGAAACCCATTGCAACCAATCAACCTTTGTAAGTTTGTACATTATCATCCATTTTAGTCTTCTTCTTGAAGACCCACTTGTGCCCTATGGGTTTAACCCCTTAAGGTGGATCCACCAAGGTTCATACCTTGTTGGTATACATGGATTCCATCTCAAATCTCATGGCCTCAAGCCATTTCTCAGACTTTGTTCCTTTAATAGCTTCTAGATAGGTAGTTGGGTCATCATCAATGACTGACTCATCACATTCTTGAGTCAGTAGATAACCAATCTATCTACCTAAGGGTGTATCCTACTAGATCTGTGAGGTTCCTATGTCATATGAGGAATTTAAGATTCCACAACATCTCGTGACTCTCATTTTTCCTCCTGTGCCTCTATATGTTCAATTGTTTCTTGTTGGGCTTGAACTTCTTGGAGTTTGACTTTTGTCCCATTGATTCCTTTGGAAATGAATTCCTTGTCTAGGAGTGTAGAATCCCTAAAGACAAACACTTTATTGTTAGTTGGGTTGTTTAAGTAGTACCCCTTGGTTTCCCTGGGATAACTAACAAAATAACATTTATCTAATCTAGGAACAAGCTTTTCAGGAAACATTTTCTTGACATAAGACTCACAACCCCAAATCCTCATAAAAGACATTTTGGGATGCCTCCCAGTCCATATCTCATATGGTGTCTTTTGAACCAATTTAGAAGGTATATGGTAATGTTTAAACACTACAGTTTCAAGAGCATATCCCAGGAACAAAGTTGGAAGATGGGCAAAACTCAGCATTGATCACACCATATCTAGGAATGTGCGATCCTTCTTTCTGATACACCATTGTGCTATGGCGTTCTAGGTGGAGTCCGTTGTGATACGATACCACATGCTCACAGAAGTGTTGGGTTTTAGAGGAGACAGAGAAGGCAGCGGAAACAAAAAACTTCTCCCCCAAACCCAGAACAAGGAAACGTGTCAACGTCTATACAATAGGAAAGGGATGGTTTGTGGAATCATACCTTGTCCCGAGGCTTGCTCGGAGACAATACCTCGTGCCTTGTGCGGTCTTCACCTCTGGTCTTGTGCAGCTCCTGGTCGCACCGAGACAGACGACTCCTGGTCTCACCGAGACTGACATGATTGATAGCTGTCCTCCGAACGGCAGAAATCTCCCGCCTCTGAAGTAGTCCACACGGACCACCTGGAAATCCAATCTCCTTGTCTCACAAGGAATTGGAAGGAGTCACACTCTCCTATCAACGTACTAGTCACTAACACACTCTCCTGCCACCAATTGCTTTCTGCAGTTGTCTTTCCCTTGTTGTGCCTCCCTTATCGGGTAGCACTTGCTTGGGCTCTCTCTCAGTTACCAAAACCAGAGAGAACGACAACTTCACAGAGCAACTGGTTGCACTGGGTTGTACTTTGAGAAGCCCCCAATACCCCTATATATATAGGAGAGTCATGGGACAGGGTTCTCCATCCCGGGAAATGTGGGACTAAAAGCAAGAGTATAAGAGTTTGAGATTTTCCACAAAACAACCAACTCGCAACATGAACCGATCGTTTCATTTTTGAAACGGTCAGTTGGGGACCTGAGCCAGTCGGTTGACACCTCAACCGATCAATTGCGACACCTCAACCTGTCGGTTCACTTCTGAATCGGTCGGTTCGTGGTCCTGGTCAGTTCCCGATTGACTTTCCATCTTTTGTTTCTAATTGGTATCAAATACCAATCCTTGTTCCAATCAAATTAGGCAAGTGAAACGAAAGGAAAATTCTCACCAATCCTACTTTCCCAACTTGCTCGGTTGCAATAGTTGAACCGATCATTTCAACACTTGAAGCGATTATTTCACCCTATCCATGAGCCGATCGATTCACAACCTGAGCCGATCGGTTCACCAAGCTGAGTTGATTGGTTCATCACATGAGTCGATCGGTTGGGACTGCAGATTGTGCAGAATCAGTCAATTGCAGTTTCAATCAATTCGATACTCCAATCAATGCGTCCAACACCTTGAACATTATGATACTGAGCTATCAATTGATTGAGTGTTTAATTGAACTACTAAACTCCTTTAGTAATCAATCTAAACATTGTTTGTGGACAAAACTCCTCTTCCAGGTTAAATCCTATGTGTTTGACCCTGTAGGTCCATTTCACGTTGGCAGTGAAAGTCCATAACACTTATGACTTCATAAGCAAAGAGTGGTGCCTAGTCACACATCAGTGCTACCCAAGTGAAATAGAAAGTTGGAGAACAACTTTCAATCCTATAATACGTGAATGGTGTTACAGTGAATGTATAATTCCTTTGTCACTGATATCCCAAATGAACTTGAGGCATGGAACAGTCATCCTGTCAACGTTCATTCACTTTCTTGATCTCAGAGTAGATTGGAAGAGATATGTATGACATCAATATCACATAGTGATTCACACATGTGTGTGCACGCCTATTTCAATCCTACTCATCAAGTAGCCTTGGATATCAAACTCCCTCAGGAGGGACAAATCCCATATCTATCACTCACCCCTAAAAAGCCCCATGTGTCAAAGCCACCCAATCATGACCTTTATAACAACCCATGTTTCAGGATTGCGTTTGATGATGTCAAAGTGCGCCCAACGACATGTGTTGAGTGTAGTGATTTTAGGTCAAAGAATCACACTCACCACCATCACTGTGAGTACTGACTGTGACTACCATGCCATGATTCCATGTGTCAAACTCATGGTGGGTCTGTCTGGTACACTTGTTCTCTAACAAGTACCTATGTGTTTGGTTTGATATCTCTATATCATGACTAATGAGATTTTGTCATCAACCAACACCACAATCTAGTCTTGTGTGTCATTGCTGTCTATCTACCTTCCATAATGACATCCGACTAGGGACATAACAAGAATGTACAAACTCTTAGCATATGTATGATCTCATCGTTCAGGTCCTCAACCTGAAAGCATACGTCATTGAGTACTGTCATTCTCTAGACATTCAATCTGTTCTATCACTATCTCATATGACTGAACCAGAAAGAATTGGAAGGTTGCCTTTGATGTTTATCAAATCAATCTTAATGTATCCCATCAATCATCCCATGATTGGCTCTCAGGGCATACATACCAACAGACTCCCACTTGCACTGCAAGCCAATCACCCTTGAATCATATTCATAGTGATCTTCAAACATGTCCCACATGTTACTATGCTCTTATGCCAACATAGTGAGTTATGGCAACACCTTGCCAAAGTCAGTATTAATTGCATGTCTCACATCTCTTCGTTGTACGTCACACGTATGAGATGGAGTCGCCGTAATATGTGATCCAGTATTCCTTTGCTAACCTTTAGCCACATTGCATGATCAAGGATTCCATACTTGTCATCAATGACCAAAATATCTATAAGTTCATCTCATGAACTTCCAGATCCATATAGTATCCACTGTTGTTCTCTAACACACAGATACTCGACATTTCCTTTTAAATGGCTTTATTGGAACATTTCCAATTATCAACAAACTTTCACTTTTATATATCCTATATATATTTTGTGATTAATTTTCTGTCCTTTGGGAAGTTTTCATCAATGTAACTCTTTACATCGAACTCTTCCTTATCTCCATAGAACTAATACTTCTCAAGTACTTATCAAGTTCTTATGGTTTCTAGTAACCCTTACTGGAAGTAGACAGACATCCACTCATCATGTCCCACATACGAGTTATCAGGATGAGAACATCATATTGTCATGTCCTACATACAAGATGATGAATTCATTTTGTTCTTGACATGTCAATACATGCAAGATAATGGGATGATTACATACATGATAGATCCATATCTATTCTTAGTGTTCCCATTCTTCATAAGAATTGGACACTTGGCCTTGGGATACTAACTCCATGTATCATGGACAAGTTTTCTCCCACTGAATCTGTGCATACTGAACCCTTCAGTACAGATTGCCAATGTATGCTTTCTCTTTTCAGGTCAAGTGGTTTTCGAGAACCATCTCTATAGATCTCTATTCCTATCACATAGGAAACATCTCTATCTTTCTTAAAGATAACTTCCACTTTTGGATTTCCATTCTAGAACATTTAATTTCACATCAATATGTGGAATGTGAATACGCACCCACTAAATCATAGATCCCTTCTTTATCTTTGACATATCAGTCAAACCCCTTTGACTATATCATCAAAGTAAAACTCTGATTCTGAGTTGCTTGTACTCAATGAATCACATTGATTAGTCCATTGTAACTTATAGACTTCATTTGCATTAGTGGATCCATAAACATTATAGGTTGTGTCACGTACACATCCTTATTTTATTCCTCATAGGAATGTGGTTTTAGTATCCATATGTCAAATGCTTAGTCATTAAGTTGCAATCAACAAGCATCATCCTTATCAAAATGTTATCCATGTGTCTTAACACTTAAGATTCATTTGCACTTATGGATTTCATCCAATGAGTGCTACCATCAAGGTCATACCTTATGGTTCACATGGATGTCATTTAGGATGTAATGGTCATAAACCATAACTCAAAATTTGGTTCCTCATATTCATCTGGATAGTTGACTCATCAGATGAACAACTCATCACATAGATAATTGAGGTGTATCTGTTAAGGATATAAGAATTTACAACTACTTGTGATTCTTAATGTCCTTTATTAGTGTGGGGTATTCTTTTATTAAGAAGAATTCAGTTATTTGATAATCATTCTCTATATCCTTAGAGTATGATCCCTTCTTGATTTGGACATCACCATGCCTTAACCATGAGTTCACTATGATACACTATCATAATCACTGATAAGGATATCAAACATTTGGTCCAAGTATTTCATTCATTGATCTCATCAAGAATTCACACTTTACCAAATTTGTACTTCATCTATGATAATCTTGAACACTTCAAGATATTCATATTGGTATTTCTCTAAACACTATTTGAAGTATTAACATTTGTTCCAATAGGTATGTAAATACATCACATGTATCGTACCTAATAGGATAATCATTCTCCCACTACCATTAGTGAAGATTGATTAATCATGTCCAAAATATTCATGTCTCTTACTGGTTCTCTAACCAAAAGAGTCTAGATTTATCCATCATATGGAAACTAGAAATGAATTTCTCATGATTGATGCTAACTTGACTGTTTGAGTTATCAATAACTTTAGGTATCATTTTATCTTATGCATACCATGTATCACAAGATAAATAAGGCATTGCCACAAAGATCATATCTTTAATATTGAAACATCAACTTTATTTATTGCCATCATTGTCATACAATATGCAATAATAAAGTGTTTCTATCTATTGGCAATATATGAAATAGCACCTCTCAACTCTATTTCGTGCCCTTTAGGCTGAAATAAACTGAAAGATACTCCTATCTATGGCAGCAACACTTGCTCCATTGATGGGTACTTCTTTCTTGGTCCTTTCACAAAGTCCATCACTTCTTTGCGGATCTTGCATATCATATATGATAGATCCATATCTTGGTATCATATTCCTCATATAAAGAAGCGGTTCATTTCATGATACCTTAGGTGGAGATCTCCATCCCCTCCTTCATCTTCTTTTGTTCTTCCAGATATAGAGGGCAATTCCCTCATACACCCTTTCCCCATTTGCCTTGAGACTGAAGATGGCTTGGATTGCTGGCTAGCATCAGAACACTTCTTTGATTTGCCCTTGTCCTTGCCCTTAAGAATTACCTTTTCTTTGATCATATCAAAGATTATGGTTTGTCTTTCTTCATCTTTGCCTCTAATATCCTGAACATGTCCAACAACTCTGTCAACGCTTGTCAAAGTTGTTCATGTTGTAGCTTATCATGAATTGTATGATTCTTGCAACATTTCCAGTATCATACCAATAGCCAACTCTTGGCTCAGAAGGAATCCTTGTTTGTCAGGTTTTCCACATACCCAATCACATTGAGTGTGTGAATACCTTACTGGATCTCCTTTTGTCATGACATACTAAGATAGTGTCTTGGAGACATCATATGTCTCATGTTGTCTCTGCAACTCATAGTTCAGAGAACACAACATCAAGCATTCCTCATCAATGTCTTCTACGGTATGCTTCTATAAGCATACCTCCAACCATTGATATGGTGGGATCAAGTTCATCTGGTTCTGGTATAACTAGGACTTAGAGCTTTCTCTCTTTGATTGAGAACACTTCTCATCATCCTAACCAGTCGTGGAATTATTCCCATTTAATTTGTTGGTCTCAAAGACCGATCGCAAATAAAGTGATTATTGTTGATTAACCATTTATTTTAACAAAAGGAAATATATGCAATTTTAGTCCAAAACTGTTTTGACTTATTTGATTGATTTGAAAAGTTGACGATAAAAATTAGGCCTTTAATTAATTATCGTTCCCACTATTTTACTTTAAATTGATAGACCTCACCATCAATTCGGAATATTGCAGCATACAACCTTCTAGTGGGCAAGATCCTGAAATCCTCTAAGTCATGGACCAGCTAGGGCTATCACCCACAACTTAGATCTCTCAGGTAGGAAACTCTTGCGAGTTGCATCATATGCAACTCTTGATAAGATGTCATATGCAACTCATTTCCATGAACACCTCCATGCCTCAAGGTGCTAGATCCTATCTAGGTCACCTTGTTAAGTCCGACCCAAAGCAAGCACGATGAATATGCACCCTGCTTGGGCAGACCCACACATTCATCCTTCACGCTTCCACGAGATAGACGGTGCACCACACTTGGGCATGCCCACACTTGGTCGATCAAGCTTTTCACGTGTGTCGCATTTGGAAGGCATCTAAAACTTAATATTTAATGAGGGATTTGGTTTTATATACATATACATATCCAATCACCATAATACATAGTACGTATAATATACATGCTATATCCCATAGAAAACATGCAAAATGATAAAAGCAATGATTATGGCCATCCTAATGTGATTCCTCGAGCCAAGAGGAATCATGGTCATCTAGGTCTACATCACATGCAACCTGTACAAGATGAACTTTGTGCTTTGTCTTTCTGGGTTTGATCAATTCATCACATGAATGATCGACTCTCCATCAGATTGGTCGGCTGGGTGCCACCTGCCGATCGGTTGGCTCCTCCAACCGATCGGTTCACTTGGTCGTGATGCATCTCTTAATGGCCACCACCCACTCGTCTTGCTCCTCGAACCGGTCATCAACTGATCGGCTCACTCCTTGAACCGATCGTCTGGGATGTCAACCGATCAGTTCACGCCTTGAACTGATCGTCTCAGTTGTCGTCTGGATGTCCGCCGTTCTGCGACATAACAAGAAATAAAATTCTATCCTATTTTACATTGTAAAAAGAGAAACCTCAAGTTACATTCGGGGGGAGCAAAGGTAGGAAAGAAATCTCGAATTATTTCGAGTTACATCAGGAATAGGAGAAGGAAGATCGGTGCACATACTGAGATGCAAGCAACCACATAAAACCATACACAGATAGGGTTTATTGACCATAACCACACTATACATCCACCACAAAAATCGTTTAAGGGTGACGCATATCGAGTGCATTCATAAAACATATCATATATGTAAATTGGGATTTTTAGATTTAGGATTGGACATGCATAAAGCCAATTTTATTTGCATCGTATGCAATAAATAAAGGCGACAAACCAAAATCAATCATATCGATAATCCCTAAAGTATAGAGCAGTTGACGTGGCTCTGATACCACTGTTGGGTTTTAGAGGAGACAGAGAAGGAAGCGGAAACAAAAATTTTCTCCCCCAAACCCAGAACAAGGAAACACGTCAACGTCTATACAATAGGAAAGGGATGGTTTGTGGAATTATACCTTGTCCCGAGGCTTTCTAGGCGACAATACCTCACGCCTTGCGCGGTCTTCACCTTCGGTCTTGGACGGTGTCTGTGCAGCTCCTGGTTGCACCGGGACTGACGACTCCTCATCTCACCGGGACTATCGGGATTGACAGCTGTCCTTCGAGCGGCAGAAATTTCCCGCCTTTGAAGTAGTCCACACGGACCACCTGGAACTCCAATATCCTTGTCTCACAAGGAATTGGAAGGAGTCACACCCTCCTGTCAGCGTACTAGTCACTAACACACTCTCCTGCCACCAATTGCTTTCTGCAGTTGTCTTTCCCTTACTGTGCCTCCCTTATCGAGTAGCACTTGCTTGGGCTCTCTCTCGGTTACCAAAACCAGAGAGAACGACAACTTCACAGAGCAACTGGTTGCACTGGGTTGTACTTTGAGAAGCCCCCAATACCCCTATATATATAGGAGGGTCATGGGACAGGGTTCTCCATCACAGGCAATGTGGGACTAAAAGCATGGAGTAGAAGGGTTTGAGATTTTCCACAAAACAACCAACTCGCAACCTGAACCGATCGTTTCATTTCTGAAACGATCGGTTGGGGACCTGAGCCAGTCGGTTGACACCTCAACCGATCGGTTGGGACACCTCAACCGGTCGGTTCACTTTTGAACCGGTCGGTTCGTGGTCCTGGTCAATTCCCGATTGACTTTCCATCTTTTGTTTCTAATTAGTATCAAATACCAATCCTTGTTCCAATCAAATTGGGCAACCAATCCTTGTTCCAATCAAATTGGGCAAGTGAAACGAAAGGAAAATTCTCACCAATCCTACTTTCCCAACTTGCTCGGTTGCAACAGTTGAACCGATCGTTTCAACACTTGAAGCGATTGTTACACCCTATCCATGATCCGATCGACTCACAACCTGAACCGATTGGTTCACCAAGCTGAGCCAATTGGTTCATCACATGAGCCGATCAGTTGGGAGTGCAGATTGTGCAGAATCAGTCAATTGGAGTTTCAATCAATTTGATACTCCAATCAATGTGTCTAACACCTTGAACATTATGATAATGAGCTATCAATGGATTGAGTGTTTATTTGAACTACTAAACTCCTTTAGTAATCAATCTAAACATTGTTTGTGGACAAAACTCCTCTTCTAGGTTAAATCCTATGTGTGTGACCCTGCAGGTCCAATTCACATTGGCAGTGAAAGTCCATAACACGTATGACTTCACAAGCAAAGAGCGGTGCCTAGTCACACATCAGTGCTACCCAAGTGAAATAGAAAGTTGGAGAACAACTTTCAATCCTACAATCCGTGAATGGTGTTACAGTGAATGTATAATTCCTTTGTCCCTGATATCCCGAATGAACTCGAGGCATGGAACAGTCATCCTGTCAATGTTCATTCACTTTCTTGATCTCAGAGTAGATTGGAAGAGATATGTATGACATCAATATCACATAGTGATTCACACATGCGTGCGCACGCCTATTTCAATCCTACTCATCAAGTGGCCTTGGATATCAAACTCCCTCAGGAGGGACAAATCCCATATATATCACTCACCCCTCAAAAGCCCCATGTGTCAAAGCCACCCAATCATCACCTTTATAACAACCCATGTTTTAGGACTGCGTTTGATAATGTCAAAGTGCGCCCAATGACATGTGTTGAGTGTAGTGATTTCAGGGCAAAGAATCACACTCACCACCATCACTGTGAGTACTGACCGTGACTACCATGCCATGGTTCCATGTGTCAAACTCACGGTGGGTCTGTTTAGTACACTTGTTCTCTAACAAGTACCTACGTGTTTGGTTTCACATCTCTATATCATGACTAATGAGATTGTGTCATCAACCAACACCACAATCTAGTCTTGTGTGTCATTGATGTCTATCTACCTTCCACAATGACATCTGAATAGGGACATAACAAGAATGTAAAAAATCTTAGCATATGTATGAACTCATCGTTCAGGTCCTCAACCTGAAAGCATACGTCATTGAGTACTGTCATTCTCTAGACATTCAATATGTTCTGTCACTATCTCATATGACTGAACCGGAAAGAATTGGAAGCTTGCCTTTGATGTTTATCAAATCAATCTTAATGTGTCCCATCAATCATCCCATGATTGGCTCTCAGGGCATACATCCCAACAAGAAGGTCCTCAAACACTTTGCTCAAGTGGTCTTCACCTTGATCAGGACCAAGTTCCTTAATACTTTTAGCATGTTAATTATGTACTTCATTCATGAAATCCTTGAACTTTTTAAGAGTTTCTAACTTATGTTTAATCAAGTAAACATAAAGATACCTACTGAAGTCATGAGTAAAGGTAATGAAGTACTGATAACCACCTCTAGCATTCGTTCTAAAAGAGCAACATACATCAGTGTGTATGAGTCCTAATAGATCACCAGCCCTCTCACTGTTGCTAGTGAAGGGAGTTTTAGTCATCTTTCCCAACAAACAAGATTCACATGTCTCTATTGATTTGAAATCAATAGAGTCTAGATAACCATCTTTATGGAGTATAGATATGTGTTTCTCATCGATGTACCCTAGATGATAATGTCAAAGACATGTTTTGTTTGAGTTATTGAGTTTTAACCTTTTGATATTTACGTTATAAATATTTGTCTCAAGATTTAATAAATAAAGATGATAGGACATCGGGGCACTTCCATAAAAGATCCCATCTTTCAAAATGGAATGTTGACCATTTTAAATATTAAATTTATATGCATCCTTTTCCATACAAGATATAGAAATAATGTTCCTATTTATGGTAGGTACATAATAGAATTTCATTAACTCTATTACTATCCCCATGGGAAAAGATAAATTATAGGTTATGACTACAATCACAACAACTCTTGCCCCATTTGCAACGTATAGTTCAACCTTGCCCTTTCGTAAAGGCTTAATTCTTTTCAGATCATACATATTCGAGCATATGTGAGGTTCACATCTGGTATCTAGTACCCACGATGAAGAAGTAGACAAATTTATCTCAATAATGTATATACCTGAAGTGGAGATATCTATCCCCTCCTTCTTCTTCCTCAGTTCTTTTGTGTAGAGAGGGAAATTTTTCTGCCTATGTCTAGGCTGGTGATATGGCAACATTTGCCTCCCTTATTCACCCCTCCCTTTGCTTTGAGTGCAAAAGACTTGGGTTTTTGGCAAGCTTTTGAACTATTCTTAGCTTTGCCTTTTCCCTTAGACTTCCCATTTCTGCTGATCATCATTACAAAGTTGGGCTTGTATTTATTCATCTATGCTTTAGCTATTCTCAACATGCCAAGCAACTCTGACAATGGCTTATCAAAATCATTTGTGTTGTAGTTCATAACAAACTGGTTGTATGACTTTGGTAGAGACTGCAAATTCACATTTGTGGCAAAGTCTTAACCTAAAGGAAATCCCACTCTAGGAAGGTTCTCCACATACCCAATAAGCTTGAGCACATTGGGACCTACTGGATCTCCTTCTGCCATGTGGCATTTGAACATCACCTTGTAGACATCATATCTCTCCTATCTTGCTTGATCTTGATACATATTCTTAAGATGTGTTATCATCTCAATCACATCCATGTTCTCATGTGCTACAACTCATAGTTCATTGATCACAACATGAGGCATTTGACAACCACAACATCTTCAAAATGCTTCTTGTAATTATCCATGTCAGCCTTAGGAGCATTGGGAGCAAGTTCCTCTAGCTCTGGTGTTTCCAGGACATAGAGCTTGTGCTCTTGGGTGAGAAAGATTCTCAGCATCCTGAACTAGTCATAAAAATTATTCCCATTCAAATTGTCCTTCTCAAATACGGATCACAAGGGAAATTTGTTATTTGTTGCCATTTGATTCTAGAAAAGAAATTCATGATTTGTCAAAACACTTTTTATTTGATTTGATTAAAATATGATTTAAAAATACTTAATTTGGCCTTTAATTAATTATCACTCCCAATATTTTGTTTCAAATTGATATCCCTCAGATATCAATTTTGGAAGATTGCATCGTGCGATCTTCTAGTGAGCCAAAACCCATATTTCATCAAATCGTGAGCAACTTTGGTTGATCTCCCAAAACCTGATTATTTAGGTAGGCAACATTTACCAATTGCATTATATACAACTCTTGGATAGATGGTATGCACAACTCTTTGCCATAATCCATATCGATGTTTCTAAATACTTAATTTCATTAAAATAACCTAGTTAAGCATGAGCCAAAGGATAACATGATAGAATATGCACCCTGCTTTGACAGATCTACATATCTAACATCACATTTCCACGCGATGGATGACACACCACGCTTTGGCGTACCTACGCTTAGTTGATCACGATTTTCATGTGTGCTTCTTATGGAAAGCATCTAAGACTTAATATTTTAATTGAGGGGTTTTATATATATACTAATACATATGCAAATACCACATAATTACAATATGTATCATGTACATACTATTTTCAATCCACATTCATGCAATCTACAAGCACAAAATCATTGGTTATGGCTAAAATGTTGTATCGTATGGAGCCAAAAATGATTACTATCCACATATGGTCTTTCGCATCTCATGCAACGACAACCTATGAATATGAACTGGCATTTGATTATCATCAAGATGAACAGCTTCATGGACACCCCTTGGCATTGGACCTTTAGTTTGCCTCTCCATGGATGTTCCTTGGAGTTGGAACTTCAAGTCGCCTCTTCATTACAAGTCTTCCAAACTAAAACTATCACTTTCTCTATTACATGATATAAAAGGAGAACCTCGAGTTACATTAGAGGGGAGTTTAGAGGGAACATAATTAATTACACTTGGAGATAAAAGATGAGGCTCAATATGCAAGCCAAATACTTATACAAAAGGATCCAAGCACAACCTATACATCCAACCACAAGATATCCAAGCACATCATCCAAAAAAGGGGTCATGGCCATAACCAAGCATTCATTCACCACTCAAAACATTTTTCAGTGGCAACGTGTATGATTTTATATGTATATATATGCATATATACATTAAGATTCCAATCCTTTTAATGTAGAACATTCCCCATTAAACAATTCTTGACTCCCATGTTGCCTAGGTGGGCTACACAGGGGCAATGCCCCTATGCAGGTTTGATATCTCATATCATGATTAATGAGATTAACATACACTCTAGTCTGAAGTGTTATTGTTGTCTGTTAACCTTCTACAATAACATCTGACTAGGGACATAACAAGAATGCATATACTCTTGGCATCCATATGATCTCATCGTTCAGGTCCTCAACCTAAAGATATACATCATTGGTAATATCATTATCTAAACATTAATTATGTGTATCACTATCTCATAACTGAATAACAGAACAATTTGGAAGATTTCCTTTATTATTAATCAAATCATTTACAAGATATTTCATTAAAATCATCATATGATTGGCTCTCTTGGCATACATACCAATAGTGATACCATCACAAGTTGTCTTAGTTGTACACAACCTAACCATCAGATGTGGTTTCTAATGTACCATCAGATGGTGGATCCATTAGAGCCATCGACTGATCCACGAGAGAACCCATTGTGTATTACACATAGCCCAACCATCAGATGATGGCCTTCTTCCATATGACCAGATGATAAGACCTGATGAGCCATCGGATCTATAGGGCCATAAGATGTTCACTAAGAAATAAAGCAATTGGTTGACCTATGCTCAGGGCCACCATCGGTTGAAGGATAAGTGTTGATCCACCAATTGTTAACATTTGATGGCTACCCAGAGACAGAACCTATAAAAAAGGGGAAGGATAACCCTCCCACACTAATCAATTATATTTTATAAACCCTATCTACTAAGAGAGATCTAGACTCGTAACAACTGAAGACACAAACACCCAAGTGATAGCATCAGTTGGCAACCTTCTTCTCCCTCCCAATCACTGAGTGAAGCGAGCAAAGGAATGTAGGTCTCTGCGGCACAAAAATGACACATTCACATGCCTTTTTCTTAGATACCAGTACCGATAACCAATGATTAGAGGTTGAAGCTCCAAACATCAGCCAACCTCTAACCTAAACCCTAGGTTTTGATCTTCCTGATTTCCACTCGTCTTTACCCCTTGATTCTTTTGACTATTTCCTAGCTGTCATCGACAACGACCTAACCATCGATTGTTCCTTCATATTCGCCGACCATTTCTTTCCACCATTGGCCCACCGTGAGCACCCTAGCCATCAGTTTTTCTCTTCATAACATGAGGTATTCTAGCCATCAGTTGTTTTTTCTTATCTTTTGTTGACCATCAGTTGTTTATCCTTTCTCTCCCCAACAATCGCCACGTTTTAACCATCAGATGTGGAGACCATCAGTTGCTTTTCACCCCAACCACAGTTGTTGCCCATCGCTTGTCAATAGGGTGTATCGCCATTGATTTTTGATAATCACTAGAACCATCTGTTGTTTCCACTCCACCAACGCCATCGACTAATGATATGAATCAATATCCATCAGTTGTTTACCATCAATTCCCGCCCCTTATCAACCATCAATTTACATCCATCATTTGTTGGTTTGTTAAACCCATCGGTTTTTGGTCTATTACATAACCATTCGTTTACATCCACATATTCCTCAAACATTCTACAACCAACGAATGTTATCCAACCACTATTGATCATTAGTATAACAAAACTCTATCATTATTTATTTAATTTATCTTGCTAAAGATAGTAAGTATCTAAAAGCACAAGATGGTAGGATAGTAGGACATCAACCATGAAATCAATGAGTCTGAATATACCTGAGAACTTAAAGCATTAATGTCCTTGGAGGAACTGGAGAAGATAGAAAAGTTAAAGGATGAGTGGGAGGCACACCACAAGATTCATGAAGAACCCACCAAGGAAAGCATCAAAGCCCTCGTAGAGGTAGACATTCTCAAGATGATAGTTGAGCCTATACCTAAGGAGTCAGAAGATGATGAGGAACAAACATGGATATATATCTCTAAGTACACATCGTCGGATGTATAACCCAAAGAAAAGGGCTACACCTAGCCTAGATCAGAAAAGACCCAAGAAGGTGGCTAAGACATCTGGAGAAAGTTCAACAATACAAGGAACCATGTTGGAACCAAGAATGACTACACTAATTCCTCAAAAATCGTCGATAGTGGGAAGTAGAGAACAACATGATAATCACTTTTTAGTGAGGGATGAGGAACCTGGTAAAATACGGTGTGACATATTCCAAAAGAAGAAGTACAAAGCCACAAGGTTTAGTGATGTTGAGATCTTAGAGAAGCTAATAATATATGACAATGTGAAATACAGTTTGGGGTAGTTAAGGATCTATAAAATCTTCTTCCACAAGATGATTTCTTATGATGATCTCACCCAAAAATTCATGTCCTCCATTAAGAAGTTACCATTAGCAACTGACAAAATAGTAAATTGCGGAGGAGAATATAAATTGCAAGTTTATATCATCAAGAAGGATTACATTCTTACATAAAGATATTTTAACTCAATCTTCACTGAATCTAATGAGCAAGTTGAACGAGCCCTAGTACACAGAGAAAAGGATGCAAAGGGTTTCCTAATTGGTAAAACTTGGGAAAAACTTTTAGGAGGCTCCACGTATAGTTCAGGTCAATGAAAGTCCACAATGATGCACTTCGTCTTCATGAGGGTAGTGCACAAGATCTTCACGAATGCTTTGACTTTCAAATCATATAGGAGAAATGCAACCAGACTAGACCTCCACATATTATTTAGCTTAATGGAGGGAAAATCCATAAACATAGGAAAAGTCCTTATAGAGAAGCTGGAAGTTGCAATGGAACCAGAGGGTCCCCATGAATTCTATATGGGAGGACTAATCTCTTACATTGCATACCAACTAGGATATCCCAAAAACCTGAAATATTTTCTAAGATCAGAGGGAGATGTCCTAGTCAACGCAAAGTACTTGACTTCTGCCAACATTCTTGCAAGGTCAAAACATACGCAGAAGTACTCATACAGATTCTACAGAACAAAACATTGTCTACCTCTTCCAGAACTTAGCAATTATGACTGTGAAAAGTTGGTCTTCTGATAAGAAGAAATCATAAGGTTGATATTTGAACTGGAAGGAAGTAGGAGCAAGCCAACTAAATATGGAAAGAAGAATCCAAAACAGGCGGCAATAAATAAAACAACATGGAAGCGAGTAATGTTGTGCCTTCCTAAAAAGATGACCACCCAACCTCAGAAAAAGAAATCTTCCACACCTAAAATTATAGATCTGGAAGAAGGTAAAAATGAAAGTATGAAGTGTCCCTCCACCATGATCATACCTGAGACTATGATACTAGAGGCTACCACCATCATCCATGAAGAAGTGAAAGTAGAAGCAGTCATCCCAGGACAAAAAGAATAGTTGAAAGTAAGCACAACCCTACACTATGAAGAGAAAGACGTTGGAAACAAAGTGGATGAATCATCGAACACATCAACAGGAAGATAGTTGTGTGAAAATATTCTAGAAAGGGATCAAACACAACCATAGAACAATAGGCACCTGATAAAAGAACACAGAGAATCCTCCAGAGCAGATGAGGTGGCTCAGGAAGTGAGCTTCGTCAGTAAACTAAGGTAACAAAAATGGGTGCCTACCGCAAGAAACTTCATAGAGATAGGGCAGGATATTGACAAACTCTGTGAGATCATCTCAACCTATGCTTTAAATATCTCTAAATAAACCACAAATATGTCTGCACTAGCCTTTTAGGTGCAAAAAATAACAGTGGATATTGAACTAATACTCCACATACCGCAAAAAATGCACCAGTTAGCTGCAATTCAAACACATGTTATACAAGTCGTGGCAAGAGTGATGAATGAACTTGCCATCCTCAAGAAGGAGCATGACGACCTAAGCTAAGATAACCTTCAACTAGGAGAGGAAGCAGAAAATAGGAAGGAAGCCACCTCCACCAACAATGGTCATCTATAAAAAGATAGCAAATAATCACCACCGAGCAATACTTTAAAGTGGATACAGACGTACACCTCAAGGCCGATATGCTAATGTACATTGTGCAACTAGGACAAATAGCATTCCTGATTGAAGTTGCTACTTCTAAATGCACCCTTCCACTAGAAGATGAAGAATCCAGAGGGAAAGTAAAGAGAGAAAAAGTGCCCGCTGGGGATGACGATCCTGCCAATTCCTCAGCCTCACCAGGGCAATGCACAAACAATAATAAAGAAGAAGAACATGAGACCCTAGAAAATCAAGACACAATGCAGCCAACGGGTCCATCGACTCTAGCCAAAGACTCAAAGGCTATGGGAGCGAATGTCGTCAAGATGAAATTGTCTAAAGTAAGGGGAGAAATGATAGAAACAACTAAACACATCGTGTGTAAAGAGGCGGGAACACCCCCTTACTAAAAAAAATTTGAAGAATAAAACATCCATTCCAAACACACTCAAAGGTATGCTAGAATAGGTGCAAAATTTTCAAACTTCAATAAATGGTATTCAAAACAACCAAAGTATATCAACGGAATAAAAATAATGAATATATTCAATTTTCACAAAAGATTATAGAAGTACATCATAGTATCCCATAAGGGTTTACATGTATGATACAACATAAGGATCTAAGTAGAGGGAAATATAAACTATAACAACTTTTCCTCCAAGCTTTAACTCCTTAAGCTAGTCCAAAATTTCATGCCTTATCATCCAATTCCTTCACCTAGGGTTGGAAGCATACCCCAGCAAGAAGAGAAAATAGATGACATCAACAAAGGCTGGTATGTGCATACTAAATAGAAAATTGAGCAATATATGGAATAAAGGACATTAAATATAAAAGGCTTCCCATAGAAAGGATAAGGACCAACCAAATGGGTATCAAGAGAAAAGGAATTGAAACCATATGATAACAAAAGAATACTTGCCATTAGTAAAACATAAAGATTGTGCCACACAAGAACATGTAAAGAATTAGGGCACACACCCCATATCATCAACATGCATGCATGTGAGATAAACATAGCCCTAGAACAATATAAACACAAAGGAGACCAAGTCTCATAAACTTGAAACCTAATAGAGAAAGGAATACTTCCAATTTCCCAAATATATAAAACATGGGCCAAGAGTCATACATCTCGCCCTGGGTATGAGGTTCCTTTCCACCACAAAAGTGCAGGAAATATCATATTTGCTCGGTAGGAAATAACACATCTTCCATAAAAACCAATGCAATTACACTACTCTAGTGCTACTGAATCACATAGCATGTTAAATGTAGAGGCAAGTAGAAAGTATAGTCATATTACATAAAGTAGTCACCGCAAAATGGACCAACATATACATCCACCTCACAAGTGGGAAAAAGACATCACATGTCCACAAATAAACATCCATATCATAGTGGGCACATATCATCAAAAGTCCAACATGCACCAAGGCATAATTTAAGAATAAAGAGATTATCCAAGATTACCACAAATAAGATAGTTCACAAGAACCATGATATTAAAACATAAGACGAATGTGTATAGGCTATTATCCATAGAACCAAGAGAATGAATAAGCATAGGCAAATTACTCAACATAGAAGTATAGGGGATACATCATACCTCAACTTCAGAGTCTAAACATTCCAAGTCAGTCCTAGATCCAAGCCTCAGCCTTCAAAGAACCTTTAGGGAAGGTGGACAGGTCCAATAAGTGAGGTTCCCAAGCTTAGAGAGGATGGTTTCTCCAACAAAGCTCCTATCTCGAGCAAGAAGCACCTTCTCCACTTTAGAGGTGAAAAATCCTAAGAAAAGAACATGGATATGAGGTGTTTATGGGTTCTAGGTGGGGTTTCATCATGGAATACCAGGGTTCTGACCTAGATGAAGGAGGAAGGTAGACTAACAACATGAAAATAGGGAAGGAAAGGAGGATACTTACTAGTTTTGGTCAAAATCACCATGGAGAAGCTTAAGAAATCCTACATAGAGAAATTTGGAACCCTAGGAGCCTTCTTCACCAAGGTAGGCACCTACTTTTACCTTGGGATAGCACCTTCGTGGAAGAACAGAGTAGGAATGATTCCTTAAGCTAGAGGGAATAAAGGAGAGCAAGTGTTTTCGAATTGGGAGTTGGGAAGGGGTAGATATGGCTATATAAAGAAAGAGGTCAAGTATGAGGTGTCTATGATACTTTCCATGTGTAATGTATAAGGGTGTCCATGGACATGCAAGCCTTTATGGATAAGGAATAAGTCAAGAACGAGGTGTCAAGTTACTTTCCATGTGTCCAAAGCTAAGGGTGCCTATGGACATGCAAACCTTTATGGATAAGGAAGAAGTCAAGCATGAAGTGTCCATGGAGCTTTCCATGTGTCCTTAGCCTTGGGATTTCATGGCCATGCAAGGAGAAAGCTCATAGAGGCTTCTTGAATATCAAATTTCAGTTTTGGATACTTATAGGCCATCCAAACCGACATCCAATCAAAGAAATAACCCCATTTGTTGATAGCTTCTAAAGATAATCAAATCTGGCGGCTCAACTGTATAAGGAAAACATTGTTGCCAAATATGTAAAAGAACTTCAAGATACCCTTGATAGAACCAAATGTTTTAGGTTTATAACTCTACCTTTCAAGGCATTCAACCATTGGCTCATAATAGTGGCTAATCTTTAAAAAATGAGAGTAATTACATATAGAACTTTAGCATAAAAGACCTGTTATGCAGAATAATGGTGTTCAAAAAGCCAGAACAAAAGAACATCCAAGGGGTACTAACTCGTATGAAGAAGTTATTACAAGAAGTCAGTGGATGGTACCCCACGAACTGGAAGGAGATCTCCATCGACCACATCATGTCGTAGGAAAAACATAACTCTAGATACAGTGCATTCATCCCACTAAGGATGATAGATGCCATGAACAGGGATGTCCCTATGGAACAAATTGTTAATGAGGATTTCCACACATTAAGAGGAAAATACTTCATGGAAATAGTACATGATAGACGTTTTTCCTATGACACACTTATGAAGGTCATACCACGAAGGATGTATCCACTAATCCCCTTCCCTAAAAAAAACCCCTAGAGAGAACAACTGAAGAAGTCTGAAGAGGAACCATAAAAACAAGTGCCTAAAGAATGCAGAGAACAACCACCGTCTTCCCCACCACATCCCTTTCCTGAATATGAAACATTTGTTGCCATACCTGCAATCCCTATAATCATTCTTGAACCTGAAGACAGAATAATACCTCAAGAAACTGAATTATCACTATCATATATTCACGAAGAAGAATCCCTATCCAACCCACCATTGAGTTTACAAAGGCAGAAGTTGTAGCTATATAGGGAAATTCTGATCAAGAGGTTGAGGCACATACATAGGAGAAGAACAAGATGTTCAAAGGATAGAAGGACCTGAACTAATAGACATGATAACACCCACATTTGAGAACTTTGATGAGCTAGCGTGCTATGGGATGTTAGTTGAAGAGGTTACTTTTCTATTGGAAGTACTGAAACAATGGGAAAATATCCAAATTCTATTACCAGACCTCCATGACATATTAAAAATAAGAGGTTACTTGACTGTAAATGCCATGGTAGCATGTCAATTACATCTTTCTAATGACCTCCTCGACGTGTACATGATCTATGACAACATAGTGGGAGACATAATTCTGAAGAATGGATCAGGAGAACTACTTCGACTAATAGGCCATTTACAATACAACATCCCAAGGTGGATATTTGCTCCCATTCTGCATGATGGGCGTTGGGCATTTCTTTCGGCTGATAACATGAACAAGACAACCATCTTCTACAACATCTTCAATGCTATGTTCAGTCCAAAATGCACGACTTATCATAAAATGTCTAACACAATCATAGAACTGAAGGTTTCACAAGTGGCCATAAAAATCATAGAGTTGATAAAAATAGACAGACGTTGAATACTTGTTACAACCCAAATTTTTGGGTTCTTTAGGTGAGAAATGTAATTTCTCCTATTAAAGATATTTGAACAAATAATGATATAATTTTTTTTGAATAAAAGGATTTCGTTTACAATAGCCTTGTTGGTTGTTTTGTGGGATTTATTAGCTATTGGGCCCAATAATAAGGAAAAGACAAAAGAAACTCCATTATTTGAGTAAATAAGAAAATGGAGAAAAGAAAGATGTAGAAACCTCTAGAAGGAAAAGGAATGTTATACAAAGTTGGATTTCATGCCTCTTGGATTCCTTGGGTACCAAGGAGTTCAAAGTTGCAAAGATAATGCAACAAGGAAAGAAAAGATCAATTAAGTATTTCTTTATTAAAAAAGAAATTGAAAATAATGATAAAATGTGGAAAATAAGTGGAAAGAGGTATAATTGAGTTATCCTTGGTGGATTTTCGTATCCAAAGGATTACTAATGTTAAAAGGAATGCCAATGAGGAAAATAAAAAGAAAGGTAAAGAGAAATCCTTAGAAAGAGTTATTTTAATAAGAAATAAACAAGACAATGGGAAATAATGGAAATAGATGCATCTAGAAGGATAATGAGTATCCACTAAAAAGGATTTCGAAATATTAGAGTTTCTTGGGGTACAAGGAGCCCCAATGGAGAAAAGAAAGAGAAAATACCAATAATAGAAAATAAGAGGATAATATGATGCATAATGAATGAATTTTGTGGTATTGTTAAAGAGGTGGTATTTTCTATTAAAAGAAAATATAATTTCGTGACAAATGATTAAAAGGCAAGTAGAAAGAGAATAAAAGAGATAATTTTCGAAATCCTAATGTCTAAGGAATAAAGGATATCAAAGAGTTTTGTTTAAAGAGAGAAGATTGCTTTTTCATGAAGGAATATAGTTTCCTAGTAGGAAAGAGACTTAGATCTCGTGGATAGCCATCCTAGGGCTTCGTTACCCTCCTCTATAAAAGGATGGAGCCCATGGATAAGGACAGAGAAAGTCCCATGCAGCTCTCTCTCCCTCTCATCTTCTTCTTCCTTTTCATGCAAAACCCTAATCATGGGGGTAATGCGACCCCGGAGCAACAAGGAGCCATGTGACAGGAGTAGAGGAACGATGCTCCCGTCACCGGAGGGAAGCTCGGTGTTACGACCCCATCTGAGCTTAATTGGTAAACTAGGGTTTACCCAGACAATTGCAAAGATTAATTGGAATAAGCATTATTGAAATCTAATTAATGACGATAACACAATTAGGATGTTTTAACTATGATAAGAAGTCTATATATCCTTTTGTCTTGAGAATTAGGGTTTGAGAAATATAAACCCTAATCGGCATAAAAATAGGGTTTTAATGATGCATGAATACAGAATTTGATAAGTAGAATGTCTCACTAAATGATTTTTAGTATTTTATGTGTAACTCTGATTTACTCCAAATTTGGATATAATTTGGATATATAAAATGTGAACAACATTAGAAAATATCAGAATTTTTGAAGAATGCTCTGACCTGTTTGTCGGCCGAGTTTCAAACTCGACCGATCACAATTTCAGAATTTTACAGCAGTGTGGTAATTGAATTTTATTTTTTTATTGGTATATCCAATTGATCTCAAATTTTAACTGTGGTTGAAAAACACAGTTTTAGATACTCTGTTAAATTGGCATAATTTTTGGATGACTTTTGAATCCCTACAGTAAGGGTGTCGGTCGAGTTTGTGCAGGACAAACTCGGCCGAATATTCTGCAGACTGCAATATAGCAGTGCACTGTTCTATTTTTAATTATTTATTGGTAACTCCAAATGATCCCAAATTTTACCTGAAGCTTTATAGAACAATTATAAACAACGTTATAAATTCCCATAATTGTTGGAGAATGTTTGATCTCTGAAATAAACGAATTACAGTAACTTTTGTATAACTGAATATTCAGCCTATATAATTAAAGTTAAGTGTTGGGTCAATATGCAATTGACCCAAGCAGCTCAATTGACTTATATGAACGACCACACACACAAGCAGCTCTCATTCTTCGTCATTCATTCCAGAGAAACGAGCTCCTAGAGAGAGAGGGAGAATTAGGGCTTGAGTGGAGAAAGTGGGGGAATTGCTGAATTAGGGTTTTGCGATTCCAGGAAGGGTGAAATCAAGTAAGTACGGATTCCTTACATAGACTTTTATGGTGAATCTTCTCTCTCATGTCAAGATTCCGTCCTTGCTCTGATTTTATCCAAGATGATGTCTAAATTCCCTCTTTTCTCACCCTTTCTTCATAATCCCTCTTTTTCAAGGTTTCCGAGTTGAATGGAAGAAGAATTGGGAGATTTGCTAGGGATTTGATAGGAATTCGAGATTCCCTGAGTTGAGCTGAAGTTGTGAGGTGTTTTCACACCTTAGGGTGAGTGGGTTCTTCCTTCAAACATTCTAATGCACGAATTTTATTATAACATCCAAATCCCTAAATGCTTAGCATGCGAATTCTAAATCCTGAAATGTCCATTTGATTTAAGTTATTGTAAATTGATATGATATGGATTCCTTCTCTGTTTGAATGACTCCTAAATGGTAGATTCATATCAGATACGTATACAACACTTCCTAGTAAAGATGATTTTAGATTTATATCAAATAATGTAATTAGGGTTGACCTAATTGAGATATCGCTAGAGTTTCAATCTTATTGAAAAGGACTAGTAATCCTATAAGTGGTTAGGATGTACCTCGTGGGTTATCTTAATTGAATCTTATTCTGGATACATGATATCGCAGTGATGATATGGAAAACCTAAATTTTGTTAAATTTCCATGGTTTCATGTCTATATTGATTGCATACGATTTGATGGAAACAATCTTTATTTAGTGAATGCTTATATCGTATGAGATCATGATAAGAGCCATGTGACAAATGAATGAGGCAAATGAAACCCTAAGAGTAGGGTGTTGGCATGTGATGAATGAATAAGGCAAATGAAACCCTAAGGATAGGGTGTTCAATGAATCATGTTATGGTAATATGAAAGGTCTCGAGATGAGATGTGGTGATGCTTAATTATTGAATTGTATGTTTCTAGTGCATTTAACTTTATATGCTTGTTCTCTCTGAGATGATATCTACATACTGCAGGGCTCCTTATTTTCAATACATATCTCGTAAATTGCAGGTGATGAGTTATGACATGCCCTAGAAAGGGATGTTATTGAGATATGATATATGTTGAATACATGAGATATGATGTTGCTTATGATATGATATGGCAGGCCGTGTGAGCCTTGTAAGAAATGTTAAATGAGTCATGATTTTCTGTTTAAAATGCACCTATAATGTTAGTGTTAGACTTAGGTGCCCTGAACACCGTAGAACCCCTAAGAGGTGTCTGCAACTTAGGGGTGAAACTCGTGTTGCAACATTATCCGTGCGATGTCATGGAGACACGAGGATAGAAAGGCAGTGTCCAACAGCAACGCGTGCTTGTTTCACGGTGGCACTGGAGGAAAGTGGGGGTTATTGCAACATTATCCGTGCTTGTGTCATGGAGATAACCCCATGAGACTCTCCGCCTGTGTACTCAGGTTTTTGTCAGGAGGAGTCTGGAGCACACGTGGTTGTGCAGCACACGTGGTTGTGCATTGAGGCCGTGGAGCCTGGGGTCCTGTAGCAGAACAGGGCCGAAGTCAGACTTAGCATTTCCCGGGTGTGTCGCTAAGTCTTGTACGGTGTGGTCGTAGTGCACTACGAGTCTCTTATGCAGAGTACACTGCATAAGATCAGGGCATAAGCTAAAATATGATCATATAGGTTCACAGAGTCCTTTATTAATGAAAGAGTTAAGGAAGACTAGAGCATAGTCTTCTAGTAGTTATTCTTTGGATGCAATATTTACATTCTTTATTATTTCAATTATATTGTTTTAGAACTGCTCAGTGTAATATTTATTGTTGTTAAATTTCATATCGTTTATTCAAATTATATCTGTAATCACATTAGTGCATTAGTCTGTTTCCATGAAGTACTCATTCACTGAGCGAGTAGGCTCACCCCTCTACTCAAACATTTTAGGGTTAACCGCGTGGACTTGAAGATGATCAGAGCGTCAGAGTAGATCTGCTACATGAGTCAAGTATGAGATTAGTTGAGTCAGTCGGTCCTTGTCACTCTAGGTCCTCAGTAAGAGATAAGAGAGAGAGTTGTAATTACGATGTGTAATATTGTTCCTCTTTGATATGTATGCTAATTAGCAAGTTTCATGTGCATAATGTGTGAAAGACATCGTGAATGCTTACACATGTATCTTTACTATTGAAGTCTGATTAGTAAACGAAATATTCAGATTCCATTGTTAATATGTTATGTGGTTCAATACGGGGAAACAAGAAAAGAAAAGAAAAGAAAAAGTTAAGGGTGTTCTTTGTGTTACATATAAATCCTATCTTACGCCCTAATCTCATGATTTGAGGAAATTGTGAGATCGGGGTGTAACAGCTTGGTATCAGAGCCTAGGGTGAGTTGTCAAGGACCATTAAGTTAGTATGTTAGAGTCGTAAGTGTGGCAGATAGGAGATGTTTGATGTTAGCTTTGGGGATTTGAGTATTTGGATATCCTGGCCCGATATCTGAGTACTTGGATCAGCCAGTACAAGCTACTCTGTCTATTCTCTCACGTATACCCTGGCCAGGTATACAGTGGAAGAATGGGCTAGAGAGAAACCCTAGAAATGTTAGGGTTAGAAAACGAGAAAAGAAACAAGAATTAAGAGCATAAATGTAAAAGGAGATAGAACTTACATTTCATAATGTTGTTTTTGTTGGAAATGTATAAAAATGCTCTTATATGTTTGAATTGAAATATTCAATACTTTGAAATATGGGTCTTTAATATCTGTTGTACACTATGCAATTGTAGCATTTATTGATTTTATTCTTTGTAACAAGTAGACTAGAATTGATCTTTGAATGGGCTTTTGTTTCTATGGTTTTGCCCGCTGACTCGAGTGAAATTGACATCAGCAGGTCTATTTAGGTTTTCAGTCTGTGCGCAGTTTGGCCGAGTTCGTGTTTTGGTCAGCCGAGTTCCTTGTCTAGGATTTCAAACAGCATTTTGGTCGGCCGAGTTTGGTCTTGAATCGGCCGAGTTTCTTTGTAGATAAACAAGTAGTGTTTCGATCGGCCGAGTTCCTCAGAGGATCGGCCGAGTTTCCTACTGATCGGCCGAAGTTGGTCGGCCGAGTTTCAGAACCTGGAAGGTGATCGACCGAGTTCCAGAGTGATCGGCCGAGTTTCTGAGCTGTGAAGTGGCAGTTCAGGAAGAATGTAATCCTTTGCAGTTCTTGGCTTCAGGATTTCAGGTTTGTCCTGGTCCGGTTGGCAGGAAGCGTTATTAGGATCTAATGAATCCTATCAATAGCATAATAAGAATAGAATTGGAATAATTAGACCCACATCAAAGTAAGAATGTACATACAGTAAGATGTTGAAACATATGGGCAAGATCAGAACAACTAAGAATTAGTGAAACTGATATCTGAGGTTCAACTTTGGGGTCTCAAATGTGAAACCCTTAATTGGGAATAATAGAACATGATAAGAAGTTCATAATCAGTTTATTGATTAATTTTGCATGAACTATACATATAAAATATAGAAAAGATATGTGAAATGTATGTATGGTTCAAGATAGCAAGAATCAATCATGAAGAATGAATCATATAATAGAGTATAATACTTTTATGAACTCTAAAGCAAAGGCTAAGTAGAATAATAGAGTGAGCTTTCAATAGGTCCATAAAAGTAAAGAGGATCGTATGAACATGTAATTCATAAGACTAGAACAACAAACTAGTTTCTAAGCAAAGAACATAGGTGTAGTTTAATGAATGAATAAGTCATACAAAGGTAGACTGTATTCAGGAGAGAAAAACTTGATTGAAAGAGAAACTATGTTTGACCCATGCATGATCCACTTGATGTAAAAATGAAGAATATGTAATGTATTCAACATGAGTAAAAACTAATAGAAGGACTATTAATTTAGAATGTTAACTTCGCAATAGTATAAAGATAAAGGAGGAAATATGTGCAACATGGTATACATGACCATACATATGAATAAGCAACATGGTCATAAGAGAAAAATTTAAAATTAAAGATGACGGGTTAAAAAGTAGTATATGGTAAGAGGGCTATGAAACGTAAGAAAGGGTTTGAAATATGATGGAGAAGTTATAAAATAAAGAGGTTGTGAGATTCAAGCAAGTGCTAATTAATCAAATATCTCTGTTGATAACTAAGTAAATCTACATACGAGAATGTATTAAGGGAATGTTTGAATACAAGTATTCCAAATCTTAAAATCATCTTCTCTTTCATATATTCCTTATTGAGAGCAAGGTGGGAATGAAATGATAAGAGAAAATGAATCATATATGGTGCATAACTACCTTGGTGGGGTCATCTAGTGAATGTAATAGTGACATACAGTATGATGAAGTGCGATAAGAAATAAATTCTTGTGTGATAGCAAGAATGATGAATAATCTATTCCTATCTTAAATGCTTCAATGTTAATGATGTTTATTGTATATAATCATATGAAAAGGATAGGTAGCAAAAAGTAAAGAAGTAATGAATGAGCAGAGAGATATGGGAAAACACTAGCTTTGTGTAATATGTGAATTTGTTTTTGCATGTATGATTTGTTGAAGGCATATTAGGGTATGAAAGTTGGTTCTACACATGATTTCAGTGTATGTGTGCAAGCTATATGTTAAATTAAAGGCGTATGATAGTTGTAGTAATTCATACCTGATATGCATCCTACTATTGTGTATTTGTGATATGGTGATACGGTTTGGATGATGTCAGAACACATGGAGGGATATCCTGAATAAGGTAGTTATACCTATTCACTCATATTAATAGAAAGGGATGATAATTAGATTGTTTGGACAAGTAACCCTAATGAGGTGTAGCTTGTTATACCTAGCTCTAATATAACTGAGTGATGGTAATTGAGTATGATTAATGCTTGAATGACTGATACAATTGTGGATTACCTTATTACTGTTGTTGAAACCCTAAAATGATATAATACGATGGTTACACTCTGAATTGTGTGTGGGCCCATAACCCACAGATCCCAGGATCGAAACATGATAGTATGGAATGAGGTGGTAATGCTTCACCTCACACATCCATGATCCAATGGGGATGCTAAGAGAAGCATTGTGCAATTGATTGTTGAATCTAGTCTTTTAATTTAAGACTATTTTGCTATTTGAATAGCACTTGATTAAAGTTAAAAACAGTATGGTGAACTTGCTTTTGTCACTTAAAGATGATACAGAACAATAGAACTCTCTGAACAGCGTAAGTTGAGATAGTTGTATCAGAGTATCAGAGTTGCGCAGTGAAAGCGTGGTGGTTTATCTTTGCATTCTATGTTTGACTGTGGCATAAAGAATTTGCTTGATATCATTGAGAACTATTTGAAATATGTTGTGAATTAGTAAAGAATTAAAAGACCTAATGTTGAAAACTACATTCAGGTATGAAATACAAGAGTATAATAATATGGAAGGCTTTAGAAGCTTAGAATAACCTTGAATGTATCTTTCTTGTAGGTTCATGTTTCGAGGACGAAACATTCTAAGGGGGGGAGAGTTGTTACGACCCCATCTGAGCTTAATTGGTAAACTAGGGTTTACCCAGACAATTGCAAAGATTAATTGGAATAAGCATTATTGAAATCTAATTAATGACGATAACACAATTAGGATGTTTTAACTATGATAAGAAGTCTATATATCCTTTTGTCTTGAGAATTAGGGTTTGAGAAACATAAACCCTAATCGGCATAAAAATAGGGTTTTAATGATGCATGAATACAGAATTTGATAAGTAGAATGTCTCACTAAATGATTTTTAGTATTTTATGTGTAACTCTGATTTACTCCAAATTTGGATATGATTTGGATATATAAAATGTGAACAACATTGGAAAATATCAGAATTTTTGAAGAATTCTCTGACCTGTTTGTCGGCCGAGTTTCAAACTCGACCGATCACAATTTCAGAATTTTACAGCAGTGTGGTAATTGAATTTTATCTTTTTATTGGTATATCCAATTGATCTCAAATTTTAACTGTAGTTGAAAAACACAGTTTTAGACACTCTGTTAAATTGGCATAATTTTTGGATGACTTTTGAATCCATACAGTAAGGGTGTCGGTCGAGTTTGTGCAGGACAAACTCGGCCGAATATTCTGCAGACTGCAATATAGCAGTGCACTGTTCTATTTTTAATTATTTATTGGTAACTCCAAATGATCCCAAATTTTAACTGAAGCTTTATAGAACAATTATAAACAACGTTATAAATTCCCATAATTGTTGGAGAATGTTTGATCTCTGAAATAAACGAATTACAGTAACTTTTGTATAACTGAATATTCAGCCTATATAATTAAAGTTAAGTGTTGGGTCAATATGCAATTGACCCAAGCAGCTCAATTGACTTATATGAACGACCACACACACAAGCAGCTCTCATTCTTCGTCATTCATTCCAGAGAAACGAGCTCCTAGAGAGAGAGGGAGAATTAGGGCTTGAGTGGAGAAAGTGGGGGAATTGCTGAATTAGGGTTTTGCGATTCCAGGAAGGGTGAAATCAAGTAAGTACGGATTCCTTACATAGACTTTTATGGTGAATCTTCTCTCTCATGTCAAGATTCCGTCCTTGCTCTGATTTTATCCAAGATGATGTCTAAATTCCCTCTTTTCTCACCCTTTCTTCATAATCCCTCTTTTTCAAGGTTTCTGAGTTGAATGGAAGAAGAATTGAGAGATTTGCTAGGGATTTGATAGGAATTCGAGATTCCCTGAGTTGAGCTGAAGTTGTGAGGTGTTTTCACACCTTAGGGTGAGTGGGTTCTTCCTTCAATCATTCTAATGCACGAATTTGATTATAACATCCAAATCCCTAAATGCTTAGCATGCGAATTCTAAATCCTGAAATGTCCATTTGATTTAAGTTATTGTAAATTGATATGATATGGATTCCTTCTCTGTTTGAATGACTCCTAAATGGTAGATTCATATCAGATACGTATACAACACTTCCTAGTAAAGATGATTTTAGATTTATATCAAATAATGTAATTAGGGTTGACCTAATTGAGATATCGCTAGAGTTTCAATCTTATTGAAAAGGACTAGTAATCCTATAAGTGGTTAGGATGTACCTCGTGGGTTATCTTAATTGAATCTTATTCTGGATACATGATATCGCAGTGATGATATGGAAAACCTAAATTTTGTTAAATTTCCATGGTTTCATGTCTATATTGATTGCATACGATTTGTTGGAAACAATCTTTATTTAGTGAATGCTTATATCGTATGCGATCATGATAAGAGCCATGTGACAAATGAATGAGGCAAATGAAACCCTAAGAGTAGGGTGTTGGCATGTGATGAATGAATAAGGCAAATGAAACCCTAAGGATAGGGTGTTCAATGAATCATGTTATGGTAATATGAAAGGTCTCGAGATGAGATGTGGTGATGCTTAATTATTGAATTGTATGTTTCTAGTGCATTTAACTTTATATGCTTGTTCTCTCTGAGATGATATCTACATACTGCAGGGCTCCTTATTTTCAATACATATCTCGTAAATTGCAGGTGATGAGTTATGACATGCCCTAGAAAGGGATGTTATTGAGATATGATATATGTTGAATACATGAGATATGATGTTGCTTATGATATGATATGGCAGGCCGTGTGAGCCTTGTAAGAAATGTTAAATGAGTCATGATTTTCTGTTTAAAATGCACCTATAATGTTAGTGTTAGACTTAGGTGCCCTGAACACCGTAGAACCCCTAAGAGGTGTCTGCAACTTAGGGGTGAAACTCGTGTTGCAACATTATCCGTGCGATGTCATGGAGACACGAGGATAGAAAGGCAGTGTCCAACAGCAACGCGTGCTTGTGTCACGGTGGCACTGGAGGAAAGTGGGGGTTATTGCAACATTATCCGTGCTTGTGTCATGGAGATAACCCCGTGAGACTCTCCGCCTGTGTACTCAGGTTTTTGTCAGGAGGAGTCTGGAGCACACGTGGTTGTGCAGCACATGTGGTTGTGCATTGAGGCCGTGGAGCCTGGGGTCCTGTAGCAGAACAGGGCCGAAGTCAGACTTAGCATTTCCCGGGTGTGTCGCTAAGTCTTGTACGGTGTGGTCGTAGTGCATTGCGAGTCTCTTATGCAGAGTACACTGCATAAGATCAGGGCATAAGCTAAAATATGATCATATAGGTTCACAGAGTCCTTTATTAATGAAAGAGTTAAGGAAGACTAGAGCATAGTCTTCTAGTAGTTATTCTTTGGATGCAATATTTACATTCTTTATTATTTCAATTATATTGTTTTAGAACTTCTCAGTGTAATATTTATTGTTGTTAAATTTCATATCGTTTATTCAAATTATATCTGTAATCACATTAGTGCATTAGTCTGTTTCCATGAAGTACTCATTCACTGAGCGAGTAGGCTCACCCCTCTACTCAAACATTTTAGGGTTAACCGCGTGGACTTGAAGATGATCAGAGCATCAGAGTAGATCTGCCACATGAGTCAAGTATGAGATTAGTTGAGTCAGTCGGTCCTTGTCACTCTAGGTCCTCAGTAAGAGATAAGAGAGAGAGTTGTAATTACGATGTGTAATATTGTTCCTCTTTGATATGTATGCTAATTAGCAAGTTTCATGTGCATAATGTGTGAAAGACATCGTGAATGCTTACACATGTATCTTTACTATTGAAGTCTGATTAGTAAAAGAAATGTTCAGATTGCATTGTTAATATGTTATGTGGTTCAATGCGGGGAAACAAGAAAAGAAAAGAAAAGAAAAAGTTAAGGGTGTTCTTTGTGTTACATATAAATCCTATCTTACGCCCTAATCTCATGATTTGAGGAAATTGTGAGATCGAGGTGTAACACTCGGCCACCCACTCTTGGCCCTGGTACCTGTGCATCACCGGCAAGAGAGCTACAAGTCATCCACGGTTGCAGAACTTGCGGGCTGAAGATCAACTACCATAGCCGCGTTGGAGGGCATAGTTTTGCATGAAGGGGTGCGACAGAGGGTGGAGGAGGTAATGGGGTGGTCTCTGGTGCCCTAGGGACCAAGGAGGCGGACGAGGAAGCTTCCCCGAGCTGCTGGACGAAATTGCCCCTCCATGGGCTGAAGCGTCAAAAACTTAAACAAGGGCGAAATCAACATTTCAAAATGTTTTCAAACTGGCCAAGCAACGTTGCATGAATAGGGTGACGTGGCAGCTTCTGATTTGTCCAAAAAGGCAATTCTTACAAAATTTATATCTAAATAATGGTAGCTTGGATTGGTACATACAATATATGAAAGTTGCTCAGAAAAATGAGTGGAATCTATAAAAAATAGTGTTAGAAGCTAATTCCTTTTGCAATTCGAAAAGTAATGGAAGTTATCAACTTTAATGTATTAATGATTAAGAAACCCTATTTTAAGATGATTAATATATTTAGTAGGGTTTAATGGATGATTAAAGTTGATATTAACATGCTAATTGTTAACAAGGTACATTAAGAACAAAAAGGATAAACTTTGCACGTACTTGGTTTAATTTAGAGTTTCATATGCATAAATATGCTTTAATGGGCCTTGAAACTCTAATGTTAGTTTTTGGTGACTCTTAATGACTTTAATTATTCAAAATCATGAATAAAGCTAAGATATGATGCTTCTAAGCTATTTTGAGTATAAAGGTTCCTAATTGTGAATAAATACCCTTAATATGGAAATTAGGGTTTTCTAATGGATAAAATGTGGAATTAGTAATAAATGGAGTTCATAGGTGAATTAGACCACAATGAACTATGAGTTTTTTATGTGATGCTAATTGGGCATAATGATCTTGTCATGAATTAAAAGGATAAAAATGGTAGTTTTAATGTAAAAGAGGCTTAATGGACTTAATTGATGGACAATGGTGACTTTAATATGAAAATAAGGTTATATGTTGTTAAAAGGTAACCTTAATATCTTTCGTGAAGAATAGATGAGATAATTAGAGTTTAAAATAGTAAAAATGAAGTGAAACCCTAATTGCAATGGAAACCCTAAAAGTGGACTAGAAACCCGAGGAAGAGAGCTAGGTTTAATAGATCTTGATGGCATGATCAATAATAGGAAATTGTATGCATATTTTAGGATCTCATTGCGTGCTTTCTTTCCTATTTGGAATTCTTGATTGATTGGATTATTCTATCTCAAATCATCCTAACAGGTATGTGGTTACGCTTATGGATAATCACTTTAGTTTCATGGCAATTCCTGGAAGTTTTATCGGTTGCCTAAAAATAACTGCTTGGATGACTTTTATTTCATGCAACTATAAAGTGACTATGATTATCACTATAAATATGTATATATAACCAGTTTAGATCTGGGTCATCCTCTGTGGCTTTGGAAATGCTAAAAAGGGTAACTTAGAGCAAGGTCTAGGCTATCATGAGTTAGAAATTGGGATACCCACATGTAGTGCAATGATACTCTCTCACACACCAAGAGTTAAGGAGTGGGCTACCTATGGGTAGTGCCATGTGACTCAACCCTAGAAATTGATTCACATATAAAGTAGGATCATGAGGGATTTAATGGGTATCTACCATAAGGAAGGTAACATCTATGTCCATTGTAGGGACAACACAGAGGATAAGATATGTATGGATTGCACAATTATATTTAAAATGTAAAGTTGTTTGTTAAATCATAATTGACTGCAATATTTTATTACAGTTAATTGCACGATTATTGTTTCCCCCACATACCATCTTTATGTTGACTGACGTTTTGTTTGTCGGTGTTTTAGGTACAAGTGAAAAGAACAAACAGTAAAGTAGCATATGTGAAATTAAATATGCATTAAAGTACAAAGGAGGATTGGTTAGAATAGACTCCAAATGTGGATAAAAGTAGATATCCAAGTTTTTGAAAAAGGTATGCAAAGTTAAATTTTATTATAGCCTTTTAATTTAGTTAGTAGAATTTGGTAATTGTTATTGATTATTTGTTGAACCTTTGATCGGAAAATTGGGATAACGGATCTGACCGCTTAGTCTCCCTTAATTGGGGGTTACTGGGAGGCAGGGTCGTTACATTTGGTATCAAAGCGTAGGTTCCTCATTTTATATTTAATAATTATTAAATTTTACAAACTCTATAGAACCCAAGGGAGTTATTAGAGGATTTTACGAAAGGCAGAGGTGTCTAGAAAAGGATCATCTCTGGGGGCTGGCAAGATTTTCCTTCACGCTGCTAGTCGGAATACGAGGACTCCCGGATTAGTGTGACTTCCTGGCCAATGTCTCAGGATTTGACTCGAAATAAGATACCTTTAGGACTCTCTCATCTTGTTCATCCGTTCTCAACTCAAATGTTGTTAAGGACTTTAAGGATTAGGGTTTTTCTCACTTTTCCTCTCCCTCTTGAGGTATGGGTAAGTTTGATAAGGTTTAAGGAATCCTCCATCAAATTAATGAAAAACATGTAAATAAGATGTCATGGACATAAGATTAATAGATTAAGTGTAAACTAAAGAATAGATACATGCTTAGATCATATGACATAAGTTTTCATGCCCTCAGGAGAGACCTGAGGCTAGACCTTCTTGTCATGAGGATGATTAGAGAGAGTTGGTCATTGAGGCAGAGATCTCCATTAAAACTAGAGACTTGGCACATCCTCTAAGGATGATGCTAACCCTAACCCTAAGTGGTGGTTAGAGAGAGAGATGGCATGATGAGTTAGATGTCATGATTGACCAGGTGTGTGGACATGCTTTTGGATGCCCATTATGTTATGAGCCATGTGAGGTTGGATGACCTAGTGCCTTTGGTGACCCAACCTTGGGAAGGGTCGTGCATGTTTGAGTGAAGGATAGCTCCTTCATTGATAAGGTTAGAGAAGAACCTATAGGAACCCTATGTACATATGTGAGTAGGGCATAGCATGCACCCAGAGTACATCTGTAGTGTAGTAGGTTGAAACCCTAGCCAGAAGGGCATGATAGAAGGATTATGAGATAAGCATAAGGGGCTACGGATAATCTTGAGTAAACATAAGTTTGAATTGAGGCTTCACCCATGTAGGGGTATGATTAGGAGATTGATCCTCCATGGAGAGAGGACTTCTAGTAGCAAGGCTGTTTGTAGGGTTATCTCTAGAAAGAGAGAGCATGACTCATGCAAGAAGGTCAGAAGCCTAGACTCTGAGATATGAGGAAAAGTGGGGAGTTGAGGATGATGCAACCTAAGTGGATGATAGTGGTTGCCTCATGCTTGATCCCTATAGGCTGATGATATCTTGGTTTCCATTAGAGGAACCAAACCCTAGAGAGAGGATGAGGCTTCTAGTACCTATGTGCCTATGGTATAGGTGTTTACCTTCTAAGATAGGAAGAAGAGTTCCTTAGACCTGGAGAGGTTTAGTAATAGGTTGTGAGGCCTTGTACCTTGTTGGTTTTCCTGGAGAAGGACTCAACTCTGAAGTGTTGCTTGAGTAGAAGGATGACAGGAAGTGCATGTCATGCCTTATACATGCTTGATACGTGGTTAAGAGGTTGAGCATGCAGTTGGACACCCAAAAGTGAAACTAGGGTTCCTAGGCCTAAGAGGGCAAGTGGTGTACTCGATGCTCATGACGAGATTTGAGTTTCTATAGATTCGAGCATGGTACTCCTCATGTTTAGAGGAAAGGGAAACCCCTTAAGTTTAAGGTATGTTTGATGAACCCTTCCCAGCTAAGTTGATGACTTGGGAAGGTATGATCTTGATCCAATGTTGAGGATGAAAACAAGTATGACCTAGCATGGTTTAGTAGGTGGTCTGCTTGTGCCTTAGTAACTTGCTAGGGTTAAACATGCTCATATGGATGTAAACCCTAGACATAACGACGTTTTTGATCTTTGTTATTAAGAGATAGTTTCCTCCCATCATGGGAGAGGGACCATGTGGTAGGGTGTACACCAGTTTTGCTAGTTTAAGGTAACCTAAAGAGGTCTCATAGGATCTTGAGAAGCTAAGTGAAAGGTACACGGTATGAGAATGAACCTGTAGACCCATATATAACCCTCTCTAAGTGCATATGGATGTGTTACCGTGGAGGTAACCAGTATGGGGCTTGACCAAGGTAAGCAGGTCGTCATGACTCCTATGAAAGGATGAAAGTCAGCCCATGAATGTAGAGAGAGATGATGAAGGCTTGGGTAAGGTTCTAAGTTGGATATGTACTATGTTAGAATCCTAAGTCTATCCTAGGGTTAGGAAGGGATAAGACCGATGGAAGTAGGGGTTACCTAATTCCCTAGTTGCACATGACCATAGGGTCGGGAGGTAACAACTATCATTGTCTGAGGGCCATGGGTTAGGAGATTGATCACCTTCATGAACCCATGGGACCCAAAGGGCAGATGAGTAGGGCACTCTCTAGATGCATGAGGGAAGAGGGATGACCCCAAAAGTGTCGAAACCCTATAGACCTGGAGGAGATGACCAAGGAATGTGTGTGGACCCAAGTATGTTAGAAAACAATTTTCCATGGAAGTAACCTTGATATCAAGATGATTGTGATGTAGAGGTATGTTGCACATTTCAACTCAGATTTGAAGGTATAATGGCAAGGTGGGATGTACCATCTCTACTCATAGAATGGGAAGAACTTTGTATTTGGACTGCAGCCAAATGCTTATTTCCTCTTGTTATGGGAGTGAGAGATAGGACAGTACGCATGCCATACACCAAGGATAAAGATGATGTGAGTTGGAACGTTGCTATGAGGTATGAGGACATAGATGATAACATACCTAGGTGGAGTGAACGATATGTGGATGGTTTGCAAACACTAAGAGTATTTAGGTAATCATCTAATAAGGATGTTTTATCATGAGATATGTGGAATTTGCAAGTGATACAATGTTGATTTTGATCACCATGAGGATAAGCTCAGAGTTTTCTTGATAAAGACAGACTTAGAGTTGAGATGAGATAATAAGTGGAATACATGGAGGTGTATGTATTCAACGTTACCTGACACCTAATGATGTGAAGTGGCAATGGATGCTCTAGATGAGATGTGGTTTCCTAGTTTAGCTAGAGGCTAGAAGAGGATTTTATGTTAACCCTATGTTTGAAAAAGAGATAAGCTTGACTAACACTGAGATGCAATGATATCGGTTGATCGAGTTAGTAGTTGTTTGGTTAGCCAACCTAGGCCTTGATGTAATGAAACAATGGTTGTAGAACCTCAGATGCACTTCTTTGGAAAAGAAGGTGATAAAACCCTGATGAGAGTGGTTTAGGGTTTATGAGGAATCAATATTGAGGAATCATGACATACATAAGATCATGATTTAGGTTCATCATACACCGTGGTACTACTAAGATAGTAAGTTACAGTTGTATTTTTTATGCCTAAGATGAAAAGTGTACAAAGATGCGCTTGGCTCGTCGCCATGCATGTCAAGAGGTGAAGGATGAATACCAGTAACCCAGTGTAGTGATATAGAGGATAAAGAGCCCCTGAGAGGGAATGGGAGTTGATCACTATGGATGTTGTGGTAAGTCTCCCCTAGACCAAGGAAGGTCAAAATGCAATATGGGTTATGGTAGATCACCTTACCTAGATGACACAAGAAAGAAAAGAGTACTTCCAAGGGACATATCCGATTGAACTACATATGAAAGAGAGATAGTTCAACTACACCATGGATTGAGTTCAAAGGTTCTGGAGTTTGACCTAAAGGTTCACTTCCATAAGGTGGACGAACTCGATGTTAGTATAGTTTATCACCCGTAACTAATGGTTAGTAAGATCCAAACTAGAGGGTCTGATGAGAGCATGTGTTCTCATTCAGGGTGATATCTAGAGACAGTTCTTGTCTATTGTAATATGTGATGATAACCACCATAGCCAATGCCGGGATGTAAAGGAGCTCCGTAAGGGAGGTTGTGTCAGTCAGACTGAAAGATCTTGAATTTTTGTAACTTGTGAGTGTCGAACCGATCGGTTGGCAACCGAGATGGTTGTCATGCACGCAAGCCGATCAATTTGCACGAAAAAGAGTTGATTGATTCACACCGCAAGCTAGTTGTTTCACAGTTTCCCAATCACATATGAATTTGGCAATTCATTTTCAATTAATGCTAAACATCAATTCCTTGCATTAATAGAATTGAACAATAGAAACGATCAAACTTTATCACAAATTTGAGAAAGTCACTAGAACCTCCCATTAGCACAATCGATCTGATCAATTCACTAAGTGAACCGGTCATCTTGCTCTATCCGAGCCGATCAGTTTATCTAGTGAGCCAATCGGTTGCTGCCTATTTCGTGCAAAACTTCAGCCAATTCAGTTCCAATTAACCTGACACTCCAAACGATGGTCTAAATGGGTGAGCCGATTGGTTGGTAGTCTAGTCAATTGATTTGTTGCGTGAATTGAATACATCAATACTTTAGCAATCAATTTTAACACTATTTGATATTGCAATCCTCTTCTAGGTCAATACCTATGTGTGTGACCCTTTAGGTCCCATATTACATTGGCAGTGAATGTCCATAAAAAACTTATGACATCACAATCAATGAGAGGTGCCTAGTCGCACATCAATGCTACCCAAGTAAATGGAAAGTTGGAGAACAACTTCAACCTACAATCTGTGTATGGTGTTATAGTGTTTGTATAGTTCCTTTTTCACCTATATCTAGATTGAACTCGAGGCATGGAGTAGTCATCCTCTTCAACATTCAATCATGTTCCTTGAACTAGAGAAGACTGTCTGAGATGTATGTAAGCTCAATATCACATATTGACTCGTAAGTGAATGGCCATGCATTTTGCAATCTGACTAATCCAGAGGCCTAGGATGTCATACTTCTATAGTAGGGAAAATCCCATCTACATCACCCGCAATAGATCCCCATGTGTCACAGTCTCCCAATTGTCACCTTTATGATAGCCCTTATTTTAGGACTACATTTGATTATATTAAAGCATGTAGAACGAGTGACTTTAGGTCCAAGAACCACAATAACCACCATGACTGTGAGAGCTAACTATGACTACCATTGTAATGGCTTCCATGTGTCATTCTCATGGTGGGTCTATCACTATTCTCTAAGATGTATATGTGTGTTTGGTTTGATATTGCCATATCATGACTAATGAGATTCTGTCATCAACCAACTCAGACTCTGATCTTATGTGTTACTTTTTTCTATTAACCTTCCACAATAACAACTGATCATGAACATAATGAGAATGTATATCTAAACTCTTAACATTCATATGATCTCATCATTCAAGTCATGTACTTGAAAACTTTTGTCATTGAGTAACATCATTCTCTAGATGATTATAATGTTACATCATTATCTCATAACTGAATTAAACAGAATAAATTGGAAACTTGCCTTTATTAATTAATCAAATCATTTTCATATTATTCCATTAAAATAATCATATGATTGACTCTCTAGGCATACATACCAACACACTCCAACTTGCACTTAAATCCAATCACCAACAAATCGTATTCCAAGTGATTTAACATATCCATCATGCTTCTGCTGTGAAATTGCCTTTGTCAAGGTGTAACAAGTGGGACCGGATAATGGGCCCACTCGATGGTAAAAACATGAGCCATAAAATATTTCAGCAGTGGAAAACATAACTATTTACAAAGATACAAAATGTTCTCATGCACATAACATTCTCACCCTTTGGGTGGTACATAAAATGAAAAGATTACATCATTCACACATATGCCCATATGATGAGGGTAACAAGGCTATCTCAAGTTTTCCTTATGTCCACCAATTAGCTCACAGTTATCCTAAGTCTCTTCACTATAAAGCACCTTCCTCTAGAACACCCGGAAAAATAGGAAAATAAGGTATTTATCTACAAAGGTTATGTACATTTGAAGATTAACTAGGGCATAAATTATTTCAAAAGTAAAGTAAATGTTCCCATCAAAGAGGGGTCCATTAAAGTTAGGTAAGTATCAATGAGAAGTAATAAGAGAAGGAATTTCCAAAAGAATGAGGCAGTATAATTAAACAATTAAGAGAACACATCTTGCCATTAACATCCACAATATCACAACAATTATAATCATTCATATGCAGATATATTTAAACTAAATAGCTAAAGTACGAACAAGACACCACTGGATCTTTGGTCTAAAAAAAGGGTGGAATAGCGCACCTTGGGTGGAAATAGCGTGTCCCTGTATAAAGAGAGGTGGAAATAGTGCACCCCAGGCAGAAATAGAGAACCCTAATGGTTGTTCTCATGTACTATACAATAGATATCTAGATAAATTATCAACATGCATAAATAGAGTGGCAAGATATGGTATAAGTCATCAATCATAATTTCAAATCCAAACAAAATAGTAGGTGGGGCCATTGACCCAATTCAACATGATAATAATAATTTTAGAAGAATAACAATAAGTCCAATTGAGAGTATATAGTTTGTCCAAAAAATGTAATAAGAACAAGTATTGCAAAAGTTGCCTCATTATGGGAAAATTTAGTGACGTAAATGCCCAGTTATAGATAGGGAGGAGTACATGCCTCTAGTCCTATTAAAGTCAAATACTAGGACAACTAGGCCTAAACCAAGGCTAGCACCACCTATGCATAAAATGGTGCCTAAGGTTAACATTATATCTTATGCAATAATTTAACCCACTAAAACACTCCCCCTGAAATCTTGGATTTGGGTCCTGAAACCAATATAAATAAATTGAAAAACTGTATTTATTTCAAAAACACCCACACACACGTTTACATTTCTCTGGCCCTTCATTGATTAATTACTAATTTACTAAATCAGGATAAATAGTGGAAATATTAATTAAATGAGTCAACACAAGTGTTGGTCTCCCAAACATAATTATATAGTGGTTCAAACACAATGGCAATTGCTCCTTGCGTCTCACTACAGGTGTAGCCCCGAAGGGATTGGAACTCACTCGAGATGTGTGTCCATCTAGGAAACTTCCTCATAGGTGAACCTTCTCTCTTCCTGGTTTCTTGGATTCTCAGTCACAGATGAGAATTCCCATCTCATTCCATCAAGTGAAGGAAGGACATCGAGATCTGTTGGTGTTGGAGCTAGTTCAAGATCCAAGACAAAAGGGTCATGGGAGCAAAACTCGGAGGTGTACACATACATGACCTCTCCAATCAGGTTGTATCTACGACTAATAGCGCATAACCAAAACAAGGCCTTGAACTCTTTTAGTGTCAAAACTATGACATGAATTTGGGTTTGAAGCAAAACAAATGGGCATCGATTCAATTGGAATAATTCCTTCATACTAGGCCATACCACAATCATGTGAGTGATCAAGCACCACTGCTAATTCGGAGGACCATTGCCCAGGTCCATCAGCAACTGGTTGTGAATTGATATAGAGGGAAGCGGAAATATAGGGACAACATCGTGGATGGAAGGGAGGCCAAAATGACTAGCCAATCAGTTAAAAGTGCCTATGAGAATCAACATTCAGTGAAAAAGTTTAAAATTGAGGATAAGATCCCGTCAGTCCTTCCACCGATGAGGACTATAATGGTTGTGGAGGCAACCTCCATCGACCCAGAAGGCGGGGCAATCCTAGTGTGAACTGAATATGAAGAACGAAAGCATAGGGGCCAGATATGGTGTCCTTACCTCCAATTGATCGGAGGGAAAGCACAGAGGCACTGCTTCTTGATCCTCATTGGGGACGACGGTGGTTCCAGTGCAAGAAGATAGTGGCGTTTAGAAGAAATTGGGTAGAGAAAACTCTGAAGGAGGATCGATTACTCCTTCTTGGACGATCTTGTGCCAATGGGATCTAAAAATAAGGGGTGGTGAGGCATTTTGGGCAAGAAAGGCGACAACCGGTTGGGCATTTGATGCTTATGGCACCCCATGCCTCGAGCGAGGGTTCCATGTGGCTGACCTGCTCTCCCAAAATGGCTTCCAGTGAAAATGTGAGAAATTAAGACACAAAATGCATGCGATCAGAGGAGAGTCTCTCATCAGCATCATCACAATGTAACACCTGCGTGCAATTGTTGCTAGGGATGACGCTAAAGCTCTCTCATTTTTGGTCCATCGGATCAAGTGATCCAAATAGTCTCCTCAAAAATGTGTTACCATAGTGGCAGGTGTGTGGTATTCTCTGATGTCAAGACACATTGAAGTGAAAATATTAATTCCAACATTGTATGTTTCTATATAAGAAAACTAAAGTGTGCATTTAACCTCCTTTGAACTCCCAAGTTTGTAGACTGGCTGTTAAGCCAATCAAAGAGTGTGATCCTCACCTCAAAAGCCCATTATTAACTAGCTAGGAACTATTGCTAACGAATGTGTGTTAAATCACAAATTAAAAGGATAATTCATTTTTCATTGTCATTAAGATTGGTTCTAGGTATTTCCTCTTCACTAATACTCCTTCCAGTATAATAGAGGATATAACATCAGATTTGATAATTCACTCAAGGTTATTTATGACTTCACCACTCATAGTGGATTTAAATCTCAAATTTCTTCATTGTCACACTCATGCATATCTTATATGAAAGAGGGTGACATAAAGTCCCATACTACCCTAGATTATTCCAGGGTCGAAAACACTACTCAATCATTTCAGAAGGAATAGAATTTAAGTTTTTAGGAAAAATAAATTAGAGGGTGATACCTATATTCAAGGTTGTTACAACACACCACCCCTTAAAAAGATTTCATCCCCAAAATCTCAAGAAAAAGTGTGGGATGAGTCCAAATATTTCTTATCTAAGCTCTCAAGTGGTCTCTTCAAGACCATGATACTTCCAGAGGACTTTCACCACCTTGATCTCTTTGTTTTCCAAATGTATCCCTCTAGAGTCTAAGATCTTCATAGGTAACTCCTCATATAGAAGATCTTCTCACAACTTGATAGGTTCGATAGATTAGACATGTGAGGGATCTTTCACATACTTCTCCAAGTCTGACACATGGAAGACATTGTGAATCTTGTCATAGATTCTATATGGTAATCTAGGTCAAAATAAATTAATTGGTGAATTAATATAATAAATTCCCAATTGGGAACTTAATCAATTATTTTATAGTTAACCTTATGCCATACATGATATGTTTGAATATTATATTTTCTTAGTTCCAACAAAACTTGATAAAACTTATCTAAGGGTAAAATCAATTTGATGTTTACTTAATTACAACTGGGAGTAAGCACATGAAATGTTGAGTTAAGTATGTAGATTTGGGTATGTTACAAAACTCTACCCCTTAAAAGGAATTTCACCCCCAAAATCCATCCAACTATAGCCCAATATACTAAATTATACTTCCTAACCCAATTACATATATCCATGTCACTTGTGACCATATGTAGAATGTATCTTTGTATATCATCTCACCGAGATATCTATATAATTACATGCCCCAAGATACCTGCGTCTTCTAATATTAGATGTTCAACTAGAATGAATACATAAGACCTAGTGTTATCCATATCTTTCATTTTTAGGTAGTTTAGTACATATGTCCTTAGGTTCAAGTTTTAGGAATTGATCACTAGGTAATTTACCTCACTAAGGTATGCCAAGATAGATATGTCGAGATAAGTTTTAGTACTTATTTTAGTTATCCAAGTTACATTCTTATATACCCAAAATGAAATGTTTTACCCACTTACCCTGATTAGGTGATAGGTATATTTGCCTTGATGTTACCAAGGGAAATTACCCAAGTATTCTAGGTAGTAACACTATTAACTATACTTAGTTGTAAGTCAAGTTCCACTCCTAATGATTAAAGCTTATAAAGCTCTCCCTTTAGAAGGCTAAATCTGTAACTTAGCTAATTAATTAGAGGGGCAACAAAGGTGGAAAAACTGGATCATAACTATGTATTCATTCGAATTTCTACTTCTTAAATCATATATCTCACTTATAACTAGGGTTGGGGGGTTGAACATGCAAGTCAAAGATTTCTTCATTAACAAGCCTATATACTATTACAACTTCTGTATACTGGTTACATCAGCATTATTTTTGACTCTATCTAATTCTTGGTTGTACAAGTTGGAGATCTCCTTTGGTGGCCTTTGGTAAAAGCGGCAATGGTCTTTGTTCTTTAGCTGTAACTTAGCTAGACTATCTGCTAGCGTGTTACTAGTTCTTCTCTTGAAACATATTTCAATGTTCGGCCGAGCTTTCTTCCTGATCTTCACAAGCCATAAAGCAAACCTAGGCCAAGTGTCGTCGTCTTCCTTGATCAATCTCACTGCTTCACTACAGTCTGATTCTAGAGTAACAGCAGGCCAGCTGTGTAGTTCAGCCTGTTCCAGTGCTAATAGAATTCCTGCGAGCTCAGCTTCAGTAGCAACGGATGTGTCTACCGGCATGCCCCATGCCCCAACCCATTCTCCATTGTGGTTCCTGGCTATGGCAGTTATAGCTGCTCCCCGTTTTGTAACTGCTGCATCCACATTAATCTTAATGGTACCACATGGTGGTGGTATCCATGCTACTTTCCTATCATGTATAGGTTCAGGAGTGGTGGCCGCCCAAGCCAACTCATGCAGACGGATGTCCTTCCTTATACTCGCCCGTGTATGTTCCTTGCTTAAGTGGTTCCCTTCCATGATGCTACTGTTCCGTGCGTGCCACAGCCCGTGACAGATCAGCCAGAATTGTTCTTCTTGGAGTCTAGCCTCCTTGATAGAAACTTTGCGCCACGCCTCGATATTTCTTGGTGCAAAGAAAAGATGTTGCTTGGTCAATGGGATGTGTTCCTTCCACACAAATTTAGAAACGCTGAAGTCTCGTAAGGCATGGATTAGAGATTCATCTTCTTCCTCACATCTAGGGCACGTACTCACCTCCGTCATGTGCCGATATTTCCTCCTTACATTTGTGAGCAGCGCGCCTTGTCGAGCAAGCCAAGCAAACATCTTTATTCTGCCCGCCATTCGTAACTTCCACGGGGATTCCCATTTCCCCAGCGTCCCTACTTCCTTCTGTCTTGTGATCAGCTCGTAAGCTGAGCTTGTGGTGAACGCACCATTGCCAGTATGACTCCAGCAGCTACGATCCGCCATATCACCTGCTAGAGGTGTATGGACTTGGAGGATTTGCTGTACAATGTCGTCCTCGAACCAATCCTGTAGGAAGGCTATATCCCATCGTCCTTCCTCGATGACTAGGGAGCTTACTTTCAGATCTCTAATGTCATCTGGAATTGGTTTCTTGGCTACCTCCCTAAGCTTCAGGTGTTCATTCACCCAATACTCATCCCAAACATTCACTGACTTGCCGCTCAAGGGGATCATTTTGATGTGGTCCTTTATGAAAGGACTTGCTGCTGCACATGCTCTCCCTAGTCTCGACAGTGATCCTTCTCACCCTACACTGCATCTGCTAAGACGTTGCCGCATCACTCTACACCAGATAGTCTGCCTTCCGGAAAGAATGTCCCAAGCATGCTTAGACAGCAACGCTTGATTCCAGTCCCTCATCATTTTAACCCCCAGACCTCCCTTTCTTTTTGAACTAGTGACCTTCTCCCACGACACCAGAGAAATGGATCTGCTTCTGCTTCCTCCCCATATGAACTTTCGTATAATGTTGTCCAGCCGATCACAGAGAGATAACGGTAGGATTGCTGTCTGCATAGCATACGTAGGAACTGTTGTTAGTGTGGATTTTGTGAGGCATAGCCTCCCTGAGAGAGACAAGCTCCTTGCTGCCCAGACACTGACTTTACCTTCCACCTTCTCAACTATGTCTGCATAAGTATGCTTCGTCACTCTAGAGTGAATGACGGGTACTCCAAGATAGCATCTGAGGTCATTTGTGACTTGAAACTGACATCTACGCTGGACCTGCCTTTGGATCGAATTGGGAACACTAGCAGAGAAGAAAATTCAGGATTTTGTTGCTGAGATAGATTGTCCCGACGCCTGTTCGAAGACCTTAAAGCATTGCAAAATACACTTTATTTGTTCCTTGGTCACCTGAGCAAAGAGGATCAGTTCGTCTGCGAAGCACACATGAGCAATCGAGATACCCGATCTTCCCAGCTTAATTGGACGCCATTTCCCACTGCAAACATGATCCTGAATCATCTGGCTAAGACGTTCAATGCAAAGAACAAACAAATACGGGGACATTGGATCTCCCTATCGCAATCCACGATTTGTTTTGAAAGGGAGAGATGTCTTTCCATTTCATATCAGAGAGGTATCACCGCCTGAGATTGAGTTGATAATGTAGGTTTTAATGGACACCGATATTCCTACTCGGTCCAGAGTATCCTGAATGAACCGCCAAGACATTTGATCATACGCCTTCGTTAGATCGATCTTGATTGCCATGGTCTTCACTCCTTTTGGATTCTTCATACCATGTATAATTTACTGAACCAAAGAAATGTTGTCTGTGATCCGACGCCCTGGCACAAAACTGCTTTGCTCCTCGGAAATCTAGCTGGGAATGTGCTTCTTAAGCCTTTCCACCACAATTTTAGAAGCTAACTTCAGCATGATATTGTTTAAGGAAATGGGGCACAATTGCTCACACTTCTTTGGATTGGGACATTTGGGAATTAAGATGATAGAGGCGTTGCAGACCTCATCTGGAAGGGGTTTCCCTTGAAGCATACCCTGAATCGATTGAGTAATTGAGTGCCCCACCGTGTTCCAGTTCTGTATACTGGTGACTTGGTTCCAAAACCATCGATGAAACCTAAATTTTTTTGTAGATCTATTATAATAATGAAAATAAGTTTGACGATGAAAATCTATGATGGGAATCCAAACTGGCACCAAAATCAATCTGAGAATTAAGTCGACCATTTTCTAACATCACTTTACCTTCGTAAAAGAGGCTTATCTACAAACATTACCAAGAAATACTACAAGCATATCTGAATTCTAGATGAGGGGATATAGGTTTCTTCCAGCCAGCGGTAAATTTCTAGTAAGTCCTACTTGGCACGACCTCCATTATTATCACCATTCTCTAAATCATTTCTTGGCTATCACATCCCAAAACATTATTTATTTGATAAGATTGTGTAACCATTATAAGAAGAGATTAGAGACTCTACCACCCCAGTTGGTTTACATCCATGGTGTCATTATAAGACTAGGTGAAATAAATAGTCAAACTATTCCTCATCCCATGCCTCAGGTAAACAAATTACATGGTGGCAATGAGAGAGTGGTCAATTCTTTAAGGATCAACCCTAGATGTACCTACCTCACATAATCTCATAATTGGTGTACATTCAAAGTTTCATGAAAAAGAGTATCCACTATAGCTTCCAAACATGATTGTGCCTATATACATCCTCGAGCAAAATTAATATAGCACAAAGTTCTATTATATGATCCAACTACATGATCATTCCTTTATAGGACAAGGGAGATAATAATCATTCCTACCTTATGAGTATGTAAGGGAAGAAATCCCAAGGGTAGTTATTTAAAACCTATGTCTTCCTTCAATAAATCCTCATTTATGATATATTGCAAGTTTACCTAAAATGTATTCAACCCTTGGATGGTGAGTCTCAAGAAAAACTATGCTGAAATAACTACCAGTTGTAGGCAAAACAACCCTAACCTTAAGGATCTAGTTCCTATCATCATGTACTATCATAGAACATCTCAAAATCTAAAAATCATGTCAATATTCTAAGTTTGTATCCATGCATGCTTAGTCCACATAATGTGTACATCATATGCATGCTAGAAAACAACAAAATTTAAAGGTTTAATGACTTGTACTAGGGTAATACATAAATACATACATACACACACACACATATATATATATATATATATATATATATATATATATATATATATATATATATATATATATTGATAAAGGGTGTCTGCCATTTTATTAAGTAATCAAATCATTTGCAACAAGTGCAAGTATCATACTCTATATATATATATATATATATATATATATATATATATATATATGAGTTCAAGTCAACCTACTCTTTATAATAGATGAATTGTCCTCAACTAAGGAAGGAGGTAGAGGTTATTCCCTAGGAGATTCAATCTATACATATAGAAAGCAAACCTTTAAAGAGAGGGTAGGACTGATAGGGGTTTATCCAAAAATAGGCCATTCACATACTATGTATGGGATACATATATACTACCAAATTAGATAGGGGTGAATCCCTAATTGGAAAACACTATTCAGATTCAGGTATGACAACAACCTCTATAGGGTCCCCGACCCACTAAGGAACAATCTAGGATAACTTGAAATAGTCTAGTTACAGAGTGCTTAGGGTCTAATACCATTCTATAATGAGTAGGCCGAATAATGGGCCCACTCAATGGTAAAAACATGAGCCATCAAATATTTAAGCAGTAGAAAACATAACTATTTACAAAGTTACAAAATGTTCTCATGCACATAACATTCTCACCCTAAGGGTGGTACATAAAATGAAAATATTACATCATTCACACATAACATTCTCACCCTAAGGGTAACAAGGCTATCTGAAGTTGTCCTTATGTCCACCAATTAGCTCACAGTCATCCTGAGTCTCTTCCCTATAAAGCACCTTCACCTGGGTGGAGGGAACACCCAGAAATATAGGAAACAAGGTGTGTATCGACAAAAGCTGAGTATGTACATTAGAAGATTAACTAGGGAATTAATTATTTCAAAAGTAAAGTAAAATGTTCCCATCAAAGAGGACGCCATTAAAGTTAGGTAAGTTTCCATGAGAAGTAACAAGAGAAGGAATTTCCAAAAGAATGAGGCAGTATAATTAAACAATGAGAGAACACATCTTTCCATTAACATCCATAATATCATAACAATTATAATCATTTTCATGCATATATATTTAGACTAAATATCTAAAGTACAACCAAGACACCACTGGATCTTTGGTCTAAAAAAATTGGTGGAATAGCACACCCTGGGTGGAAATAGCGCACCCATGTATAAAGAGAGGTGGAAATAGCACAACCTGGATGAAAATAGCGCACCCTAATGGTTGTTCTCATGCACCATACAATAGATATCTAGATAAATTATCAACATGCATAATTAGAGTGGCAAGATATGGTATAAGTCATTAATCAAATATTCAAATCCAAACAAAATAGTAGGAGGGGTCATTGACCCAATTCGACATGATAATAATAATTTCAAAAGAATAACAATAAGTCCAATTGAGAGTATATAGTTTGTCCAACAAATTGAATAAGAACAAGTATTGCAAAAGTTTCCTCATTAAGGGAAAATTCAGTGATATAAATGCCCAGTTATAAATAGGGAGGAGTAAATACTTCTAGTCTTATTCAAGTCAAATACTAGGACATCTAGGCCTGAACCAAGGCTAACACCACCTATGCATAAAATGGTACTTATGGTTAATATTATATCTTATGCTATAATTTAACCCATTAAAACACTCCCCCTGAAATCTTGGATTTGGGTCTTGAAACCAATATATATAAATTGAAAAATTGTACTGATTTTGAAAAAATCCACACACACATTTACATTTCTCTAGCCCTTCGTTGATTAAGTACTAATTTACTAAATCAGGCTAAATAGTGGAACTATTAATTAAATGAGTCAACAGAAAGTGTTGGTCTCCCAAACATAATCATATAGCGGTTCAAACGCGATGGTGATTGCTCCTTGGGTCTCACTACAAGAGTAGCTCTGAAGGGATCAAAACTCACTCCAGATGTGTATCCATACATGAAACTTCCTCATAGGTGAACCTTCTCTCTTCCTGGTTTCCTAGATTCTTAGTCACATTCGAGAATTTCAATCTTGTTCCATCAAGTGAAGTAAGGATATCGAGATCTGTTAGCCTGTGTTTGGCACAGGACTGAGATTCTGAAATCTGGACTGGGTTAGTCGGGGTTAGTCTGGATTTCGGGGCTGGGGTAGTCAGGATGTACTCTAATTTTGTTTGGCAACCCAGTCTAATTCTGGTCAGCTGGTCAGATTTGAGTCTGGTTTCAGTTTGATTCTATTTGGCTACCCGTCAGGATTCAGTCTAATTCTGTTTGGCAAACAGATCAGGATTTGAACTGGTTGTTTTTTGTGAACTGATTTCAACACATATTATAAAAATTTATTATATTATATTGATTACACAACAAAAATTAACTTCAATATTATAATCTTTGGGCTTACTATTAGTTTGTTTTCGTAATACAAGCAAAAAATATTATAACCAAAAATTTAGTTGACATAAATTGAAAATCTACGGATAGTATCGATATCTAGATCAAGTCAGATTTCTTTATGGTTAAACTTTTATCAGTAGGTCATGCAAAGCAGAAAAAAAGAGATTGAAGCAAAACAAGTGTCAGCTTAACAACGGAATGAGTGTATAAAAAAAGTGACTTGACTTGAGCCAAAGTATGAGACGGGGCAGAAGTAGGCATTTTTAAATAAATTAACTACCCAGTATAGCAATCATGATCACGATGTTTATATATGACCACTTCATAAAATGAATTTCCACTGACATCTCAAACCAAACGCGGCAAGTCGTCAACATAAACATTCTAGTGTCAATGCCCTTTGGCATTCAGTAAAAGAGTTAGCAATAACAATTTAACCAGAGAGTTTCATGTTATAGATATCTCTCAACCGTCCAAAGAGATCCCTCAATCCGATTGAAACCTTACAAGGTCACTTGAGAGAAAGAAACCTGCAAGTTGCAAAAGCCTGCTGCTTTGCTTCACCTAGATTGGTGTGTGAACACTTGGAACTACTAACTACACCTGCTTAGACTCGGCATGGATGTATGTATCCTTGAGCCGATGTTTCCGTCACGGAGCCACCAGTATCAATATCCGTAGGGTGAGGAGCGGTTTCCACCCAATCCTCGATGCCGCCCCAGTCACTATTGTCGTCGTCTTCGACTTGCCTCCGCGGCCGCGGTCCTTGCTGACCTTAGGCTGACGCATGTACCCCAACAGTGAATCTGCGCCAGGACGTGGAAACTAATTTGAAAATCGGAATTTTACAATGAAAAGATGGTTTTTTTTGGAACACATTGCACATGTAGCATGCAAAAGAATGACTCTTTCACACTTACTGGTTCCATTACTGGTAGAGTTGCTGGCATTCGCCAGTGTGCTTCCATTTCCAACAGTAGGGCTAGTCCTAAGCGGCGGCAGCTCTGTCCCGGGCACTGCAGAATGAATAAATGACTGTACCATCTCAGATGCAGTGATGGTGAAAGATCATATATGCCAGATTCATCGCCTAACCCTCTTACCCAAACAGAGTGAGAGGAATGTGTCGGTGAGGATGTCTCCGACTATGGCGGGGCCACAAGTGCGGAAGAGGCTGGTGACGTGGTCGGTGAAGAGGGGAGCAGGAAGGAGAGGGACGAAGAGGAGAGGCTGGGAGGAAAGAGGGGAAGAGGGGAGCAGGAAGGAGAGAGACGAAAGGAGAGTTGGTTTGAGAAAGCGACTCAGGGTCACAGGAGGGATAAAGACAGGAAAGATCGTAAATCTGGATCAAAAAATGAAGTCCCACCTATGGCGGGACTTGCCTAGTCTGGATTAAGTGATTTTGTTATCCTAAAATGAGGCAAGATTGGGATTTGCAACCAAACACAAATCAGTCCTAATCCGTTGATTGTTTGGCAGGGTTGGCACTAAAGACAAGCTAAAATCCAGATCCAGTCACATACCAAATAGGGGCTTAGTGTTGGAGATAGTTCAAGATCCAAGATAGAAAGTGGTTGTGGGACAAAAACTCGGAGGCATACACATATATGACCTATCCAATCAGGTTCTGTCTACGACAAAACCAAAATAAGGCCTTGAACTCTTCTGGCGTCAAAACCACGACAGGAATTTGGGTTGGAAGCAAAACAAATGGGAATCTATCCAATTGGAATAATCCCTTCATACTAGGACATACCATGATCCTGTGAGGGATTAGGCACCACTATCGGGACAGAGGACCATTGCCCAGGTCCACCGACTGGTCGTGAATCGGTACAGAGGGAAGCAGAAATACAGGGACAACATCGTGGATGGAAGGGAGACCAAAATGAGAAGACAATCAGTTGAAGGTACCTCTGAGAATCTGTGTTGAGTGAAAAATCTTAAACACGATGACCAGAGCCCGTCAATCCTTCCACCAATGATGACTATAATGGTTGTTGCAGTGACCTTCGTCGACCCAGAAGGTGGGGCAATCCCAGTGCGAATTGAAGATGAAGAACAAAAGAATAGGGGCCAGAGATGGTGTTCTTACCTCCAATTGATCTAAGGGCAAGCACAAAGGCACTACTTCTTGATCATCACTGAGGATGACGATGGTTCTAGTGTGAGAATATAGTGGTGTTCAGAAGAAATTGGGTGGAGAAAACTCTAAAGTAGGAGTTTTTACTACTTCGTGGATGATCCCGTGGAAATGGGATCTAAAAAGGTAGGGAAGTGAGGCATTTTGGGAAATAACGACGACAGTCGGTTGTGTCTTTGACGCTTAGGGCACTCTAGGCCTCGAGCAAGGGTTCCATGTGATCAACCTTCTCTCCTGAAATGACTGTTAGTGAAAATGCAAGCAAGTAAGGCACAAAACGCGTGCGATCAATAGAGAGTCTCTCTTTGGTGTCATCACAGTGTAATGTCTGTGTCCATTTGTTGCTGGGGATGATGCTAAAGCTCTCTTGCTTACTGATCCATCAGATCATGTGACCCTGATTGTCTCCTCAGTAATGTGTTACCATAGTGCCAGGTATGTGGTATTCTCTGATGTCAAGACCAGTGTGATACATTGAAGTCAAAATATTAATACCAACACCGTATGTTTCTCTCCATGACAAGTAAAGTGTGCATTTAACCTCCTTTGAACTCCCAAGTTTGTAGACTGGCTATTAACCCAATCAAAGGGCATGATCATGACCTCAAAAACCCATTATTAACTGGCTAGGCACTATTGCTAATGAATGATTGTTAAATCATCTATTAAAAGGATAATTTGTTTATCTTTATCATTAAGATTGGTTCTAGGTATTTCCTCTTCCCTAATACTCCTTCCAGTCTAATAGAGGATATAACATCAGATTCGATAATACACTCAAGGTTATTTATGACTGCACCACTCATAGTGGATTTAAATCTCAAATTTCTTCATGGTCACACTCATGCATATCTTATATGAAAGAGGGGTGACAGAAAGTCCCATACTACCCTAGATTATTTTATGGTCAAAAACACTACTCAATAATTTTAGAAGGAATATAATTTAAGTTTTTAGGAAAAAGGAAATAGAGGATGATACCTAGATTCAAGGTTGTTACACAAGGGGTCAACAATATTGTCTTCATTTGGTACTCTACAAATCTTTACATCTCCTTATTGTACGATCTCTCGTATGAAATGGAAATGCCTTTTTATATGATTTGAGTGCTTATGTGATCGAGGTTCCTTAGTGTGTGTAATAGCTCCTTTGTTTTCATTATATAACTCAATTGTGTCGCTGATGCTTGGAATGACCCCAAATTCTTAAATGAACTCCTTGATCCATACAACCTCCTTTGTTGCATTTGATGCAGCAATATACTTGGTTGTTGTAGCAGAATCGACAACTGTATGTTGCTTGGAACTCTTGTAGCTTACATCTTCATTGTTTAGGCAAAACATGAATCCTAATTGCAATTTGTAATCATCTTTGTTAGTCTAGAAGATTGCATCGATGTAACCTAATACCACCAACTCTTCCACTCTGTCATAAGCCAGTAATTATCCTTAGTCCTTCTCAAGTACTTGAGGATGTTTTTCATGACTATCCAGTGAACATCACCTAGATATGATTGATATCTGCTCATCATGCTAAAGGCATAAGAGACGTTTGGACAGGTACACAACATTGCATACATGATTGATCCAATTGTTGAGGCATAAGGAATCAAACGTATGTGTTCCCTTTATTTACAAGAATTGGGACTTTGAACTTTAGAGATGTCAACTCCGTGTAGCATTGGTAGGTTTCTTCTCTTTGAGTTCTACATGATGAACCGCTTCAACAATTTGTCAATGTATGTGCTCTGACTCAATCCAAGAAGCATTCTAGATCTATCTCTATAGATCTTGTTCCCCACTATGTAGGATGCTTCTCCCAAGTCTTTCATGGAAAATGTATGTATCAGCCATATCTTTACCTTTCATAAAGTAGGGATGTCATTCCCATCAATAGTATGTTATCTACATATAGAATGAGGAATGTTACTATGCTCCAACTAACCTTCTTGTACACACAAGGTTCATCTTCATTTTGAATAAAGCCAAACTCTTTGACTGTCTCATTAAAATGAAGATTCTAGCTCCAAGATGCTTGCTTCAATCCATAGATCGACCTTTGTAGCTTACAAACTTTATTTGCATCCTTTGAATTTATAAAACCCTCAGGTTGTGTCATGTACACATCCTTGGTAAGATTCCCATTAAGGAATGTGGTTTTAACATCCATCTACCAAATATCATAGTCATGATAAGATACAATAGCAAGCATGATCCTGATGGACTTAACCATGGCCACTGGTGAAAAGGTTTCATCATAGTAGACACCTTGAACTTGTCTGAAATTCATTGCCACCAATATTCCCGTTTAGGTTTGTACTTTACCATCATGTTGGTATTCTTCTTGAAGTCCCATTTGCACCCTTTGGGTTTTACGCCTTTAGGTGGATCCACCAAAGTCCATACATTGTTGGTATACATGGATTCCATCTCAGATGTCATGGTCTCAAGCCATGTCTTAGACTTTGGTCCCTCAATAGCTTCTACATAGGTTGTTACCTCATCATCTATGACCAACTCACTGCTTTCTGAGTCACAAGATATCCATATCTCTCAGGTTCAAGGCACATCCTATTAGATCTTTGAGGTACCTCTATCAATTGAGAAATTTGAGATTCCACAACACTTTGTGATTCTCGTTGTTCCTGTTGTTCATCCAATGGTTCAATTCTATCTTATTGGTCTTGAATATATTTGAGTTCCACTTTTATCCCACTATTTTCTTTAGAAATGAAATCCATCTCAAGGAATACAACATCCCTCGAAACAACCACTTTGTTGTTAGATAGGGAATAAAATTAATATACTCTTGCCTCTTTAGGATATAAAACAAGATGACATTTGTCATATTTAAGGTCAAGATTTTAAGAAAAACAATTCTTAACATAATCTTCACATCCCCAAATCCTCATAAAAGACATTTTGGGATGCTTCCCATTCCATATCTCATATGGTGTCTTTGAAACAACTTAAATGGTACTTGATTTAGAGTAAACATAGTGGTTGTTAGAGCATACCCTTGGTTATGTACTTCATTCATCAATGGCTTGAACCTATCAAGAGGTTTTGACTTGCGTTTCATTAAATAAACATAGCCATACCTACTGAAGTCACCAATAAATGTAATGAAGTACTCATACCCACCTATACCATTTGTTACAAAAGGTCCACATACATTAACATGTATGAGCCCCAATAGATCACTAGCTCTCTCATTGTTACCAGTGAAAGGGTCTTTGCCATTTTGCCCAACAAACAAGATTCATATGTCTCTATTGATTCTTGATCAAAAGAGTCTAGATAACCATCTTAATGAAGTCTAGATATGAGATTCTCATTTATGTGCCCTAGATGACAATGCCAAAGGTATGTTTTATTTGAGTAATTGAGTTTTAGTATTTTGGTATAAATGTCATAAACATTTGTCTTTAGATCCAACAAGTAACAACCATAAGACATTGGGGCACTGCCATAAAACATCCCATCTTTGAGAATAGAACATTGACCATTTTTAATATGGAATTCAAATGAATCCTTGTTCATACAAGATACAAAAATGATGTTTCTATTTATAACAGATACATAATAGTAGTTCATTGACTCTATTATGAGACCTATGGGAAGAGATAAACTATAGTTTCCAACTGCATTGGCCACAACTCTTGCCTCATTTTCAACTCACAGTTCCACCTTGGATTTTTCCAAAGGCTTTCTTCCTTGTAGATCCTGGATATTCAAACATATGTGAGATCCACATCTGGTATCTAGTACCCATGATGAATAAGTATATATATTTATATCAATAGCATATATACATGAAGTGGAGATCTGTATCCCCATCTTCTTCTTTCAGAATTCCTTCAAGTACAAAGGATGAGTTTCTCTTGTACTCTTCTTTCTCCTTATATTGAGTGTTGAAATTTTGGATTTGGGATTGACCTCAAAATCTTCTCATCATTTCTTTAATCCTTGGATTCACCTCCGCTGATCACCATCACAAGCTTGTCTTTCTTCAACATGAATCAACATGGTAAGTAAGTCTGACATCAGGCTGGTCATATTATTCACATAATAACATGCAATAAAGGGGCTATATGATTTTGGAAATGTCTTTAGAATAGTATTCGTGGCCAACTATTAGCTCAAGGTGAATCCCAGATCTTAAATATGATATACATGTCTAGTCATATTGAGCACATATTCTTCTACTCAGGTTCTCTCTATCAGCTTAGACTCAAAAATTACCTTCATGATACCATCCCTTTCTTGGTTTGTAAGGCCAAGGATCACTTTCTTAAGATGTGCTACCATCTCGAGAATCCCCATGTCCTTACACTACTCATGCAACTCATAGTTCATGCAACTAATAATAAGGTACTTTATCTCTAAGGCATCATTGGCATGCTTCCAGTAAGAATCCACTTGTGCCCTAGGTGCATCACGAGCAGGTATTTTTGGCACTAGTTTGTCAAAGAAGTAGATCTTTCATCTTCAAAGAGAACCCTTCTCAAAGTCCAAAACCAGTCATGATCTTTTGATTCTCCATCGATCTAACATGTTTTCAAACACTGTCTACACATTAAATCTCTACAATAATTCAAATACTAATATTCGTGTTTAAGGATTATTAACACATGTAAATAATATGATTTTAATTGAATTTTAGGTGCTAAAGACTCATTCAAGTCATAGGACTTGACATTAAGGAAATTTTCTATAGTAAGTGGGCCACACATATTTGGCACAAGTAGATTTTGGTTTATTGAATGTTTATTTTATGGTCATGCACATTGTCATGTTTCTTGAAATTATGAATGTTTTCCAAGATAACATCATGTATAGATATCATGAGCGATTGATTGTTTATGTTCTATTGTATAAACCTTTGCTATGACTATGATCTATAAATAATAAATCATGTTCAAAGAAGGGAGAAATCCCATTATGTCATTATGAGGGAGAAATCCCATTAAGACAATATGAGGGAGAAATCCCATTAATACATTAAGAGGAAGAAATTCAGTTAAGATTCAAGGGGAGAAATACAATTATGGTACTAAGAGGGAGAAATACCTCTACAGTCAAGATTAAGATTAAAGACATAACATTTAAGTCAAAATCTTGAACTAACTCAAGGAATTTGTTAAGTTTTTATGTACTCCTTGATAATGGACCTTCAGGTCGTTATGGGCTTTCCTAGCATTATGAGCTTCCTAGCAATTATGGGCTCGTATAGGGAAATAAGAGAGGCAACATATGTCTACATATCCAATTCATCATGTTTAAGATTTGCAAAGAATGATTTTGATCATCTATGCTCGAGTTCATGTCAACTTTACTTGATGTCAAGTTATATTTACTTGGTGTTATATAAAGAGCCAAATACCACTTTTTGATGTGACATTTGTTTTGCATGGCTGGGGACACTATGTCTACAGGACTTGGATCACTTGGAGAATATAAAGGAAAATCAAGGACTAGGACGATTTGAAGATTTGCCTAGTGGGGTGCCATTTACTAAGTCAGTCCAATGTCTTTAGATATCATTGACATCATGTCCTAGTTATCTTATCCAAGTTTTAGCTCAGTAGTTTTAGATTTCAAGTCTCTGAACTATGTATAAATATATTTCAATTTAATGCAAGGTGTTACATTTACTTAAATTACAAAGATTAGCATATTGTGACATTCCCATAAAATAAATACTTCTGCTTAGTGATATATATGTTTTGAAAAGTGAGGTGTTACAATCTCATATTTCAGTTGTCTAATAATTAACAAAGCTACTATTATTTAATTATGCATGTAATTTTTTTAATCTTGTGCTCCAAGGACATGTTTGCAAAGAAAATAGTATCATGGGCCACAAGTTGCATCCATACCACAATGGTGAACAACTTTATTATCTCAATCACTACTACAGAAACGCCTTTTAGTGTCGGTTGTTTAACTCTCTTTGGCATCGGTTTTTGAGCGACGCCTATGTGGGCGCCGCTAAAGGTCTAACACTTCGGCGTCGGTTTTCTAACCGACGCCTATAGTACTAAACACGACCGTGCAGGGAAGCACGGCCATGTCGTCTTGAAGTATGGTGTCGGTTGTTTATAGAAAATTGACGCCAAAAGGGTTCGCGCCACAGAAAACGGCATCATCTAGGACACATTCTACGTTGGTGTTTAATTGGTAACCAACACAGAAAGTGTCCTAGATGATGTTGTTTTCTATGGCACGAACCCGTTTGGCGTCGGTGATCAACTAAACAACCGACGCCATACTTCAAGATGACACGGCCGTGCTTCCCTGCACGGCCGTGTTTAGTACTATAGGCGTCGGTTTTAAATGAATACGCGACGCCTTTTCCACCACAGCTGTGCTTTCCTGCACGGTCGGGTTGTTTGTAATATTAGGCGTCGATTTTTATCCAATAACCGACATTGTATGTCTTTGCTGACGGTTTTCTGTAAATAACCGACGCCTATATCCTTTTTTTCATATCAGTTTGCAGGCCTGCTATGGTTGGTCAGCAGGATGAGAACCTGCAGTTCAGTTTTCTGAACTGCAGGTTTACGACATCCATTGATATCAGCCTACAAACATGCCACAAACCTGCAAAAGTCCCAAGGAAAATTTCACACAAGTAGATACATTCAGACATCAATTCAATTCTCACATTCACACATATAGAAACATTCAAATACATGTATTAACATTCAGAAATATTCATTTACAAAGTATCATTCATTATCGCTATCAACATCTTAATTATATCTTACAGTTGCCACTGCTTGTATGGCTTTTGCCCATTCTTCTCTTATTTCATCTAATGCTTCCATCGTATATGGAGCATGTATATTTTTTAAGCATTTACCTATAGTGTGGTCATTTTTAAACACCTGCAAAGAGAATGATGTATATATATAAGTAATAATATAAAAATAAGATTGATATATTTCATACTAACTAATGAGACTATATATAATAATACCTCATGTATGTTATCGATGTCCAATGCAGCATGTCAGATAATCATCTGCATAAATCGCATCACATAGTATGTGCATGCCCAGCCGTTGTCTTGTGTAGCGCACTATAAATTGAAACATACAAAATAATACAACTAAGCACAATTCACATCAATAATATATACATTGGAGTCGGGAACTTACTTGTACGTTCTGCCAATTTATTAGCTGGTTCTTTTTCCTTGGGATCGTTCCTCCAACCTTTTTGAATGCATCTAAACCCCTACATGTTAATATAACACGGTAAATTGCATAAGTAAATAGTAATGTAATAACAGATGTTAACGGATACAAAAATGAAATATTTCTCACCAGAATAATGGCATTCTCATTACGTGTCCAATTTTAGTGTTTAATGTACTTCCCACGGGATCTAGATAATAAACAGTGAACGTCCCAGGGACAATAACTAGTAACTCCCAATGTTTACCGCTAGAGGTAAAAAGTTTACAATTAATAACTCAAAATGCACAATAAAAATGGAATTTTCTTAAGTCCAAATTATAAATAAAGTAAACTTACTTGACATTGAATGGAGCTATTATTATCGTCTTCTTTTGCTGACCAAAAATTGTAAAAGTATCTATACAGTATTGTTGAACACTATCGGGGTCTTTAGCTACCATACTAATCAATGATGGAATCAAAAATCCCACATGATCAAATGCAAATTGTTTGCATTGATCTTCGACTAAGTAGCTGCAAAACATGTATTACGTATGCATTAATATATAAGAAACCAGATCACCGGATCTTACACAAGGTATATGGATGTATAAACAATATCTCACCTTATCCATGTCTCTATCATTGATGTATTCAGCCAAGCATACATAAACAGCTCAATAATATCTTGTATAAATAAAGAGCTATCGTATGATTGACCTGCATAATCTGCATCTAAAGAAACAATTATAGGGCAATGTATATTATGTGCCCGTAGCCAACATGCCATTCCCCTACAAGCAGCTCCTAACGAGTATGTTAGGTCAGTTGGAACCCAACTTGGTAATGCGAGAAGTGGAGGTGGAGGCATAGGTGCTCTTGGTGTCTTCTTTTTAACCTGTATATATAATTTCAGATCAGTTGACCTCATATATACACATTAACAGTCTAAATCAATGTAAATTGATCTTACAATTTTAGTAGTGTAGACGACATCTGCTTTGGGCCACAATATGACCCCGCCTTCTGCCTCAACAAGTGTATCAATATCCGGGTGGGGATATGGCAATGTAGCTTCCCTCCAATCGGGTAACACACGTAATGGGCCCACACGAACGTAGCCCTGTGGCATTGGAGTCCCGTGAAACCTTTCCCCAGGAAGGGACGGGTAAGCATGCACCTCTGCAACAACATAGTCTTGTATTCTTAAGCGGCATGGCTTCAATGCTTACAAATTTACGTAAAGAATGTTATACATATATATATATATATATATATATATATCATCTTGAAAACATATCATCTTGAAAAGACTAGCTACAATGTCATAAACAATACTTACAACAGACGTGTTAGGCGATGGGTCTCCAGGATTACTCGCAGTCTGTGCATCAAGAGAAGAGTGGCTCGCCATAGGCTGATTGGAAGCCTGAGATGCCTGCCACCGCAGCAATTCTTCCTTGACCTTCTCAGCAACTACATCGTTGACCTTTTTAGCAACTATATCCTCGACTCTCTTATTCTCCTATACATGGATAAAAGAAACATTAGCTTCTTATTATTGAATTTCCTTTTGCAGTAACATTCTAAAAAAAGAATAGGTTACCTCTTCTTGAGAAAGTCCCGCTCTGGGATTGCGCTGGGATGGCCCAAAGAATGCTTTGATGCCCACACCAGCGCCTGCACCCCTAACACGTCTAGGATGCTCTGGGTTACCCAGAGCAACTGTCAATTCATCCCTTGTGCCCTGAGGGATGAACGTGCCTTGTTTCCTCTTCTCATGCAGCTCCCGCTAATCACCATCAACAGAAATTGGTAAGTTAACACCACAAATAATCAATATTCAAATGATTGCTCTAAGAGTTGTATTTTACCATTTTCGCATCCGCCTCAGCAGTTACGGGCTTCTTTATTTCACCCTTCTAGTTTTGCTTCACAGCTATCCAGATATCATGGCGAGGCATGGGTGTGGCAGACTCCTGAGTAGGAGCAGACTCTTGAGCAGCCGCAGACTCCGCCTGTAGTCTTTGGCGAACGCTTGCATAGCCTTTTGGACCCATAGTGTGGTCATGCACATTCAGTGCACACCTTGCTTTTTGTGCGTCACTGAGGGCCTAGTTAGTATGCACATTAATGATTTTGTTAGTAGCACTAAATGTTAATCTTGAATAGGCGAATACAATGTATATTAATTAAATTGGGAGTGACGCCTAATACCTTGAATTCTTCAGATTTTCTTGAAGCAACAAAATTGTCCCAATCTTCTTTGTCCAAGAAGTTCCATTGTTCAAGGGCTGACTTCTTCTTCTTATCACCCTCTTTTATGTATTCTCTATTCAGATTTGTCCTATAATTCCTAAGCATCTTTCCAGCGCGTTGCATCACACTTTTACGATGCAACTTCTCATCCAATGCAAACAGATTCTGTAAAATAGAAATGTTATTAACTAGTATCCAAAATAGAATTGCAAATAATAGAATTTGTAATCTACAAAATAGAATTGCAAATAATAATAACTCACGCATAAATCCTTCCATATCAAGTCTTTTTTCCCCTGAGAAACTTTATGCCAATTATCATACTTAACACCACAATGGCTCTGAGTGGTACACCCAAGATAGTTTACAAAATTATTGCAGTTCACTCCAATTGCATTTCCTCCATTATCAAACTCCACAACCAATTTGGATCCACTGCCACTTAGCGCTATTAACTTCTTCAACAGAGTGATGCCCCTTTTCTTGTTAAGTGTTTGGTGCTGCGCATCAAGTTGCTCCAGTGCTTCAGTGGGTACATGTGCATCATCAACCTAAAATTTGACAAAAATAAACACACTGAATTAGCCCAATATAGAAATATAGGATATATGACATAACTAGAAGATAATGAATTTTATAGAAATACAGGATATGTTTTTATAACTTACATTGGTATCCTCGCCATGCTCGTCATGGACAGCATGCTCATCATGGACTTCATGCTCATCATGGACATCATGCTCATCATGGTCAGCCATATGAAAATGTCATTAAAAAGGCAAACATTTAGCATTTGTATTAACTAGAAAAAGGCAAACATTTAGCATTTTTATTAACTAGAAAAAGGCAAACATTTAGAATTTGTATTAACTAGAAAAAGGCAAACATTTAACATTTGTATAAACATACATGTCTCTAAAATTGTGATCTTTTATCAATTAACAATCCTTCATTGTGATCTCCGCGCACATATAAGTCATCATTAGCTTCAATATTTTGTGGAGCTGGCAACCCAACTGAGAATGGACTGGAGTCATCATACTTATCATAGTACTCTTCTTCATCTATAGGATCTTCAATGAACTGTCTTTTACCATGAAGAACAACCGACCATTTATCATTCGCAGGATCATCGATATAGAATATTTGTTTCGCCTGTGATGCCAATATGAATGGTTCACCCTTCTCGCCAATCTTTTCAAAGTCCACCAAAGTGAAACCCAATTCATCCACTATAACTCCTTTGGTGTTATCAACCCAATTACATTTAAAGAGCGGAATTTTGAAATCTATGTAGTCATACTCCCAAATGTCTTCAATGACACCGTAATATGACATTTTAGCTTCACGTGGACTCTTATCCTTTGCACTTGCAAAGTACATAGTCGATGCTTGAAGAGTGACCCCACTATTTTGGACGACACTCTTATCATCTTGGCACTTTGTGTAATATGTGAATCCATTAATGTCAAACCCTTCATAAGACATAACATTCAGTTTTGGTTTAAAGGCGAGGCATTTGATAGTTTCTGTAATATCATTTGGTGTTTGAGATAGTTGATGTAAGACTTTATCTTCAAACCACTTAGTAAAAGTCTTATTATGCTCTCTAGCAAGCCACATTGAACTTGCTCGAGGATGTTGTCTCTTTATGAAATTGGTATGTTCCTCGATATAAACACTCACTTCGTCCATATTGTGTAAAATATACAAGTGAGCTTGTTCCAACTGCTCACGGCTGATTACTTTCACCCGTGATCCCAAAATTCCTTTGCCCTCCTCAATATTCTTGTCATTATCAGGAGTGTCATTACCACTGAGAAAGTCATTGCAAAAATCCATAACCTCTCTCACCACATAACCTTCAATAATACTCCCTTCAGGTCGATAACGGTTTCGAACATCACCTTTAAAAACGCTCATGTATCATTCAAAGGGATACATCCAATGCAAGAAAACTGGTCCCAACATTTTCACTTCCCTAGTCAAGTGGACAACAAGATGTACCATGATATCAAAGAACGAAGGAGGGAAATACATCTCAAGCTGACATAGGGTAACAACCACTTCTCTTTGCAAATTATCGAGAGTATCAGGGTCAATAACTTTGCTGCATAGACTGTTGAAAAAGAAACAAAGTCTGGTAATTGCAAACCTTACATGCTTCAGCAATATAGATCGAATTGCCACAGGCAATATTTGTTGCATTAGAGTGTGACAATCATGAGATTTAAGACCTATCAACTTCAGATCTTTCATTGATACCAATCTACGGATGTTGGATGAGTAACCATGTGGCACCTTAACATTTACCAAGCATTCACAAAAAGTTTTCTTCTCCTTTCTAGACAACGTGTAACAAGCGGGAGGTAAGTATGTTCTTTTATTACCCATTTCACGTAATTCTGTTAATTCTGACCTTATTCCCATTTCACGTAGGTCCAGTCTGGATTTTATCCCATCTTTAGTCTTACCTGGTATATTTAACAAAGTACCAATGATGCTATCACAAACATTTTTCTCAATGTGCATTACATCGATACAATGCCTGACTGTCAAAGAACTCCAATAAGGAAGATCCCAAAATATTGACTTCTTCTTGAATGAAGAATTGTCACTCCGTTTGGCCATACTACATTGTGATTTCTTACCAAATTCATTGACAATGTCTTTTACTCTTTCATAAACAACATCCCCTGGTATAGGTTTAGGTGCACTCCGTTCACCATTCCATCCATTGAATGCTTTGCGCTTCCTACGATACGGATGGAATTTAGAAAGAAACCTTCGATGACCAAGATATACAGTCTTGCCGCCATGTTTTAGTCTTATTGAATCAGTGTTTTCTTCACATATAGGACACGGTTTAGCTCCTTTGACACTATATCCAGACAAATTCCCATATGCTGGAAAGTCATTAATAGTGCAAAACAACATAGCGTGCAAACAAAATGTCTCTCTTGCTAAAGCATCATAGGTCATCACACCTTCAGCCCAAAGTTTCTTTAAGTCATCAATCAAAGGTTCAAGATAAACATCAATATAATTTCCGGGTTGTTTAGGGCCCGATATCAACAACGACAACATAACATACCTATTTTTCATACACATCCAGGGAGGAAGATTGTATATAACAAGCATGACTGGCCAAGTGCTATGTTGGCTGCTCAATGTCCCGTACAGATTCATCCCATCTGTACAAAGCCCAAGTCTTAGATTCCTATCTTCTTCACCAAATTTGGGGTACAATAGATCAATCTTCTTCCACTGTGGGGAATCAGACGCATGTCGTAGGATCCCATCATTATTTTTCTTAACATCTGCATGCCACCTCAAATTCTTCGCATCTTTCGGATTTGCAAACAAGCATTGAAACCGTGATATTATAGGTAGATACCACAACACCTTGGCAGGAGAACCAGTTGTGGACTCCCCCGAAGTCGTCAATTTATACCGTGACGCACCACATTTTGGACAATCTTTCAAATCTACATAGTCCTTTTGAAATAATACACAATCATTCGGGCATGCGTGTATCTTCTTGGCCTCCATTCCCATTGGGCACAACATTTTCTTTACCTGGTATGTTGAGATTGGCAGCTCGTTTCCTTCAGGAAGCATTTCTTTCAACAAAGTCAACAATGAAGTGAAGCTTTTGTCACTCCATCTATTGTTAGCTTTCAACTTATACAATCTCAACACAGCGCTAAGCTTCGTAAACTTAACACAGCCTGTGTATAACGGTATCTCAGCATCATGCACAATGTTTCTAAAGATAGGAGGTGGATCAGTGTTCTCTACCCTACAACTATCCAGCATCGCATCAACAATGTCTGGTGGAACTGGTTCGTTCACATTTACGTCATCGGAGGCAATTTCTTCTTCCACCCAAGCACTGCTATCGACATCTACTGGTTTCGATTTTGAAATCTCTCCATGACAGTGCCATTCTGTATAGCCTTGTACAATCCCGTTGCACATGACATGACTTTTCATTTCCTCACCAGTGTTGACTTTCAAGTTGTTACCGCAATGCCTACATGGACACTAGAACCTATCTTTAGGCTTATTCCTATGTTCCCCGACAAATCTAATAAATTGATCAAGACCAGATATAAACTCTGGGGTGCAACGATTATGAATGGACATCCATGATCTATCCATTCTATGATCAAAGAGAAAACAAGTATATATTAGGAAACAAGTATATATTAGGAAAAGATTAGGGTATACACTTACATCCTAAGTGTATAATGTGATGTCATTCTTATATATAATAAATGTGTACCAAACCGGGGACTATCCAAGATTTACTCCTAATGAGTCAATCTTGGACGGGTTTCTAGGCCAACAAACACAATAATATATATCTACAATGAAGCCGGACTCCATACAAACAGTATATAATTTAGTGATTGTTCATTCTAATTTATACCAATGTACAAGTAATATAAAGAACAATGATTGTTCACTTTCTAGGCCAACAAACACATGTGATGTCATTCTTATATATAATAAATGTGTACCACATATCTCATCTTTGAACACCTAATCTCACTAGTAAGTGTATAATGTGTATTGGGTTTTCGAGAAAATTTCGGCAGCATTTCCCCGTTGTTCTCTAAGTACATATGTACTTAGAGAACAAACGGGGAAATGCTACCAAAATTTTCTAGAAAACCCAATACACATTATACACTTACATCCTAAGTGAGATTAGGTGTTCAAGAACAGTCCCAAATCGGGAACTATCCAAGATTTACTCCTAATGAGTAAATCTTGGATGGGTTTTCTAGGCCAACAAACACAATAATAGATATCTACAATGAAGCCGGACTCCATACAAACAGTATATAATTTAGTGATTGTTCATTCTAATTTATACCAATGTACAAGTAATATAAAGAACAATGATTGTTCACTTTCTAGGCCAACAAACACATGTGATGTCATTCTTATATATAATAAATGTGTACCACCTATCCCATCCTTGAACACCTAATCTCACTAGTAAGTGTATAATGTGTATTGGGTTTTTGAGAAAATTTCGGCAGAATTTCCCCGCTGTTCTCTAAGTACATATGTACTTAGAGAACAAACGGGGAAATGCTACCGAAATTTTCTCGAAAACCCAATACACATTATACACTTACATCCTAAGTGAGATTAGGTGTTCAAGAACAGTCCCAAATCAGGGACTATCCAAGATTTACTCCTAATGAGTAAATCTTGGATGGGTTTTCTAGGCCTACAAACACAATAATAGATATGTACATGTTAGGGTTTCATCACAATTAATGTTAGGGTTTCATCAATGTTAGGGTTTAATCAAATCAAATTAGGATGCTAGAATGGACAAGTTTAAATCTTATTTCAACATGCATCAAAATTTACTGAATTAGGTCAAGCATTATGATTAGAAGCACATATATATGCAAACAAAAAGATTTGTTCGTATCCTAGAATTTACATAAAGCATTACATATAGATTTGTTCATATCCTTACCCACAACAAACACGACTGTGGGTGTTGGCCTACCACGGCCGTGCTGCCCAACACAGCCGTGGTAGGCCAACACCCACGGCCGTGTTTACCATTGGTAAAGAGCAAGGGAGAAGGAAGAACAGAGGCTACGACTACTACCTGGAGGCTACGGCGGGTAGCAGGCAGGCAGGCGACACGACAGGGAGGACGGCGGCGAGCACGGAGCACGCAGCGGCGACGCCAACGAGGATAGCGGTGATGGCAAGGAAGAACGGCGGGCGGCGGCAAGGAGGAAGGCGGTGCGGCGGCGAGCTCCAGGCGGCAGGGAAGGCAGACCAAGGAGCAACAGTGGCTGCGGAGAAGGGGGCGCGGCGGAGAAGGGGGCGCGGAGAAGGGGAAGAAGGCAGCAGCAGTGGCGGCAGAGAAGGGGGCGCGGCGGCGCTGTCGCGGACGAAGAAGGAGCTTTCGTGGAGGAGAAATCGGCAGCGTGGTCGGGCGACAGCAGAGAAGAAAAGGGAAATCGGCTCGCAATGAAACAGAAGAAAGGGGAAGAGTCGGGCGATCGCGGGATATTAAGTTCCCAAATAGCGTCGGTTGTTTCAAACAACCGACGCCTAAACCTCTTTAGCGTCGGTTGTTTGAACCCACCGACGTCCAATTGGACGATATTTTCACGAAATTGTTTGGCGGGAACCACTTTCAGCGTCGGTTTATAACAGGTTAACCGACGCTGAAAGTGACACTTTTCGCACAAATTTTTATCGCGCATAGGCGTCAGTTTCTATCTACATAACCGACGCTGAAAGTGACACTATTTTTTTTCCCGAAAATTGGATTTCGCGGGCGACTTTAGGCGTCAGTTTGTTATTAACAACCGACGTTGTATTCAAAGAAGTACCCGTGTCTGGCTGGTCTTCGAATATAGACGTCGGTTTGCCTAAATAATCGACGTCTAATAGTGTAGGCGTCGGTTTTCCTAAAGAACCGACGCCCAGAAAAGCGACACTGAATGTTGTTTCTGTAGTAGTGAATAAAACATAAAGCAATTAAGGAATTTACTTAATAATTCAATCCTTATATTTATATAATTCAAATTCATCAAAATTTGAGGTTATTACAAAATGGGTCACAGTGGATTGTTTGACAAAGTTGTCTAATTTCATTCTAATCAAGATGACTACATGTTGTGTTTTTACTCACCCTTGAGGTCATACACATAAATCAATTGAATCTTTATTGTATGTTCCCAAAGCTTGAACAAACTTGGATCTTTTGATATTTTTAAGTACCTAAACTAATACACTCACCTAAACTAACACACTTACCTGCAAGCACATGGGATAGTTTTATAGTATATGTAAAAGGAAAGATAAGGGTCAATTCATAGGGAGAGAGGGGCACTAGAGCTTAGTTAGGTTTGCTAGATCCTAATGTGGAGTCTAGGGTTCAAGGGTTTGAATGGGGTTTTTGGTTACACTAGATGGTTCAAGAAAGTGAGGAAAAGGAATAAGCTATAAAAACCTATATTAACCCTAGGTAAGTTAGTTCTAATCAGCAAGAAAAACAAATAAGCAAGAAAGGAACCAATTACACTAGAGATACAAAGCAAGAGATAACTAACAACCTAGAAGTGACAACTAGTTAAGCTAAACAAGAAACTACACTAAACTAACAATTAGCAAAATAGGGCAATAAAAAGACTAATATTAAAACTATAAAGCTCAAAGAAGCACAAATTACTCTAGTAAGACCTAACTATAAAAAATAAGGCAATAAACCAACAAAGTAATTAAAGAAACTAATTAATGAAACATGAACTAATAAGGAAGAAAATTATAGTATTTACCAAGTTATATAGTTGTGGGCCATTTGAGGGATGTTATTATAATGCAAGTTGAGGGGTAATAACATGCAAACTTTATCCATTCATTATAGATTTTTAAACCAAAAAAAAGAAAAATTCTACCGAATTACCCTAAGATACTAGTTGGCCATGGGTGGTAAAAGATGTGTCAAGGGGAACTACTCCATTGTACACCCTATACAACCTTACAAGGCTCAATTAGACTAGGTCTTAGTTGGAATTCAAGAGAATTTGATAAAGCTAGGTTTCCAGAATAAATGTCCTTCGGGAAATTGGGAGTCAGAGGTAGGAATCGGGAGTGGAGGTGAGGGTGTTTCTCCTCACATCACTTACCATCTACATTTTGGGAAACTTCTAGGCAATTGCACTAACCACTCCTACACTATCTACTTAGATTTTCCAAATAGGAGTAAGAGAGGGGATTTGTATGCGGGAAGATAGGGTTCTAGCTAGGGATCAACTAGTTGGACCTAGGAGTGATCCCCTAGATAGGCACATACAAGTAATTGTTTCCTAGAAACTATGTGGTTTCAAGTATAAAACAACAAGAAATTTATGTTTTCAAGCACAACTACAAGAAGAATCATAGGAAGTAAAATAGAAGTAGAAGGAAATCATCATAAAATAAATATAGAGAGTTATTTCCCCCAACAAGGTACCACAATAATATGTTTACCCCAAACAACCCACCACAATGGGCATAGCTACACATAAAATAAGAAAGGAAAAAAAGAAAAAGAAGTAGAGGAGTAGGAGGCCATGAAACACGGTTAATCCTCCTCCTTCTTCACTTCCTAATTGTTGGAGCATGCACTTCTTCTCCCAAGCTATATGGATAGCATGTAATGGTGGTGTATGATGGTCAAAACCCTAGAAAACCAACGTTTTAAGGTAGAGGAAAGTGGAAATGAAGTGGATGTAGGTAAGGGTAGCTGGAAATGAATGTTAGGGGAGTGTCACCTCATGCTACAGCCAACACATAGGCATATATAGGTGGTAGGGAAGCACTAGATTAAGTGGGAGTAATATGGAAAAAATAGTGCAGAAAGTATGTTGGGTTTAAGGACAACACATTCCTTTTGGTCACCACGACCACGGTGGATGAGATGAACATGGCCATGGCAGACAGAAATGAATGAGTTCAAAATGGGTAAAATGTTAGGTTGAGGTATGGACTTTTGAATGTTAGTGGCACAACCATCATGATCACTATGATTATGGTTGGTGAAGGGTGGCACAAGTGAGGTCTCTAGGATGTCCGTTTTGGAGGGAGTGGCCATGGACGAGGTGGCTTCCATGGCCTTTTTTGAAGGAGTGACTATTGTGGTTTCTTCAAGGTGGTCATTATGGAAGTCCATCACCATGGATGTGTTAGCTGACACGTGTGTGGTAGCATTGAAGCACCACAACTATTTTGTTGGCCACGACTCTAGTGGTTGAGTTGTTGTTGCATCTTGGAATCTTGGATTTCCCTATAATATGGGGCTCTCTAACAATGCTTGTGGAAATGTACCATGGCTTATTTTGAGGGCCCAACTATACTTTTTGGCTTTAAATTCTTTCTCTCAGCTGCTCCATACCTTGAATCTATTTTTTCCCATTTTTAGAAGGCGTGGAGATGTTCTAGGGTCTAATCCTAGGGTGTAGAAACCCAAGGATCCTCTGTTCTTCCTCCTCTACATGGTTCAAAAGCCTGAAAAACACACAAAGAGAAGACATAAGTGAATTTGACATTGAAACATTTATTAGGGAAAATAACTGCAATCTAACATGTCTAAATGTGATTGAAGTGGAAGAAGACACAAGATGAAGCCCTAAAATAGAATTGCATCACTACAATGTATATCAAGTAGATAATAAGACTTTTTGGAATCCTCATGTCTAGTGTATTGGATAAGAATGCCAAATTTATATATCATATTAGATAGCAAGATCAATAAGAGTTGTGAACTAAGTCGATCTTTAGTATTGCATATCATCCTTAGATTGAGTCATCTGAAAGAATGATCTAGATCTTGGAGGATATTTTGTGGTCTAGGGTGCGTCCTTGCACCACTACCTTCACCTAGTCAACTTCCCCTAGAATTACAACTACAAGTGTATTACTGGCATGCCTCCATATAAAGACTTATATGGGAGGACATGCAGGCAACCTCTATGCTCGGATGAAGTCATTGAAAGATGGATTTGAAATCTAAGGAGATGCAGTTGTATTTTGAAAATATATATATGATTAAGCAGACGTTGAATAAGGCATATTATAGAAAAAAAATCATTTGTTGAAACCCATAGGAATGACAATTTCTTCAAAGCTAATGGGCACTATTATTGAAAATAGGGACAATCATGGTCATTGTGAAGAATAAGAAGAAGTTTGACCCAAAATTATGGGACCATTTGAAATTCTATCCCATATTAGGGAATGGAAAATAGACTAATGTTACTCTGTAGTAAAATTTGATGCATAATTTTTTGTATGTATGCCCAGAGAGCCAATCATACGATGATTGTAATGGCATAACTTATAAATGATTTGATTAATAATAAAGGCAAGCTTCTAATTTATTCTATTTTATTCAATTATGAGATAATGAAGCAACATAATACATGTCTACATAATGATATTACTCAATGACATATGTCATCAAGTGTATGACTGAACAATGGGATCATACGAATGTTAAGATACATTCTTCTTATGTCCCTAATCGGATGTTATTGTGGAAGGCTGATAGACAACAACAATAACACATAAGACTAGAGTGTGTGTTGGTAGATGCAAGAATCTCATCAGTCATGATATGTGATATTAAACCAAGAACGTAGATACTTGTTGGAGAACAATGTATCATACAGACCCACCGTAAGAGTGATACATAGCAAATAGATACTTGTTAGAGAACAATGTATCATACAGACTCATCATAAGAGTGATACATGGAAACCATAATTGGTAGTCAGAATCATCTCTTATAGTGTTGGTAATGATTTTGGTTCTTAGACTTGAAGTCACTACACTCATCATGTGTCATTCGGTGTATTTTGACATCATCCACTGTGCTTCTGAATAATGGTCGCCATAGAGGTGATGATCAGATACACTATGACACATGGGGATGACTGTGAGTGATGTAGATGGGATTTGTCCCTCCTACAGGAGTATGATATACTGGCTACTTGATAAGCGGGACTAAGAAATGCATGGAATGCATATGTGAGTCAATATGTGATATTGAGCTTACATATATCTCATACAGTATATTATGGTTTAAGGAATATGGATTGAATGATTGGAGAGGATGATGATTCCATCCTTGAGTTCAGTCTGGATATCAGTGACAGAGGAACTATACAAACATTGTAACACCAATCATAGATTGTAGGTTGAAGTTGTTCTTCAACTTTCCATTTACTTTGGTAGCAATGTTGTGTAACTAGGCACCATTCTTTGCTTGATATGTCATAATTGGTTATGGACATTCACTATTTTCATAATATGGAACATATAGGGTCACACACATAAGATTCACTTGAAATAGGAGTTTAATCATGAATGATAATTGAATTCATTACTAAAGTGTTTAGGTACTTAATTTAAACAACATTTGATTGATTGTACTCTCAACTGACCATTTCAAGTGTTGAAGTGACCGGTTAGAGTGTTAGTTTAATTGGATATTGTATTGGCTGAATTTTGGATGAACGAGGGCATGCAATGACTTTTTCACTAAGTTAACTGATCGGATCAAGGTCACCAAATGACTGGTTCATGAGATGAACCATCCGGTTCATAAGAGCAATTTGATTGCATTAAGGATTAGTGTTGATGTCATGTCTTGCATTGATTGGATTAGAATTACCAATACAATTGTGATTGGGAAACATGATGAAATGATCGGTTCACTGGGTTAACCAATTGACTCACATGCCAACTGATTGGTTCACCTATGAATTGATTCTTTCACTGCTCATAAGTTGTGAAAATTCATGACATTCCGGTCCCTTCCTCTCCCACATAGTTTGGAAACCCTTACCTTGACTCTCCTATAAATAGAGGGGTATTGGGGGCTTCCCAGAGACACAACTCAATTTCTTCTAACAATTGTTTGTCTTCACTGGTTGGAGTAACTGAGATAACTTGAGCAAGTCTTACCTGATAAAGGGAGGCATAGAAAGTGAGAATAATTGTGGGAGAGAAAGTTGATGACTAGTACGCTAACATGAAGGGACAACTCCTTCTTGTCTGTTCTACTAGAATGACAAGAGCTCCCGATGGTCTGTGTGGACTACTCTAGAGGAGTGGATCTTTTCCATCTAGGAGGACAATGTCAACCTATTGTCCATGGTGATCAACCAGGAGGCCAGCATAGATGTTGGTCAAGTATGACTTGAAGAAAGGTCACACACTACGATGAGGGTATTATCATTGGACTAGCTCTAAGACCAGGTATATCCTCAAAACCATCCTTCCCATTGCATAGTTATTAACACATTGCATTTGCTAAATGGGAATCATGGCTGTTAAATATTTGTTTCCGCTTCCTATTCTATCACCATATTTTTCTACAATAATGTCTTTCATGTATCAAACTCAAGAGGTTAGTAAAGGATATTGATCATGTTCTCAATCATAAATCTATTGAGTTGAGAAAATCTACAGTCCATCAAGAGGATTTTGTGAAGATTGTAGATAGTCATTCTAAGGATCTCTAAAACAAAAAGATTGACATGCTAAAAGATTTGTAGAAACACCAAATAGTGATTATTCCACTTTGGAGCTCAAATCTAACATGGAATCACGCTTTCCCAAACTTTTCAAGTATGCCCAATTATGAGGACAAATTTCTTTTTAAGGATGGGTTGACATGATAAGTGACCTTCCTCTATATTTATATATGTACATTATATCTCAACCGTTCTCACTCTTACCTTCAATTTCAGTCTTTGATGTATTTTCATGGTTATTTGAGTTCATCTTATCTTCATATAACAAGTTGTGACTTTAATTTGATATATGACCTAAGATTCAACACATTATACTTTACCCTCATTCGTATCTTTTTGACCTTACAAGCCTCCCTATCCACCCTCAACTCATTTTGGTTGTGTACAGGATGCCTTTATGGATTTAATGCACCAAATTTCACTCAACTAGGATATTGGATTAGGGAGATACGACCAATTGAAGCTCTAGAACTAAAACCCTATTTTCTACCCATTTTATCATCCTTTTTGGTCTTGGTATGGATACTATGGGCCCAAGACAAGGGGACATGTAGCCCACTAGAGCCTATTCTCCCTTTATATCGTGGTCTTCTCTCAACCCATCCGGTCTTAGGGAGCCGTGCTATCACCATGTTGCAGATCCAGGAAGGATTTGATGGTCACATGTCTATTTCCTACCTCACTCTAGCAACAGTAGTCGGGTTACCTACTGAACCTACACCATTTGCTTTTCCACCTCCTTTTCACTCTGCTCAGTTGTCCTTGTCCCCTTGACCTTCTGCTTGCATTAATTGAGAACAAGGACCCTTGGGTGGTTAGCATGGGTGCCTTCCCCCCTCCTTTTCTCTTCTATTTTCATCGGCCATACCCAACCCTAACAGCACCATTGGGCCCACTTTCCCAACAATTGATTCATTCCACATGGTAGTTTTTGTCCCCACATAGAAATACATAAACATGTATTTTTAGTCCAATATCATACCGTATAAAGTATGTACTCCATTAGTGTGATATTATATACAATTTTGATAGAAAAATGTCAGCTTTCCAGTGGTGCTATTATCAGTCCCTAATCCTACTCTATGTATCCCAAAGTGTGCTAAATGTGATGATTTTATGTTTATCCAAATACCTATATGCCCTATTATGATCTCCTTATGTCTTTTATAGTCAAATACTCTGTTAAGAACTTGATCAATAGCCTCACTCCACTATTTATATTTAATCATGAGATAATTTACCTAGTTGTTCTAATATTTACCCCTTGGACAAAAAGTGATTTTTTTTAAATCGCATTATGTTACTTAAACAAGACTTGATATTTTGACCCCAATTAATTATGTAATGAATATGTCACTTTGAAATCAATAATTGTAATGATGGTATGTGATATGTGATCAAGATCTTATGTTTTTCCTTGAGTGACTCATGAGACATAAACACTCACTTTTGAACACTAAGAAGGCCTAAAATAATTTGACTTGATCTTGTATGTTGCAAATCACATTATTTATGTAACATCCCTGACCTGGGTTATGCTTTAACCCTAGATTTTTTGTTTAAGAAATATAATTATATGCTTGCTTTTATCTTTTGAAAAGTAATTAAGGCTCAATAGGAGCTTATGTTTCAATTTTAGTCCTTTTTGAATAATGTTGAAAACCATGTTTTGCCCATTTTGGACTAAAGTGCAAATTACCCAAGTTGAGGGGTTAACTTGCAAATGTTACGTGATAAAATATTCCTCAAATGTTATAGAATCATAAGAATGAGAATGATGCTGAGGTATGGCTTCTGGCATCATGAGCACCAAGAAAGACCTTATTAAGCAATGTTTGTGCATTAAAACCTAGTTTTGGTGTAATGTGCAAATTACCCAAAACCTAGGGTTAAATATGCAAAATACCACTTCTAGAGAGTCCCTAATGTTTCTTGGTATCAATTAGAGACAAGAAAATTAGAGGGGCATCTCATTTGAATCTCTTTGGAGGTGAGAGAATCTTGATATTAAAATAATCAAGATTTAAGCACAATTGAAACCCTGATTCAATTTAATGCAAAAATAAATGTAATAATGGAAGTGCCCTTCAACCAAAAATGTGATGGTTGAATTTATATAAGTGAGTAAATCCTTGTGCCTTTCAATGGCACCGAAATATCTAAAGTGAGTGGAGATCCCACTCACATTAGTTAAAGAAAAAGTAATATCCACTCATTTTTGGATATTATTATAATATTGATTAAGGTATTTAATTTGTTTTCTTTAATTCATGGATAAAGAAGAGGATTTTGAAGGAGATGATGATGGCTTCGTATGCAAGGAAGTGAGGGGTATAAGTGGCACCAATTTAAGGAATTGAAGGATTTTTATTACACTTTCTCTCTCTTGAAATTCCCTTACATATATCCCATTTTTCACCGACAAGAAAGACTCTTTTTCAAAACTAATTTCTTTCCTTGCTTTGGCCGAACACAAGGGAGCTTAGGAGCAACAGGAGGAAGTACCCCAACCTGTAGGTAAGCTCCATAATCATCTTCAACCTTGATTTCATGGTGGAAATCGAAATTCAATGCTTATTTTCTTCTTTTCTCCATTCAATCTTCAACTTTAGCCAATCTTTTCACTCAAAGACTTGAGAACGGACCTTGGATAGTTGAGAAAGCTTCATACACCATTTAGGATGTGAATCTTGAAGCTTGGATTCAACTTTAAAGGTGATTTATATAACTTCAACCCTTAAACATCATTATTGATTTCATTTCTTCATCATATGTTGATTCCCATTTTCTTTCCCGAATTTCTTTGTGATTAATTGTTGAAATCACCACAAAGATCACAAAAAAATTCATAGGTTTGAATATATAAGATGATGATGTCATATTAACACACAACTCAATTAATATCACGAGCAAACGGTTTGCACTTTGATGACCAAACGGTCTCAAGACCGTTTGAGAGAAAATGGTCTCAAGACTATTTGAGGTTGAACGGTCTCAAGACCGTTTGGGGTTAATTGCTGATGTGGATGAATGAAGAACTAATCGTTCAAATTTATTTAATTATAATGGTTTCAAGAATGGATGATCCATTGATTACAAACCCTAATTGGATTGATTGGTTGAAACCATTAAATTGATTGAATCAATTTCATGTTGATTGGCCCAATCGGTCTCAAGACCGTTTGAGGGAAAACAGTTTCAAGACCGTTTGGAGGTCAAGGGCTGTGAGGGATGGTTGGAGATCTAAGGGTTATAATTGGATGTATTTTCAATGGTCCAATTGATGAATGATTCAATGAAGCAAACCCTAAATCAATTGATTGTAGAAACCCTAATTTATGGTTAAACAATTTCAAGTTGTTTGAGGACCATTCAGTCTCAGACCGTTTGAGGGCCATTCAGTTTCAAACCATTTGGGGTTAATTAATATTTAATTCCAAAGGTCTCAAACTGTTTAGGTATTTTGAGATCAAGACCGTTTGATTGTCTAACGGTCTTAAGACCGATTGAAGGTTTTGAGACCAAGACCGTTTAAGGTCTAACGGTCTCCATACCATTTGGAGGTTTGGTCCAAGACCGTTTGAAGGTATAAACGGTCTCAGACCGATTGGAGTTTTTGACCAAGACCATTTGAAGGTAAAAGTACTTCAAGACCATTTGAGGGTCTAATACCTCAAGACCGTTTGAAGGTCAAAGTACTTCAAGACCGTTTGAGGGTCTAATACCTCAAGACCGTTTGAAGGTCAAAGTACTTCAAGACTGTTTGAGGGTCTAATACCTCAAGACCCTTTGAAGGTCTATTTTATTCAAACCATGTAAGTACAATTAACTACATGATTGTTAATGATGTATATCAAAGATAATTACAATGTTTGTACCTTTAAGGTACTTAAGTGATTAGTATCCTTAGAAGGGTTAACCTTTGATGCTTATGAAAGCAATATCTCAATACACCATGCTAACCCTAAATGTGTGTACTTGAATGAAGGGTTGACCTAATCTAATCAAGATTGAAGTAATAAACATCCTAGAGAGGATGAGAGAGAGAGGAATTCATACATGTATAATAATCATGTAGTGGTTAAACCTCAACATTCTCAACATGAATAAAATATGTAATTAGGGTATGATCCTTGATAAAGAGATCATGAAACCCTAATCGAGAAGGTTGATGAGCCCTAACCCTAATTTAGGGAAATGTTAGATGAAACCCTAATTTAGGGTAATGGTGTCACCCCAATCTAGGGTAATTATATGAGAAATCCCAATTTAGGGTAATATAATGAAAAACCCTAATTCAAGAGGATGCTTCATGAAACCCTAATTTTGGGTAAAGTAACATGAAACCCTAATTTGGAACCTAAATTCAAGATAAAGATGAGTGAAACCCTAATCATGGGTATGACATGTGAAACCCTAATCTAGGGTAATGCCATGTGAAACCCTAATACAGTGATGTGATGTTGATGAATGCATATTCATCTGTTATTTTTACTTCATTTAGAATAATTAATTAGGACATTTTTGTTAATTTTATCTAATTCAAAAATAAATATCACTTTCATCTTATTTATATACTTTTTATAAATTCTTATGATATTTTTCTTAATTTTTAGGAATTATCTAAGTAATTAAATCGAGAAAATAAAAGATGAAGATATGAGGCTTTTCAAATATTCCTGCAGTGCCTGAGATACTCATCACCAAAATAGCCATATCCTTTGTGTATAAAGGCGGAATTTCAAGATAAAGTATGGAATGAACATATAATTTTATTGGCTACAAAAAAGATATATTTTGCGGCAATTTTGGTATTTATTTGGCTGTGCAATTAACTAGTGAAAGTAGCCTTACGTTTTTCCGCAGAGTCTTATTTTAGTATATACCTTTCACCAAAATTGGTATAACTCCCACATCCCAAGGCGGAATTTATTGTGCAAGTATGCGTTGCAAAGATAATTCAATTATCTATAGGAAAAATATATTTTCGGACTGCTTTAGAAATTTTAATAGCCAAAAAATATGCTCGAAATCGCTGTTATGGGAAATTACTGCAGAAAGAATGTAAAGCAAGCAATTGTTTCCTCTATTGATTAGATCCAGAAAGTTAGCAGCAGCCGCCGGCCATTTCTTTTTCCCTAAAACTAATGTATACCCCCCTCATTCTCCTATAAAAGTAGGGGCACTTCCTCCTCATTGGGGAATCTCTTTTGCATTAGAATTCTGAGCATCTTATTTCTTATATTCTTCTTCTAGTTCTGCAATAAAGTAAATTTTCTTGAAGCATTATTCTTTCTTATTTTGTTCTTGGTGCTTTCATTCCACTTTAGTTCTAGATCTTCTTTTCTCCGTTCTTTATTTCTGGAGCAAGGAATTAAGAACCTGGCCGTTTTATTGTCTCTAGCATAAGGATTAACTTCCTAATTTTGGGCTAGACTATGGCCAAAGTACTTTCTTCCTCCGTGTAACATCCCAGGATTTGAGGCCTCGGATAAAAAGATCTTATAAGGAATGATTGGACTACCCATATCACCAAGGTTCACCTCCTTTTTCGGGAGCCCATAACTAAAGAACTCCATAGTTAAGGGTGCTCAGCTTGGAGTAGTACTAGGATGGGTGACCAGTTGGGAAGTTGACCCCGTCTTGCGCATGAGTGTGGATAAAGCGTGCAGTTAAGGCTAGTGGTGGTCTGTGGGGCCAATCATCATTCCTGAAACTCTACTTGAGCCATGGGCAGTGGGCCCAGTCATTACAAATGGTATCAGAGCCAATTCTCATCCAGTAGGTGGGGCCCACATGGGCATGGCATGCCAGTCTTGAGTCGTGCGGTCCAGGAATGTAGGAAAGGGATGTCCATGATTGACGTAGCCACCCTTGCGTTGGTATTCCGTGATCGGGAGTTGGGTGTCCATGGGCCATTGTGGGTCTGCACTGAAATGGGGAAGAGATTATGAGGCCTTATAGTTGAGCTTTGACGAGGACGTCAAGAGCCTAAGTGGGGGAGATTGTAACATCCCAGGATTTGAGGCCTCAGATAAAAATATCTTATAAGGAATGATTGGACTACCCATATCACCAAGGTGCACCTCCTTTTCCGGGAGCCCATCACTAAAGAACTCCATAGTTAAGCATGCTCAGCTTGGAGTAGTACTAGAATGGGTGACCAGTCGGGAAGTTGACCCCGGCTTGCGCATGAGTATGGATAAAGTGCGCAGTTAAGGCTAGTGGTGGCATGTTGGGCCAGTCATCATTCCTGAAACTCTACTTGAGCCATGGGTAGTGGGCCCGGTCGTTACACTCCGTCTCCCCCTTCTACTCAATCATGAGCGAGTAGTTCCATATTGAGGCAAGGGGAATATCCCCTTAGCCATGGCTTGATCGAATCGACTTTAATCAACTTCTTTAGATGGCGATTGGTTTATTTAATCGATGATCTAGCGAAGTAATTACTCACTTAGTTATATATATGTTAACTCAGATGGAAATGACCATGGAAATTCGGGTTTAGAATGATTAAACCAATTTGCATAGAGATTCTTATGTGACCGTGGATTTATCTCTTTTCAGATGACGAACTAGGAAACATGAGCACCAGGACCAATGGGCTCATGTGGAGTTCATCTTTTGTGGGTTTTTGTGATTCACATGTCGTCGCCTATTTTTTGATTAATTGTTAATCTTTTTTCTTATCATGTCTATGGTGGTGAAAACCCCTAAAGCCTCGATTCTCTTCCTTTGATTTCAATCACTGACTATCTTCTTTTCCTTAGTTTTTAGTCTTTTCAATTCACAGTAGTTTCTTGTGCTAACAACAATCTTTGTTTACCTTTTTGTAGGGAAAATAAAATTCTTGTTTAGTGCTTCTTTAATTTCAGCAATTTCCTTCCTTAGTGTAACCATTCATCACCCAAATCGATTTTATTCTCTGTTCCAAATCTGAAAATATCAAAAACAAATAAAAAGGTTCTTCAAACAATTGGGTTTTTTAGAAACAATCTTTAAAAGTTGTCTTTTGGGATTCGACCCTTTCTATACTAGCCTTAACCAGATAGTTAAAAGGTTTAAACTCTAGGATTAACAATCTTAGTGATTGGTATGTTAAGCGACGCATATCAATTTGGCGCCGCTGTCGGGGACAACGGATTTGTTTCTTCGAACCCCAAAAATTTTTTTGAAAAACTTTTTTTCCATTTTTTATGCCTTCGGAGTAACATTCCGGAAGTGCTATTCCTCCTTCTGCCGAGTTTCCATTCCGACAGTCTGTTTTTTCTACACATGATTAACTGCTTCATTTGTGCATGCGACGCTCGCCGAACGCCAATTCCATGACGCGATTTTTTAATCTAGAACCAGAGAGGCTAAGGATGATTTTAATAGATAATGATGACGATGATTATATCATCTTCAATCAAGTAGAACCAACTCCAGTACCTAAAGCTATGCCAATCACTTCCATTGTGGATGTTAATCTAGTTGATTCTAATGGCCAATCTACTTCATTAGAACCCTTTCTGTGTAATGAACCGCCATCCATAGAAGAAGTCCAATGTGATATAGCTGAGATTCCACACAACCTTGATCAGGAGATGCATAGGTGTTTTAAAGAAATTTAGGATGCCACAAATGAAGAACTTTGTTTAGCTAGGGCCACAGTTGTATGGGGCCCTGACTATCCACATAAGTCAGAAAATGAGTGGATGGAGGCCTATGTTGATAAATTCATGAGTCAAGAATCTTTTAACAGAAAGGTTAAAGATTGGTGGGCTCAAAGAACGTCCCTACAACCTAAGACTCCACCACCCTTCTCGGTTGTAGGCCCATATTTGGATGTTTGCAATAATCATCCCATCTTGGTTGAGCCTATTGTGACCAATGTACCATCACCTCCCCAACATGCACTGATGGATTCTTTTGAAAGGCTTCCTCATCAAGAGCACTATGACCTCACTCAACCACCTCTTTTTCCACATCTGGTTGAACCTGATGAGGTAATTCTACCACCGTAAGAACCTTACATTACACCGTTATATTGTAAGGTGATCCCTTCTGAGCCCATTGAGTTGGGCACATGTCCTATACAAGAATCAGATCCCCCCGTCAGCATAGTAAAGGATCCAATTGATTCCATAGACATCCATGTTGATGAGATATTTTATGAAGAAGAGATGGAGAACTCCCCAATAGAGATGGAGCAACCTAGATTGATCATTTTTGATAATTATGATGACAATTATGCCATTTGTGAGTCTTCCAAACCAAATCCACTGGCTTCCATTTATGGGGTAAAGGATCCGGACGCACCTTGTTGCATAATCCACCAAGAAGACATACATACCCATATGATTGTTTACTCGGATAACAAACCAGTTCTTCTTATACTGGCACCCTCTTCACCACATGTAGATCTAGGCGGAAAGAAGATACTCTAGCCAGATTCTCCATCTGATCTTCCACATCTGACACTACATTTGTTACCCAACTGGCACCTGCCAATCTCCCCCAATCCACATTCATCTCAAACACTGCTTTCACTGTTGAAGGAAGATATATGGATCATGCTCAAAGGACTACAAGGTGATACAGAACATCATTCAGAAAACCTTTTTAGGCTTCCACGACTACCCATCCATTGGGTGTACCATGAAGCTCCTCTATTCAAAACCCCAGCCATCATCGACATTCCCTTCAGATGGACATATTTTGAGCTATCAAGACCTCCTGGTAAACCCAACAAATTTCTTTGTTTGGGTTTTGCTCGGGATGAGCAAAAATCTAAGTCCGGGATGGAGGTGGGTGGTATGATTCTATTCCACCCCCTTATCTTTTTATTCTTGCATTATTTCTACTTTTTTTGGTTTTGCATATAGTTGCTTTGTTCATGGCCATTATCTAATCGGCCATATTTTTATTTCTTTTGTTGCAAAATGGCCCATATCTAGTCAGCCTTGATACGATCATTTGTCAAAATACTCCCCTTAATAATGTAACTGCCTTGCAACTAAAATTTTAAAACTTTCACGACTAGAAATCCTCATGTCACTTAGGACCTCAAATAATAATCACTCCTTGAAAAAGATGGCAAGCCATAGAGGACTAACAGGATTTAAGAGTGATGCTTTCTTATCATGTACAACTTGTATAAATTTTCTTGATTTTTTGCATGATTCTGTAATAGTTGAACCAATGCATGGTACTCTAAAAAAAAGATGGAAAAAAAAGTTGCACAAGAACAACCTCTTCTACTCTTCTTCCACCACTTCCAAATCTTTCCATTCGTCAAAAAGAAAAAAAGCTGATAGTGCCCAAAACGCTAAGTTTGGGGTGGCACCCATTCCCCCTCTTCTGCTTCTTTCATACCCATGCAATTAGGTGTATCAGCAAAAATCAAAGAAAAAATGCGGTCAATGTAACTGCATATCTACTAAAAAAAGGTCTTGAGTCGAACAGAGGAGAGATTGTCCTTCTTCCATACCTCCTTCACTCCAATTTCCTACCCATGGGAAAACTACAAAAACCCCAACCATCCAAAAGCAGCCATGTTCTTGTGTAAAACTTTTAAAAAAATTGGAGTACCAAATGCAAAGGTGAAATGAAAATCTATTTTATTGCAGGTCTTGAATAAATGCAAGGTTGTGAAGTAGGAAATATAAAAGTCACTTTTCGTGAGTTCAGGAAGTCAGGGTCGCTTGGCCATATTTTGGTGGAAAGAATCAAGTGGTTGTTAGGAGAGTGAGAATGATAGGTTGAGAGTATGTCTTAAAAGTATTTCTTGATTTTAATGTTGCTCAGGATGAGCAAAGTTTAAGTTTGGGGTATTTTGATGAATGCATATTCATCTCTTATTTTTACTTCATTTAGAATAATTAATTAGGACTATTCTGTTATTTTAGGTAACTCAACAATAAATAGAACTTTCATCTTATTGATATAATTTTTCTAAATTCTTATGATATTTTTCTTAATTTTCAGGAATTATCTAAGTAATTAAATCGAGAAAATAAAAGATGAAGATATGAGGCTTTTCAAATATTCTCGTAGTGCCTGAGATACTCGTCACCAAAATAGCCATATCTTTTGCGTCTAAAGACGGAATTTCAAGATAAAGTATGGAATAAAAATAGAATTTTATTGGCTATAAAAAAGATATATTTTGTGGTAATTTTGGTATTTATTTGGTTGCGCAATTAACCACTGAAAGTAGCCTTACGTTTTTCCGCAGAGTCTGATTTTAGTATATACCTTTCAGAAAAATTGGTATAACTCCCACATCCCAAGGCAAAATTTATTGTGCAAGTATGCGTTGGAAAGATACTTCAATTTTCTACAGGAATAATATATTTTTGGACCGCTTCCGAATTTTGGACTGGCTCAAAAATATGCTCGAACTCGCTGTTACAGGAAATTACTGCAGAAAGAATATAAAGCAAGCAATTGTTTCCTCTATTGATTAGATCCAGAAAGTTAGCAGCCGCCGCCGGCCATTTATTTTTCCCTAAAACTAATGTATACCCCCCCTCCTTCTCCTATAAAAGAAGGGGTACTTATTCCTAATTGGGGCATCTCTTTTGCACCAGAATTCTGAGCATCTTATTTCTTGTATTCTTCTTCTAGTTCTGCAATAAAGTAAATTTTCTTAAAGTATTGTTCTTTCTTATTTTGTTCTTGGCACTTTCATTCCGCTTTAGTTCTAGATATTTTTTTCTCCGTTCCTTAGTTCTGGAGTAAGGAATTAAGAACCTGGCCTTTTTATTGTCTCTAGCATAAGGATTAACTTCCTAATTTTGGGTTAGACTATGGCCAAAGTACTTTCTTCCTTCGTCTCCCCCTTCTCCTCAATCATGAGCAAGTAGTTCCATATCGAGACAAGAGGAATAGCCCCTTAGCCATGGCTTGATCGAATCGGCTTTAATCGACTTCTTTATATGGCGATTGGTTTGTTTAATCGATGATCTAGCAAAGTAATTACTCGCTTAGATATATATGTTAACTCGGATGGAAATGACCATGGAAATATAGATTTAGAATGATTAAACCAATTCGTATAGAGATTCTGTGTGAGTGTGGATTTATCTCTTTTCGGATGACGAACTAGGAAACATGATAACTAGGACCAATGGGCTCATGTGGATTTCATCTTTTGTGGGTTTTTTGATTCACATGTCGTCGTCTATTTGTCGATTAATTGTTAATCCGTTTTCTTATCATGGCTAAGGTGGTGAAAACCCCTAAAACCTCGATTCTCTTCCTTTGATTTCAATCACCGACTATCTTGTTTGTCTTAGTTTTTAGTCTTTTCAATTCACAATAGTTTCTTGTGCTAACAACAATCTTTGTTTACCTTTTTGTAGGGAAAATAAAATTCTTGTTTAGTGCTTCTTTAATTTCAGCAATTTCCTTCCTTAGTGTAACTATGAATCACCTAAATCGATTTTATTTTCTGTTCCAAATCTGAATATACCAAAAACAAATAAAAAAGTTCTTCAAACAATTGGGTTTTTTAGAAATAATGGTTAAAAGTTGTCCTTTGGGATTCGACCCTTTCTATACTAGCCTTAACTGGAAAGTTAAAAGGTTTAAACTCTAGGATTAACAATCTTAGTGATTGGTGTGTTAAGCGACGCATATCAATTTGGCATCGTTGTCGGGGACAACGGATTTGTTTCTTCGAACCCCAACAAAATTTTTGAAAAACTTTTTTTGTGCCTTCCGAGTAACATTCCGGAAGTGTTATCCCTCCTTCTTCTGAGTTTCCATTCCGGCAGTCCGTTTTTTATGCACACGATTAACTGCTTCATTTGTGCATGCGACGCCCGCCGAACGCCAATTCCACGATGTGATTTTTTAATCTGGAACTAGAGAGGCTAAGGATGATTTTAATAGATAATGATGACGATGATTATATCATCTTCAATCAAGTAGAACCAATCCAGTACCTAAGGCTCCACCAATCACTTCCATTGTGGATGTTAATCTAGTTGATTCTAATGGCCAATCTACTTCATTGGAACCCTTTCTCTATAATGAACCTCCATCCTTAGAAGAAGTCCAATGTGATATAGTTGAGATTTCACACAACCTTGATCAGGAGATGGATAGGTGTATCACCCAAATCAGTTTTATTTTTTGTTCCAAGTCTGAAAATACCAAAAACAAATAAAACAGTTCTTCAAACAATTGGGTTTTTTAGAAACAATCTTTAAAAGTTGTCCTTTGGGATTCAACCCTTTATATACTAGCCTTAACCGGAAAGTTAAAAGGTTTAAACTCTAGGATTTACAATCTTAGTGATTGGTATGTTAAGCGACACATATCAGATGTGAAATCCTAATCTAGGGTAATGTTATGTGTGACCCTAATGTAATGGTGTGATGTGAAACCCTAACCTAGGGTGATGCTATGAATTGCTATATGAAACCTTAATATAAAATCCTAACCCTAATATAGGGTGATGGTATGTGAAGTCCTAATTTTGAGTTATAGTGCATGAAGCCTAATCTTGGGCAATATGATGATAAACCATAACCCTAATTCTGGGAAATGGGATGAGTATCCCTAATTGACATGAATTTGGGAAACCCTAACCCTAATGAGGGAATAGTGATGCTACCATTACATGGCATAGTACTGATATGTAATTGATATAACTATTATCATGTGTACTAATCATGCATGTATCATGAGATGTTGGACATAGCCAGGTATGAGCTATGATGTTTTATTATTGAAATTGTTTTATGGGCCTTGTGAGCCATAATATGCTTTGTTGTCTAATAAGAGGTAACAAGAGATTAATGGGCTTTGAGAGCCATGTGAGATGCATGTATTGCAAGTATCATGTTTACCTTGGTCAGATGACCTGAAGGTATTAGTTACCTGACAAGTGGTAATAAGCGTTCTTTGATGAACTGAGGGTTTGAATACCCATATTTCATAATCAATTTGATGAGATGTTAAGTGATGAGAATTCCCATGATGAGATAAGGGATTGAGATCCCAATGTGCTATAAAGTTTTAAAAAGTACTTGATAGAAGTGTTACACATTCTTTGTAGCTTATGTCATAATAATTGATGTTTGGAAACTTGTATGATGCTAAAAGAATAAGTAATACACTTAATTAATCAAGTGAAATATTATCATGTAGAGCCCTGACCATAGATCCATCATCGTTAGTAATTGGTGATGGAGAAACATGTTTTCCTATGGGAATTCCTGGAATGCATATTTTTTAATATGTGGGGGTAACAGGTGAATCTATCCTTACGCCTCATAGGAATGATTGTGGGCCATATCATATGCACATGATTAGTTATGGACCATATCCCAATAAGAGTATGGCTATGGGCCATAACTCCACAATACCAGGCATTTTCTAAGGGCCATATCCTGAAGAGAGTATAAGCTACGGGCTATAACTGTATAGTGAAGTTTCCAGTATACCCTACAAAGCTATTTAGCAGAGACACAAGATGTCCTGCATGAGATCTTGTACTGACTGAGATAAGGAAGGTTATAGAAATCCAGCTCTTCCTTAACCTATGTATGGTACTGATTTTGATTTCGCAATGGTGGGTTGGAGTATGAGCGGTATACCTCATCTCCTCAGGGCTTAAGTATAATTGTAAAATGTAATCATCCATGTAGCATATTTGCTTAAGGTTGAATTAAGAGAATCATTGGTTGATGTTACCTTGCATAGCATGTCTTAGATGGATAAATGCTATACATGTTCTTCAATTCCTTATTAGATAAGTGACATGCTGCTTTATCAAGTTATAGCTGAATGATTTGAATAAGAGTATTGCTCTAATCTTTTTAGACATTGATTTATCTGATGTTGATTATATATGATTCCTCTGCTCAGTTTTATCCTATTAAACTGCAATAATAATGTTTCTAGAAGAGAGTTATATCTCTCGCTGGGACAATTTCAATTGTCTCACCCCCGTGGGATCCAACTTTTTAGGTAGATGTGGAAGAAAACGCAAAAACCCTATAGCAGGAGAAGAGCAGTAGCAGCAGCAACAAGGACAACAGTGATACTTCAGGTGGAGGCACTGGCTATCATATTTTGTATAGAGAGTCATATGTGTCGTCTCTATACTCTCAGGTCCTCGGAGTTAGTAGTTAGTACTTTTAATGTATAGATCTGAGATTTTGGCTTGATGTCTCGAGGTTTTTATACTGTCTATGTATCGTTTTAACAAGGCAGTTGATGCTTGTGTCCTCGAGAAGAGACGGTACAGGATATGTACTTATGAACCAGGATGTAAATCAAATATATTGGTTCTTGATAAAAGAGTTTTCCTGTGTTTGGATCTCTTTGTAAATGGTTTTAATTTTTAGTGATTTTCAGTAATTCCGCTGCTTATGTTTAATTCCGCAATTAATTACACTATGACGGTCTGATTTGGTGTTGGGTCGTCTCAATTTCTCCCTAAAAAAATGAAGAATGAATCTCTTATATGACACATATATTGTGGATCTTCTCATCTAAACCTAAGGTAAATTGTGACACTTGAATTAAAGTGAATAAATGCATGCGTTCTTGAAATGTTTCAAAATGTTTTGACCATATTGATTTAGATGAGGAGAACATCAACATCATATGATACATGATTATTGTAACAATCCCCTCCCCCTATTATCCCATTTAAGGGGGACCTAAAGGGCAAGGGATATTATCATATTTACAGGATCGATGTTTAGCAATAAACAAAAAATAATTAACTAAATGTCACTAAATTGAAAAGAGTTTGATACAATATGAAAGATAGATTATCCACTAGGGAGGTACATGAAAAGGGAAATCTATTATTTGCAACATGAGATAGAAACAATCTATTTAAATCCTCTAGGGTAGTTTTAAGCATCTTTCCTTTTGGTGCCTTCTTCTCTGGTAGTTCATTTTGTAAAATAATAGTAGTTTAACCTAAAACACTGTGAAACAAAAACAAACTCAATATATCACGATATACTGGTATGTTGGGTGCAAGAAAAATGGTGCATGTAGGTGTAACAACAGAATCCCAATAGATATTACTACATAATCAAAATTATATCTTTGTCACGACTTCTCAACCCTATTATACTTGATTTCTAGGAATACCCTCTCCTAGGGTTTTGTCCCTGCAATGGACTTAGGTCACCTTCTAAATCATGGGTTTGGTGACATATTGGCCTTCCCAATCATGGGCTTGACCCTTTAGACCTTCCCTATCATGGGCTTGATCTTAGTCATCTCAAAGATTTTCTTTCTCTATCAGACCTCCAGAGTTAGTTTGAGGGCTTTGAGAAAGTTACTTCTCATATAGCATGTGATACCTATTTGGGCTTTATTGATTGCAAGAAACAAAAAAACAAACAAGCAGTTTAGTTGCAATATATTCAGGAAACTTCAGAAAACCACAAATGTCGTTTAAGGCAAGTAGTCATAGGTGTAACCATTTACCTTTATTAGAAGTGATCAAAGGTCTAAGTAAATGTGAGTAGTTGAAATCAAGAAAGCAATCACCCTAAAATTAATGCATAACACCCAAGTATTATTATTTCGTCCATTATCTAACATTAAGAGTGACTTGGGTTCCATGTTAGGGTTTTGGAGTCAAATTAGGGTTTCATTAGGGTTTTTGCTTCCCAAACCCTAATCATCACATCTAATGCCTTTTCAACTAAAAAAAACTAATTTTGATATGATACACATTTTTTTATCTCAAATTAAGTCCTAATGTCCTTTTTATTCAAAAGACTAAACTCTACCCATCAAGTAATTTAAGAAAGTTATATTCATTAAAACTAAAAAATTAGGTTTCCACGCTTTACATACATTAAAGTTAGTAAATTTAGACATGTTTGGAATTCAATGAAGAGTTAGGTCTAGAATCCAATTTAAATGGATTCATTGCATTTTTCGAATCAACTTTCATATATAATTTGTTATTCTTGGATACACCTACAATTTCTATGATTTTTGCAAAATTAAACATTTCTGGACACACTAGTCGCCACCTCAGCAGCTGACTGTGTAAAGCCAATGTGGTATGGGTCCATGGTCGAGCCAATCAACTTGCACCATGTTAGGGCCCACAGTCACATTGCTAAAGAAAGGGTAAGGGAGAAGAAAGGGGAAAAAGATTGGTACAACCCTCACCTTAAAACAAACATTTGGGGGCAAGGAAGTCTTTCCCCTTACGATCTTCTTCCTCATGGGCTTGGTTCCTTCTTCGCGAGTAGACTCCAAAGAGTCAATAGGAAGGTTGAGTCTAAGACCCCTACCTCTAGAGTAGAGGGAAAGGATTCCCTCTCCTTCATCTTGACTTGCCAAAGTCGATGAGGCCTCTAATTGCTCTAGAGATGGCCTGGTGAGGAGAACGGGTAGAGGGGTTCTCCGACAAGGTTTAGAGAGGGGCTATGGGTGAAGAATGGTGCTAATAGATTAATTAAAGGTAGGAGAGTTACCATCGAGTTGAGTTGATTTTTTCCCACGGGTTGTTGGTCTTGCAGACGGGATTCTAACCCACTTATAGTTATGGGTATTGGGGGCTTGGTCGACGAGGGTCCTACAAATTGGGGAAGTCCTTTATTGCTTTCCAAAGATGTCAAATCCCAATATAGATTGGTTAGAGATCCTTTTATTATGTTGATATGATATTTTTAGGAGTTCTCATTCATTAGGGAGTGAGATTAGTGTGAAATGAATTCTCTCTTTCACTGTCAATTTTCCAAAATAGACGGAGGTAGATGATAATCTCTGGAATCAGATCCCAATCCTAGGGCCATAAAATGTGCGTGACAAAATAAAATACCAGGTATATAATCCCAAATCAATGAACAATAGCGAAATTTAATGTATTTCTCTCTTCTCGTTCACTTTATGAAAATGTGTTCAATTCAAACCTCTCTCTCCTTCTATTGTTTTAATCCCAAAATTTGAAGGTAAGTTTAAACCATTTCTATGTATATGTGTTAAGATTTGAGACAAAAATACAAAAGTTAAATATGCTTTTATTTGTCTCCAAGTCTCCATTTTATTTCATTCATTTAAGGCAATACATTAATTCTTTTCACTTCCCAACTTGGCCATATTTCTTATTTTGATATCTTTTCTCATTAGAAATAATATGGAACTGATACAAAACCATTAGTTTCCTTCAAAAACACTTTTCTAGAAAATGTCACACAATTTCATATGTAGTTAACTAATTATCCATTAAATTTAGTTATTTCATTAATTTTTGTATTTTCTATCTTTTCCTTTCACTAATGAATTATTGAAAACAATAAATCACAAGAACCATCAAAAAACAGGATTTGCAAATTAAACTCATACTTTTGATATAAAGTATATCAAGTTGTCTAACATACCCTTTATAATCCAGTAATTGCATTTCAATCATACAAATACATGTGAAAAACCATGTTATAACATCCTTTCCTTCTCATAGGAATTTTGTCCTCAAAATTAAACTAATCATACAAAAATATTAGGATGAGACTTTTCCATGTCTGTATTCAACTCCCATGTAGCTTCATTCTCTCAATGGTTCTCCCAAAGAACCTTTACCATCTCTATCTTTTTATTCTTGACATCTTTCACCTAGGAGTCTATTATCATCACAGGCGACTCAGGATATGACAATCTCCCTTAGAGTTATATAGGCTCAATGTTCAACACATGGGTAGGGTCCTTCATATAGTGCTTCAGATTGGACACGTGGAAGACGTCATGCATCATACTATATTGTGACAGTAAAGCTAGATGATAAGAGGCCTCTTCAATATTTTCTAAAATCTCAAATAGACCCACATATCGAGGACTCAACTTTCCCTTGTTTTTAGCTAGTTTCGAGGGGTCAGATTTCAGAAGCACGTGATCAATTACAAAGTGCAAATCTGTCTATTTTGCATCAACACACATTCTTTCGATCATGGGGTCTCTTCATCCTCTACTTGATCAAAGCGACCTTGTTAGCATACAATTGTTGTTATATCCTCAATTTTGATAAAATTGAATAATATAAATATAAATCATGAGTCGATAAATAATTCCCCAATGGTACTATTGGTGCAACAATAATGTCCTTACAGAATCAATTAAAGAAATAAGAGGAATTTCTTGTGTTCTATGGTTTGCATTAGTCCGTTAACAATGTTGGACAAGAGAAAGAAAGGAAAATCCAATACAATGGATTTCTAAACTAATGGACAATTGATATTGTCAAATATGGAATTATGTGAAATACTCTGGAAAAGAGAGTTTGCGGTCATAAATAATGAGTAGTGACTTGGGTAATTGTTAGATAATTGAAATATTGCCAAAAGAAAATGTGGTGTTTTAGATAATTAAAAGTGTAATTATATAGATAGTTTGGCCACACATGTTTTGGGACATCAAGTAATATTATTTTGTGCTAACTTTTGGTAAACTTGAAAATAATTATGAAAAGAAAGAGAATATAGAGGAAAATGATATTCCATTAGATAATGACATTAGTTTCAATAATATTTAAAAAGGGGCAAGTTTTATATATGAAAGATGTCCCAACAATGTTAAATATAAATTGAGCTAATATTAATGAGTTCCTATATTTTTTAAGGGAAATATTAAAGAGAAAGAGAAAGAGTAATATACACTTTAAGGCATAAGGAGTTTTCTAAGGGATTAATGGACATAATATCCAATGTGAAATATTCCTTAATAGTTTTGATATCAAATAAATAATATATTTTGGAAACATTGTTGTCATAGATAATAAATATTTTCTCATGCATACCTCGTGAATATTTGTAGGAAAGATGTAGTTAACCTTTGGGGAGCCATATTACCATATAGAAACATCATATATTGTGACTATTGTTCATTTGTTATTAAAATGACCAAATCTACACATTGCATGCCCAAAAAGGAAGCACAACCTGATATTCGTAACTAATCCCTCTCCTTCCATTTTTCTATCCCTCGAAAACCATTAGGGTTCATCTAGGATGTTTATATATAGGTCAGGAGATCCTTGTATCCAGGGGGACACGAAGGTCAGACCATGTTTTTTGATGTCTTCAACATCTTTTCTGATCTGTTATTCTCTTGAGAAGAGTGTATATTTGGGTTCCCAGTTGTAGCACCAGACATGGAGAGGAGTTTGGGTGTCTCAGTGACCCATCAAGCCTGGAGAGCACCACCTTGCCCCAAGTTTCCAACTTCCTTTCCAAGGACGGTAGTAGAATGCTAGAAGGCCAACTGAGTGGAAAACAACTCATGTATCTATGGGAGGCATCACAAGTCATATAAAGACAAGTGTCATTGGATTGGTGATGCTAGATGGTCTCTGATGAGAAGGGTCTGATCCTAGAATAACCAAATTTTGGACCTTGCTGAATGTCTTCCTCATAACCCTAATGCAATGATGTTAAGCTAAGATTCACCTTCCCCAACCTTCTTCAGCCACCCCAAGGATCTGCCCAACTCCAGTGATAGTAAGAGGATCTTCTCCAATCTTCTCTAGGCCTATAGAGCCCAGGGGAAGGGGGAGACGGCCGACAGTGGGCTCATTCGCTTCGTACGCAAGTGGACGTTGCGAGCAGGGGGAAGCTTAATATGTTATTGACTGTTCTACCCTTAAGCATGTAACAACAAAGTTCAAGGTGTTGAGGGTAAAGTAGGAACTTCATGCAAAATATAACTTGGCTCTAGATATACTTAAATAAAAAGTAAGTTTCATATGTGGCATCTTCCTATTGGCTAGATTATTGTTATGTTGCAAAAACCATAACTAATTATTGGTAGATTGGATCATGACAAGTAATATATGAATTTTGATCAAGAAAATGAGAAGAACACAAATAAAATATCTTTAATCTATAATTATTCTCTCCGTTCTAAAAGTATGAATAAATGGAAACCCTATATTGGATAATAAATTGTTGAAAAAGGTTAAAACCCTCTCTATTAAAATATTATTTGATCTTGTTGAATATAATGACAAATTAGATGAAAGGGGTGATGATGATATGATAATTTCAGTTTCTAAAGTGCCTAATCACATAGTGAATACTTAGGGTGTTAAATGTCAATAATCATGCACATGAAGCAATAGGGTTAAAGGAGCTATTTTTCTATGTTAAAAATGATGATGAGAAACTAGGATTTCTAGAGTGGATAATCCTTAATATATGTAATTAGGATCTTAAACATCAATGATGTAACTTGTTATAATATTAGTGTTCCTACTATGATATAAGTGTTCCTAATGAAATAATATGGTAGATTTGTTAATCATGGCTACACTCAACATGAATTATGGTCGCAAGTCAGTAAATCAATGAACATGGGAATTGGAGTATCAAACCTAACCTTAACGATAACTCAATAACAAGGAAACTTAAACCCTTGATTAGGACCCGAGTAGGGTTTAATATATTTAATGTGATGGTGACTCCTTAGGATTTACATACATGCGGATATAATATGATTTTATGGATTCATCTTTGTTGATAAGATTGCTTAAAAGTAATTGTAGTGTATTCTACATTATAATCTGCATGGCTCACCATCAAGGTATGTTGTTACACCTAAGGGTAATCACTTTAGTTTTTTGATGTTTCTCTGAGGTTTCTCGAGAATTGAACAACTAAAATGTTGGATGTTTATTAAGTTCGGTTCAAACTATAATGCCACTATGATTATCACATAAAAGAAAGATTATGTGAAGAAAATGCCATTTTATATTTGCAAGCATTGTTGAAATATATGTTTGTATTTACTTGCACATTTTTAGAAGCACCCCACGTACCAGCATGGCAACATATTGATCGCCTATTTGTTTCACGCCATTTTAGATATAAGCTGATATACATGATAAGGTCATGAAGCTGAAGATGGAAATGCCATGCAAGCATTAGGGATTTAAAATGGGGATTAGCTAGTTGTTTCTTCTCAGATGTACAATTCTAAGGATAGAAAATTCATGCCAGCATCTTGTATATAATAATTTGAAATAAATGAAATTATCTATTATTTTATATTGTTTGATTAAAATATGGATCCTTGGAAAATTTTGTAGGTAGCGACTCTCATATTTTTGGCGTTCCTTTACTGGGAGTTTCTAAAAAGTGCAGTTGTTACATTTGGCATCTGAGGGAATTATTAGGGTATTTTCTAAAGACAATAGTTTATATAAGGGACCACATCCCTAGGGATGGCTATACTTTTGACCGCAATGCTAGTCATCTTACGAGGACTCTCAACCCATGCATCTTGTCTCGCAAAAGACTAACGATTGCCTTTAGGTTTTCTCCTCATCTTGATTCATGCATTTCTCACCCTCTTTTTTAATAAACAGTAAAAGTAATTTCCCTCCTCATCTTAAATTAGGGTTTTGAGAAGAAGTAGGATTAAGGTAACCCCCTCCTATTAACACAAATGTAATGTGAAAATAACAATGTACATGTAATGCAAAAAATAATAATGTACAAGCAAGGTGGAAAATAATAATGTACATGTCACATGAAAATTATGATGAAATAAAGTTAATTTGTTGTATGGGTTTTAAGGGAAAACCTTACATGGAATAGGGTTGAGTTAGGAAAATTATAGGGGATCAAGGGTATCATAAAACCCTAAGATGTAGGGTGTCAGTTGAGTAGTCCCTAACCTTAACTAAACCCTAATCTTGGGAAAAGGGGAGTAGTGTATACCCATATGAAGCCAATTAGGATAAGAGTAAAAAAAAGAGATACGAAAGACATAATTGGATTTAGGTGACCCAGACTCCCATGCATGAATCTGGAGAAATTTATGCATGATGCGTGTGGAAAAGATTTGAATATACATGAGAAATATAAAATAATCAAGAGTTATACATGAAAAGGAAAACATGAATATAACTTGCTCATCGCCTTAATGTTATCTCTGGAAGGATGAATGGATAAAGAATACTCCCAGTGAGTGAGTATGAATAATCCCAATGAGTGGGTATACCAAAAAAATTGGGCAATTGAGGTTGAGAAGTTATAATAATAATAAAAAAAAGAGTTAGGTGAGTCACTCTTGCATGCATGTGTGAATGTGGAACACACCATTAATGAGAAAAGTTTTAAGAAAATTATGAACAACATGTTATATAAGAATAACTTCTCAGATATTTTTATTGGATGTAAGTGAAATGTGTGGGATGAAAGAAATGTCACTATGGTGATGGATCACATCAGGTCATATGCTTATGTGAGAGAAAGGTACACACTAAGTTGACAGGTGATTAGATCGCTTTGGGCCATATGCTTATGTTACAACCCCAATTTTTGGGTTCATTTGTTGAGAAATGTAATTTCTCATATTAAGGATATTGGAATGAATAATGATATAATGTATTTAGAATAAATGGATTTTTTTTACAATAGCCTTGATGTTTGTGTTGTGGGCTTTATTGGCTATTGGGCCCAAATAACAAGAAAATTCAATTATGAATGAATAATTGAATATTTGAGAAAAGAAAATCGTGGAAACTTTTAGAAGGCAATCCAAAGAGGATTTCGTGCCTCTTGGGTTCCTTGGGTTCTGAGGAGTCCAAAGTTTCATAGAGAATGCAATAAGAAAAGAAAAGATCAATTAAATATTTCTTTGTGAAGAAAGAAATTGAAAATAATGGTAAAATGTGGAAAACAAGTGAAAAGAGGTATAATTGAATTATCCTTGGTGGAATTTCGTATCCCAAGGATTCCTAATGATAAAAAGAATACCAATGAGGAAAATAAAAGAGAAATCCTCAAAAAGAGATATTTTAATAAGAAATAAACATGATAATGCAAAATAATGCATATAGGTGCATTTAGAAGGATAATGAGTATTCCTTAAAAAGTAATTTTGAAAAAATAAAGTTTCTTGCGGTACAAGGAGCCCCAATGAAGGAAGAGGAAAGAGAAAATATTGATAATGTCAAATAAGAAGATAATATGACTCTTAATTAATAAATTACATAGTATTATTAAAAAGGATGTAATTTCTATTAAAAGAAAATAGAAATTCGTGCTAATGGATTAAAGAGCAAGAATAAAGAAGATAAAAGAAGAGATTTACGAATTCGAATACCTAAAGAATATTATCAAAAGAATTAGGAAAGAGAGATAAACATGCTTCCTAATGAAGGAATTGAATTCCTATTAGAAGAGGGATTAGTTTCTTTGTGGGCAAGCACCCCAGTGCATTACTGCACTCCCCCATATAAGGGGTAAGACCTAAGGGCAAGTCCAGGAAAATCCCAAGCACTCTTCTCCCTCCTTCTTCTCCTTTTGTCCAAAACCCTAACGATGGAGGTGTAACCTTTTCCATGGAGCTGAGGGGTCGTGGAGAGGCTACTATAGGGTTGTGTTGCTCCCACAAACTGAGGACAAAATCTCGGTAGTCTTTCCTCCTCGTTGGCCGTGTGCAGTAGTGGTTGCACTGCTGCAAGAGCAGCCACACCTCACTGACCTTGCGCGTAGGTGACCGGCAAACTTGGCCATGGATCCAAGGTGCCTTGTGTGCGCCAGAGCATGGAGGAGACTACAGAATGATCAATCATGGCCTTTGGGTCCAGATCGGGGATCCCAAGCCGCGCCTAGGGCTGCAGGCGGCGACCAGTTTGTGCGTCGAGAGGTTGAAGGCAACCTGCTAACCATTGGACGATTATACCCTCCGGGGGTATGAAAGTCGGGGAACTCAAGCGGGGGCAGTTTCATCATTGGATTATGTTTCCAAATTGTGTGATGCTTTGCATGGAGATAGAGGCGACGTGGTGCTCTCTCATTGGCTGTGGTAAGTGATTTATTGGAAAAATTGTATCTCCATATTGGTAACTCTGATTTGGACAAGTAATATATGAATTTTGATTAGCAGAATGAGAGGAATCCAATAAAAATGATATTAAAGTTTGATACCGTTCCTAATTGCAAAAGTACAATAAGTTGATGAAAAGTGCATTAAAGTTAAGTTAAAAATTCTTTTTGTGATTAAAGGTTGAATCTAGTATGCTTAATGGGTTAATTTAAGTATTAATAACCTGTTGAATGATAATGTCAGATTGGAACCTGATCAAGATGTAAAATTGCATGATTTAGGGTTTCTACCCCATATGAGAATGGTTAAGTATTTAGAAACCCTAATTTAGGGTAAAAGAGGATAAGATCATATTTAATTTGAAAAATGTGAAAATATGTTGTTATATGGTGGTTCTAATCTATTTCGAGCATTAAAGTCCTTAATTTTGCATAAATACCCTAAATGTAGTAATTAGGGTCTTTTTATGAATAAAAGGTGAAATTAATGGCAAAATGAGTTCATATGTTAATTAGACCCTAATAAACTTGGAATTAATAATAGATGCGCATAATGATCTTGTCATGGATTAAAAGGATAAAAATAATAGCTTTAATGTAAAAGAAGCTTAATGAAATTAATTGATGATTAATGTGCCTGTAATATAAAAATAGAGTTATATGTTGTTAAGATAACCTTAATATTGAAGAATAGATGAGATAGTTAGGGTTTTTGAGTAATGGCATAAAATTAGGGTGTAATGTGGTAAAATATGAAGGGAACCCCTAATTGCAAAATGAAACCCTAAAATGGATACACAAACCCTAGAAAGTGAATCCAAGTCAATAAAGTAGATTCTTGATAAAGTGTGTAATAAATAGAGTACATATTCTTTTCAGGAATTATGCCATTGCTTGCTTGGATTGCATTCTTGGTTGGATTTGCTTAATGTTTGTGAAATCATCAAATCAGGTATGTGGTTACACTTATGAATAATCACTTCAGTTTTACGGTGATTTCCGCATGTTTTATCGGTTCCTTGAAAATAACTATTGGATGCTTTTATTTCATGCAACTATAGAGTGACTATGACTATCACTATGAATATACATGTATAACTGGCTGGATTCGGGTCCACCTCTGTGACTTGTAAAGGCTAAAAAGGGGTAACCTAGAGTAAGGTCTAGGTTATCGTGGGTTACAAATTGGGCTACCAAGTGTAGTGTCATGAGACCCATTAGCCTGCCATTAGTTAAGGAGTGGGCTACTTACGAGTAGTGCCATGTGACTCAACCCTAGAAACTGGTTCACCTATAGGTGGGACCATGAGGGGTTTAATGGGGATCTACCATAAGGAAGGTAGTATCCAGGTCCACTACAGGGATAGCACAGAGGATAGGGTACTCATGGATCGTGGAGTTATATTTAAAATGTAATCTTGGTTGTTAAATGATTAATTGAATGATTATGTTGTTATCATAGTTGCACGTTTATTGTTTCCCCCACATACCAGCTTCGGCTGACTGACATTTTGTTTGTCAGCATTTTAGGTTCAAGCCAAAAGGACAAACAATAAATCGTCATATTGCGAAATACATGAAGTAAAATACAAGGAGGATTAGTTAGAATAGAATCAATAAGTGGCTAGAAGTTTAGAGATCCAAGTTTTCAAAAAGTTATGCAAAATTTTATTTTCTTATAGTTTTCCCGTTTAGTCTATTAAAATTTGATAATTATTCTTAGTTAATTTCCGAACCTTTGATCCGGAAGTTATGGGTGCGGCTTCGACCTCTCGGTCTCCCTTAATTGGGGGTTATCGGGTGGTGGGGTTGTAACATTTGGTATCAGATCATAGGTTCCTCAGTTAACCATTAATAATTATTAAATTTTACAAACTCCATAGAACCCAAGGGAGTTATTAGAGGATTATCCAAAAGACGGAGGTGTCTAGAAAAGGATCACGACCGGGGCTGGCAATATTTTCCCCCGCAACGCTAGTCAGAATACGAGGACTCACGGATCCCTGTGACTTCCTGGCCAAAGTCTTAGGGTATGAATCAAAATAAGATACATTTAGGACTTCTCATCTTATTCATCCCTTCTCATCACAAAATTCTGATAAGGACATAAAGGATTAGGGTTTTCTTTCTTCTCCTCACCCTCTTGAGGTATGGATAAGGTTAATAAGGTTTAAGGAATCATCCACGAAATTAATGAAAAGCATGTAAATAAAATGTCATGGACATAAGCTTAATAGATTAAGCACAAATTAAAGAATAGATACATGCTTAGGTCGTATGGCATAAGTTGTCATGTCCTCAGAAGAGACCTGAGGCTAGACCTTCTTGTCAGGAGGATAAGTTAGTCTTGGAGATAGAGATCTCCATTGCAAGTAGACACCTGGCACATCCTCGGAGGATGATGCTAACCCTAACCCTAAGTGAAGGTTAGAGAGAGATGAGTTAGACCAGGTGTTTGAAAGGACATGCCTTTGGGATGCCATATGATCCATGGGTGACCTAGTACCTTTGGCAACCCAACCCTGGGAAGGGTCGTGCATGTTAGGGTAAAGGAGAGCTCCTTAGATGATGATGTTAGTGAAGGACCTTAGAAACCCTATGGGCTTATGCGAGTAAGGCATAGCATGCACCCAGGGTACGTTAGTAGTGGGAGCAAAGGGTTGAAACCCTGACCAGGAGAGTATGAAGGTTGGCTTATGAAATAAGCATACAGAACTATGGATAACCTTGAGCGAACATAAGTTGAATATAGGCTTTATCTAGGTAGGGGCATGATTTTGAAGTTGACCCTTCATGAAGATAGGACCTCTAATGGTGAGGTTGGTTGTAGGGTTAGCTCTAGAAAGAGAGAGCAGGAACCAAGCAAGAAGGTTGGAATCCTAAACTCTCAGATATGTAGGAAGTTGAGGATGATGCGACCTAAGTGGATGATAGTGGTCACCACATGCTTGATCCCTAGAGGTTGATGATGTCTTGGTTTCCATTAAAGGAACCAAACCCTAGAGAGAGGATGAGTCTGCTGGTACCTCTGTATCTATGGTATAGATGAGAAGAAGAGTTCCTTAGACCTGAAGAGGTATAGTAACATGTTATGAGGCCTTGTACCTTTTTGGTTGTCCTTAAGGAGGACCCAACTCTAAGTGTTGCTTGAGTTGAAGGATGACAAGTAGTGCATGCCATGCCTTTTACATGCTTGGTTCGTGGTTAAGAGATAGAGCATGCAGTTGGACACCTACAAGTGAACCTAGGGTTCCTAGGACTAAGAGGGGAAGTGGTGTACCTAATGATCATGATGAGAGTTGAGTTGCTATAGTTTCGAGCATGGTACTCCTCATGTATAGAGGAAAAGGGATGTCCCTTAAGTTTAAGGTATGTTTGATGAACCCCTTAAGTTTAAGACAAACCCCTCCCAGCTAAGTTGATGACATGGGAAGGTATGATCTTGATCCAGTGTTGAGGAAAGAGAACAAGTATGACCTAGCATGATATAGTAGGTGGTCTGCTTGTGCCTTAGTAGCTGTTGGGTTAAGCATGCTCATATGGATGTAAACCCTAGACCTAAGGGTGTTTGTGACCTTGTTATCGAGAGATAGTTTTTCTCCCATCCTGGGAGAGGGACCCCTTTGGTAGGGTGTATATTAGTTTTGTCGGTTTCAGGTAACCTAAAGAGGTCTCATAGGATCTTGAGAAACTAAGTGAAAAGTACATGGTATAAGAATGAACCTGTAGACCCATAGATATCCATCTCTAAGTGCATGTGGATGTGTTACCATGGAGGTAACCGGTAAGGGGCCTGACCAAGGTAGGCAGGCCGCCATGACCCCTATAAAAGGATGGATGTCAGCCCGTGTATACAAAGAGAGATGATGAAGGCTTGGGCAAGGTTCTAAGTTGGACATGTACTATAAATGGAGAATCCTAAGTCTATCCTAGGGTCAGGTAGAGATAAGACCAATGGAAGTAGGAGTTGCCTAATTCCCTAGTTGCACATGACCATAGGGTCGGGAGGTAACAATTATCATTGTCTGAGGGCCATGGGTTAGGAGATTAATCACCTTCATGAACTCATGGGACCCAAAGGGCAGATAAGTAGGGCACTCTCTGGATGCATAAGGGAAGAGGGATGACCCCAAAAGTGTCGGCACCCTATAGATCTAGAGGAGATGACCAAGGGATGTGTGTAAACCTCAGTAGGTTCAAGACTAGTTTTCCATGGAGGTAACTTTGATATCAAAATGATTGTGATATAGAGACATAAGTTGCATGTTTCAACATAGGTTTGAAGGTGTACTGGCAAGGTGGGATGTATTATCTCTACTCATGGAATAGGAAGAACTTTGTATTTGGACGGCTGCCAAATGCTTATTTCCTCTTGTTATGGGAGTGAGAGATAGGATAGTACGCATGCCATACACTAAGGATAAAAGATGATGTGAGTTGGAATGTTGCTACGAGGTATGAGGAAAGAGAAGATAACATACCATGGTAAAGTGAATGATACATGGATGGATTACAAACACTAAGAGAAATGAGGTAGTCACCTTATGAGGATGTTTTCATCTAGAGATATGAGTCATACAAGGTTGAGTTTGATCACCAAAAATATGAGCTCAAAGTGTTTTCAATGAAGATAGACTTAGAGTTCGAGATGATAAGTGAAATACATGGAAGTGTATGTCTTCAATGTTACCTAATACCTAAGGATGTGAAGTGGTAATGGATGCTTTGGTTGAGATATATCTGACTAGTTTGACTAGAAGCTAGAAGAGGTTGTTAGGCTAACCCTAAGTTTGGAAAGGAGATGTGTTTGGCTAACACTCAGATATAACGGGATATGTTGAAAAAGTTAATGATTGTTTGGTTAGCCAGTTTAGTCCTTGATACAATGAAAGGATGGTTGTAGAACCTCCAATGCACGCTTTGGATAGAAACGTGATGAAACCCCGATTAGAGTGATTTAGGGTTTCTGAGGAATCTTGACATATAGGAAATCATGATTGAAGATCACCATATACCGTGGCACTACCCAGATAGTATATGACAATAGCACTTTGGATGCTTAAGATGAGGTTGTAGGTGGTATGTGGCCATGCATGAGAGAAGGTGAAGGATGAGCACCGGTAACCCAGTGAATTGATATAGAGGATAAAGAGTTCTTGAGAGGGAATGGGAGTTCATCACTATGGATGTTGTGATAGGTCTCCCCTGGACCAAGGAAGGTCGAGATGCAATATGGGTTATGGTAGATCGCCTTACCTAGATGACATGAGAAAGAAAGAGTTCTGTCAAGGGACAGATCTGGTTGAACTACTCATGAGAGAGATGGTTCAACTACACCATGAAGCAAGTTCAAAGGTTCTTGAGTTTGACCTAAAGGTTCCCTTCGAAAATGTGGAAGTAGGTACATGAAGGACTCAATGTTAGTACAGTTTATCGCCCCTAACTAATGGTTAGTATGATCCAGACTAAAGGGTCTGATGAGAGCATATGTGCTCATTCAGGGTGATAGCTGGAGATAGTTCTTGTCCTATGTAAGATGTGAAGATAACCACCATAGCCAGTATCAGGATTTAAAGAAGCTCTGTAAGAGAGGTTGTGTCGGTCACCACTTCAGTAAGGTGTTGTTGGTGAAAGGACCACGTGATGGTTAGAAAAGGACCACAGTGTGTGTAGATGAAGTCGCTTTGATTGTGCAATGGCTGAAAGGAGCCTAGAGATGACAAGAGTCGTGAGAGGATGCAAAGTAGACTGACATGCAGTTCACTGTGGGAAATATGTGACATGAAAATCCGACCCCTCTGAGATATAGCTAAGAAAGATGAGTCCCCGATACATGGGTCCATTGATATGGACTGGTGGAGAAGGTTAAGTTTGACCTTACCCCTCAGGATAAAGTAATGTGCGATGAGTTCCATGTGTCCAATTTAGAGCACTATGTGAGGTACCCCGACCATGTGCTGAGCAATGAACCTAGTGAGCCCCAAGGGAGGCTGAAATGGCCTGAGTCACCTGTGCAGTTTATAGACTCTAGGATGAAAGAACTCATAGAAAAGAATATATGATGATAAAGGTTCTTTGAAAGCGTTGTGGGTAAGGTAAAGCCACATAGGGGCCAATGGTGGACATGGAAAAGTCTTATCCTGAATTGTTTGTTTGCTTGATAGAATTTTAAGGACAAAATTCCTATAAGAGGGGAAGGATGTTACAACCCCAATTTTGGGTTCATTTGGTGAGAAATGTAATTTCTCATATTAAGGCTATTTGAATGAATAATGATATCATGTATTTGGAATAAATGGATTTTGTTTACAATAGCCTTGATGTTTGTGTTGTGGGCTTTATTGGCTATTGGGCCCAAATAACAAGAAAATTCAATTAGTGAATGAATAATTGAATATTTGAGAAAAGAAAATTGTGGAAACCTTTAGAAGGCAATCCAAAGAGGATTTTGTGCCTCTTGGGTTCCTTGGGTTATGAGGAGTCCAAAGTTTCATAGAGAATGTAATAAGAAAAGAAATGATCATTTAAATATTTCTTTGTGAAGAAAGAAATTGAAAATAATGGTAAAATGTGGAAAACAAGTGAAAAGAGGTATAATTGAATTATCCTTGGTGGAATTTCGTATCCCAAGGATTCCTAATGATAAAAGGAATGCCAATGAGAAAAATAAAAGAGAAATAAAGAGAAATCCTCAAAAAGAGATATTTTAATTAGAAATAAACATGATAATGCAAAATAATGCATATATGTGCATTTAGAAGGATAATGAGTATTCCTTACAAAGTAATTTCAAAATAATAGAGTTTTTTGGGGTACAAGGAGCCCCAATGAAGGAAGAGGAAAGAGAAAATATCGATAATGTCAAATAAGAAGATAATATGATTCTTAATTAATGAATTTCATAGTATTATTAAAAAGGATGTAATTTCTATTAAAAGAAAATAGAAATTCGTGCTAATGGATTAAAGAGCAAGAATAAAGAAGATAAAAGAAGAAATTTTCAAATTCTAATACCTAAAGAATATTATCAAAAGAATTAGGAAAGAGAGAGAAACATGCTTCCTAATGAAGGAATTGAATTCCTATTAGAAGAGGGATTGGTTGCTTCGTGGGCAAGCACCCCAGGGCGTTACTACACTCCCCCAATTAAGGGGTAAGACCTAGGGGCTAGTCCAGGAAAATCTTGAGCACTCTTCTCCCTCCTTCTTCTCCTTTTGTCCAAAACCCTAACAAAGGAGGTGTAACCTTTTCCCTAGATATGAGGGGTCATGGAGAGGCTACTATAGGGCCGTGCTGCTTCCACGAACTCAGGGGAAAAGCTCGGTAGTCTTTGCTCCTCACTGGTCGTGTGCAGCAGTAGCCGCACTGCTGCAAGAGCAGCCACACCTCAGTGACCTTGCACACGGGTGACTGGCCATCTTAGCCATGGAACCAAGGTGCCTTGTGTGCGCTGGAGCATGACGGAGACTAGAGAACGATCAATCATGGCCTTCGGGTCCAGACCGGGGAGCCCAAGCCACGCCTAGGGCTGCAGACGGCGGCCAATTCGTGCATCGAGAGGTTGAAGGCAACCTGCTGACCATTGAATGGTTATACCCTCTTGGGGTATGAAGGTCAGGGAACTCAAGTGGGGGCAGTTTCATCATTGGATTATGTTTCCAAATCGCGTGATGCTTTGCATGGAGATAGAGGCGACCTGGCGCCCTCTCATTGGCTGTGGTAAGTGATTTATTGCAAAAATCATATCTCCATATTGGTAACTCCGATTAGGACAAGTAATATATGAATTTTGATCAGGAGAATGAGAGGAATCCAATAAAAATGATATGAAAGTTTGATTCCGTTCCTAATTGTAAAAGTACAATAAGTTGATGAAAAGTGCATTAAAGTTAAGTTAAAACCCTTTTTGTGATTAAAGGTTGAATCTAGTATGCTTAATGGGTTAATTTAAGTATTAATAACCTGTTGAATGATAATGTTAGATTGGAACCTGATCTAGATGTAAAATTGCATGATTTAGGGTTTTTACCCCATATGAGAATGGTTAAGTATTTAGAAACCCTAATTTAGGGTAAAAGAGGATAAGATCATATTTCATTTTAAAAATGTGAAAATATGTTGTTATATGGTGGTTCTAATCTATTTTGAGCATTAAAGTCTTTAATTTTGCATAAATACCCCAAAATGTAGTAATTAGGGTTTTTTCATGAATAAAAGGTGAAATTGATGGAAAAATGAGTTCATATGTTAATTAGACCCTAATAAACTTGGAATTAATGATAGATGTGCATAATGATCTTTTCATGGATTAAAAGGATAAAACTAATAGCTTTAATGTAAAAGAAGCTTAATGAAATTAATTGATGATTAATGTGCCTGTAATATAAAAATAGAGTTATATGTTGTTAAGATAACCTTAATATTGAATAATAGATGAGATAGTTAGGGTTTATGAGTAATGGCATAAAATTAGGGTGTAATGTGGTAAAAGATGAAGGGAAACCCTAATTGCAAAATGAAACCCTAAAATGGATACAAAAACCCTAGAAAGTGAATCCAAGTCAATAAAGTAGATTCTTGATAAAGTGTGTAACAAATAGAGTACATATTATTTTCAGGAATTATGTGATTGCTTGCTTGGATAGCATTCTTCGTTGGATTTGCTTAATGTTTGTGAAATCATCAAATCAGGTATGTGGTTACGCTTATGAATAATCACTTTAGTTTCACGGTGATTTCTGCATGTTTTATCGGTTGCTTGAAAATAACTGTTGGATGCTTTTATTTCATGCAACTATAGAGTGACTATGACTATCACTATGAATATACATGTATAACTGGCTAGATCCGGGTCCACCTCTGTGACTTGTAAAGGCTAAAAAGGGGTAACCTAGAGTAAGGTCTAGGTTATCGTGGGTTAGAAATTGGGCTACCAAGTGTAGTGCCATGAGACCCATTAGCCTGCCATGAGTTAAGGAGTGGGCTACTTACGAGTAGTGCCATGTGACTCAACCCTAGAAACTGGTTCACCTATAGGTGGGACCATGAGGGGTTTAATGGGGATCTACCATAAGGAAGGTAGTATCCAGGTCCACTGTAGGGATAGCACAGAGGATAGGGTACTCATGGATCGCAGAGTTATATTTAAAACGTAATCTTGGTTGTTAAATGATTAATTGAATGATTACGTTGTTATCATAGTTGCACATTTATTGTTTCCCACACATACTAGCTTTGACTGACTGACATTTTGTTTGTCGACGTTTTAGGTTGAAGTCAAAAGGACAAACAGTAAATCGTCATATTGCGAAATACATGAAGTAAAATACAAGGAGGATTAGTTAGAATAGAATCCATAAGTGGATAGAAGTTTAGAGATCCTAGTTTTCAAAAAGGTATTGAAAAATTTATTTTCTTACAATTTTCCTGTTAGTCTGTTAAAATTTGATAATTATTCTTGGTTAATTGTCGAACCTTTGATCCGGAAGTCATGGGTGCGGCTTCGACCTCTTGGTCTCCCTTAATTGGGGGTTATCGAGAGAAAGTTCCACATTAAGTTTACAAGTGATTGGGCTAAGGCCTATATTGAGTCCACTATAGGGACCACCCTAGAGAAAGGGTTCTCTACATGAATACTCCAAAAAAGAGTTTCCCACAGAGAAAAGTTGAGAAGTTAGAAAGAAAATGCATGGTTATATACATGAGAAACATAAATAATGAATGGTTATGCATACAAATGAAAATCTAAATATAACTTTCTCGAACCCCTCATACCACCTCTAGATGTTTAAATAAATGATGATTAAGCCCATGGTGTAGAGGATCATCGATGGTCATCCGCCTGAATAGGGGAAGACTGATATGGAGCCAAGAAGGTGGTCTAACGCCCACTGAAAAAACCTAGAAAGGAGGTATCCCAGAGGTTGAGTAAAAATGGGTTGAGAAGTTTTAATTAAAACAATGAATAAAGATGAAAATATGAAACCTTTAGGGCTACTGTGCCAACCTGGGGTGGGTCAACCCAAGAGTGGGAAGATGACCTATGGGGGAGGCAAAACCTTAGACCTTGGGGTCATGTTGTGGATAGAGAGCCTAACTTCCTCCTATGATCCATGAAGGTACCCTAGGTTAGGTCCTTCCCTAAAAATGTAAGATAACAAAATTAGTTTAAAGTTTGACGTAATCTTAACTGTCACATAAAGTGTGAAGAACTAAGGATATAAATATGAAAGAACATATATTGAGTATCATTATTTGAACCCAAGTATGCCATCTTTGAGGAACATGAGGAAAAGTCATTATGGAAGTGGTTGATCATATGAGACCGATCTCGAAAAAGAAATGTTGCCATGAGTCGAATGAGGTGACATAAAGTGAATAATGAGCATTACAAGATATGGAGGAATCCAATTCAAAGAATTGCATAGGAAAATAATGTGCTTGTGATGAACCCTTGGGAAGGGTAGAGCCTGAAGTCAATCCTAAGGTCAAGTAGGGAGTATTTTAGGTACATGAACCAATGGGTTAGGAGTTGATTGTTCTTTGAATGCACAATACAATCTGGTCAAGAGGTAACATATACATTTTCCCGAGGCCCATGTCTAAGGTGATTGGCCACTTTCATGATGTTCATGTGGCCCAATGGGTAAATGTGAGAGGCACTCTCTAGATGCATAAGGATGAGATCACTCCAAAAGCACATTTAACCCTAGAGACATCAAGGAAGTCTATGTCTCATAATACCCAAGGTGGCATTGTAAAAGATATAAGAAGTCATGTAATAGTGAAAGGAGTTGAGTACAAACGTAAGAGTGAAAAAGAATTTGACTTCATAAAAGATAAGAATGTTTTGAAATTAAAAAACATGTATGTTTTAGAGTCATGTTGAGAACTATTCAACCTAAAATGAGAAAATATGAGGTAATGTGTGGATATACCATCTCTACTCTTATAATAAAATGAATTTTGTATTTTGTCTGTAGTCAAATGCTTATTTCTTTCCATTATGAGTGAGAGAAATTGGGTAAATACATATTACGCTTAAAATTGAGATATGAGAATGAATATCCTAAGTTGAAAGTTTAATGGCATACTAGGCATTTGAGGTGTTACCTCACCTTTATGTAATAATAAATGAAGAATAGGTTGGAAACCTAGGTAAAAAGTTAATCATCAAGTGAAATTAAAATCACAAAATGAAAATTGAAATCAATAAGAGATCATAAAATGTAAATGCTAAGAATGTGGAGATACCTTGAATTGAATTTGAGTACTGATCTTAGTCATAACATGTGGAATTTACATATCACTAAAAGTTGTTAAATAACTCTAAGTAGGGTTTCTAACCCTAAGGTTTGAAACTAAGATGAGTTATCATTCACCTTAAACATATTGTGTGTGAATTTTGGGTCAAAATTCTTTTTTAAGGAGGGGTGAATGTTATATCCTCAATTTTGATGAAATTGATTAATATGAATATAAATCATGAGTTAATAAATAGTTCCCAAATGGTACTATTGGTGGAATAATAATGTTCGTATAGCACAAGTTAAAGAAACAAGAGGAATTTCTTGCGACCTAAGGTTTTCTTTAGTTCATTAACAAATTTGAATAAGAGAATGAAAGGAAAATCCAATAATAAATGGATTTCTAAAGTAATGGAAAACTAATATTGTTAAATATGGAATATTGTGAATACTCTAGAAAAGAGAGTTTTCTATCATAAATAAAAAGTGGTGACTTGGGTAATCGTTAGATAATTGATATATTGCCAAAAGAAAATGTGGTGTTTTAGATAATTAAAAGTGTAATTATCTAGCTAGTTTGGCAAAATATGTTTTTGGACATCAACTAATATTATTTTTCTCTAACGTTTGGTAAAATTAAAAATAATTATGAAAAGAAAGATAATTCTAGAGGAAAAGGATATTGCATGAGATAATGACAATAATGTTTAAAACGGGACAAGTTTTGTATATGAAAGATGTCCCAACAATGTTAAATATAAATTGGGATAATATTAATGAGTTCCTATATTTTTTATTTAAGGGAAATATTAAAGAGAAAGATAAAGAGTAATCTACACTTTAAGGTATAAGGAGCTTTCCAAGGGATTAATCACATATTATCCAATGTGTAATATTCCTTAATAGTTTTTGTTGTCAAAGAAAGAATATATTTTGGAAACACTTTTAGGAAAGATAATAAATATCTGTCCATGCATACCTTGTGAATATTTTTAGGAAAGAGGATGTTAACCTTTGGAGAGCCATATTACCATATAGGAAAATCATATATTGTGACTATAGTGCCATTGTTACTGAAACAATTAAATCTACATGCCCAAAAAGGAAGCATGGCCTAATATCTATAACTTCTCCCTCTCCATCCATTTTTCCATCCCTCAGAAACCATTAGGGTTCATCTAGGATGTATATATATAGGCCAAGAGATCCTTGTATCCAGGGGAACACCAAGGTCTGACCATGTGTTTGGATGCCATTAACATCTTTTCCGATCTCCTCTTCTCTTGAGAAGAGTGTATGTCTAGGCTCCCAGTTGTAGCACCAGAGGTGGAGAGGAGTTTGAGTGTCTACGAGACCCCTCAAGCCCAGAGAGTGTCACCTTGTCCCAGGCGTTCAACTTCCTTACCATGGGTGGTAGAAGAATACAGGAAGGCCAATTGAACAACAAATGGTTCATAGATCTGTGGGAGGCTTCGCAAGCTATAGAAAGACAAGTGTTGTTGGATTCACGATGTTCGACGGTATCTGATGAGACGGGTCTGATGCTTGAACGACCATGTTTTGGACCTAGTTGGATATCTTCCTCATAACCCTAATGGAGCGGTGTGAAGTTGAGCTTAACCTTGCCTAACCATCTTCGACTGTCCCAAGGGTCTTCCCAGATCTAGCAGTAGAAAGGGGAACCACTTCAATCTTCTCTAGGTCTATAGAGCCCAGAGGAAGGGGGAGACGGTCGACAATGGGCTCATCTGTGGCGTACGCAGGTGGACGTCGTGAGCAAGGAGAAGCTTAGGATTCTATTGACTGGCCTGCCCATTAGCGTGTAACAACATAGTTCACGTCGTAAGGGAAAAGTAGGAACTTCACTCAAAATATAAATAGGCTCTAAATATACTTAAATTAAAAGTAAGTTGCCTACGTGCCATTTTCCTATTGGCTAGTTTATGTTTTTTGAAAACCATAACTAATTATTGGTAGATTGGATCATGACAAGTTATATATGAATTTTGATTAGGAAAATGAGAAGAACACAAATAAAACATCTTTAATGTCTAATTATGCTCCTTGTTCCAAAAGTAGGGTAATATATGTGTTTAAGATAAGAACAATAAATGGAAACCCTAGATTGGATAATAAAGTGCTGAAAAGGTTAAAACCCTCTCTTTTAAGATATTATTTGATCTTACTAAATATAATGACAATTAAGATGAAGATGGTGATGATGATATGATAATATGAGTTTCTAAAGTGCCTAATCACATATAATGAATACTTAGGGTGTTAAATGTCAATAATCATGCATATGAAGCAATAAGGGTAAAGGTGCTATTTTTCTATGTTGATAATGATGACAAGAAACTAGGATTTATAGAGTGGATAATCCTAAATATATGTAATTAGGATCTTAAACATTAATGATGTAACTTGTTATAAACTTAGTGTGCTTAATATGATATAAGTGTTCCTAATTTAATAATATGGTAGGTTTGTTAATCATGGATACACTCAACATGGATTAGAGTCGCAAGTCAGTTAATAAATGAACATGGGAATTGGAGTATTAAACATGACCTTAATGATAACTCGATAACAAGGAAACCTAAACCCTAGACTAGGACTCAAGTAGGGTTTAATATATTTAATGTGATGGTGAATCTATAGGATTTACATACATGCATATACTATATGATTGTCTGGATTCATCTTTGTTGATTAGATTGATTGAAAGTAATTGAAGTATATTCTGCATGATAATCTGCATGGCTCACCATCAAGGTATGTGGTTACACCTAAGGTTTTTTATTAGATAAGCTAGAGGGTTTCTATTTATCTCGCCCCTCTCAAGCAAGCAATATCGTCATGGACAGTACACTCATCTGGAATATTAGTAGAATTAAACTCGGTAGTACTACTACCATTACAAGCATCTAAGTTGATTACATTCACTAAGACTAATGGAGGATTTCTATAGAAATAAAAGCCTCCAGTGTTTTTGAGGTGAAACTTAGCTAACTGATCAGTTGCCTAATTACCTTCTCTTCCAACATATGAATAAGACCAGTCAGGTTTCCAATTCTGTCTGACAGTTGCTATCCATCTCGCCAACATAGGGTTATCTAATGTATTGTTTTCTAGTGCATTGATAACATTCATGGAATCTGACTCAAAGTATAGCCTGTTACCTGCAAATGCCAGTCCTACCTCCGAAGAAAGGGCAATGGCTTGAGCCTCTTCCTCAAGTGCACTCCTGGCCATTGTTGTCTTGCCCCATCCTCCTCTCCAGTTTCCATTAATATCCCGGCATACAACAACAAGAGCAGATTGAAGAGTATGTGAGTTGAAGGTTGCGTCTGTATTGAACTTTAGAGACTTCTTCAACTAAAATGTTGGATATTTATTTAGTTATATTCAAACATAATGCCACTATGACTATCACATAAAAGTTTGATTATGTGAAGAAAATGTCATTTTATATTTGCAAGCATTTGTTGGAATATATGTTGTTATTTTCTTACACATTTTTGGATACACCCCACGTACCAATATGGTAACATACTTATCACATATTTGTTTCACGTTGTTTTAGATATAAGATGATATACATGATAAAGGATAAGAAGCTAAAGATGGAAATGTCATTAAAGAACTAGAGATTTAAAAGGAGGATTAGCTAGTTATTTCTTCTCATTGTATAGTTTTGAGGATAGAAAGTTCCTGTAAACATCTTGTATATAATATTTTGAAATAAATAAAATTATATGCTATTTTATATTGTTTGATTAAAATTTGGATCCTTGAGAAATTTTGTAGGTTATGGCTCTCATCTTTTTTGCCATCCTTAATTGGGGGTTGTTGAAAAGTGAGGTCGTTACACACGTTCAATTTGATTCTAGCTATTGATCATGATTTTGGTCATAGTTGATCTAAATTTTGTCTTGTTAAGATTTGATTCTATCTAGGAGAACTGATTCCATAATTTATATGTCACAGTTGAGCTATGGTTCTAGGATCCGTCTACTGGATAAAGAATAAGAACAAAGAAAGAAGAAAGTAACCTTCGATTAAGCTTCCTCCAAGCTTTGACCAAAGCAAAAATGAGAGAAAGAAAGAGAATCCATCAATTTAGACTTATGTTAATTATTCTATAGCTAGGTCTACTATTGTCCCACATTCTTCATATGCTTCCTTAAAATCACCCTAGGAATCACCTTTCCATGTGTAAAGATTTGAAACACAAACCCAATGAAATACATTTCTTTGTATCCCAAAAAGTATAGCTAAGAATATGACCATTTTTGTGATTGATTGTGTTGGGTGGCACCCACAACACTTCCATCAATTTGTGGGTCCATTAGAAGGCAATTCTTTGGTTGATGGGCCATCGATTGATAGGTTATTAGTTGTCAACCGATGGAAATTTTGTGTGATTACCAAAAATGTCATAACTCTCTTGTTTAACTTTGATTTGGTTCACTCTTTCATTGTTGGATTCATAATTGAATTCTCTATAAATCAACAACAAAAGTTTGATAAATTTCAAATGATAAATTTTATATCAATTTATTCCTCAAATATCCACAATTTTCTTTCCGCATACATATGTAGGCTATTACTATATAAATTAAAGGCTCAAATTTCGTAGTATGCCCAAAGTGATTTTGACTTGGCAAAGAACAAATTAAATGTTTAATTGACCATAATTTCATGCATTACACTAGTAAAGTTGTAGTCACTAATGAAGTTGTAATTAAGGCTAAAGTTATCATTAACCTGAAGATTACTAAATAAGAAAGATATGAGTTCCAACATTGTACACTGAAAATTTGTCTTATCATGATGAGAAACATGGGGTTTCCAGCATGATGGATTGGGTGGATTGACACTTGTTTTGATTCTTAATTTTTCCAAGTGCTCATAAATGGTGTTCGCTCCTATCTTTTCATGGGTACTAATGACATTGTATATGGTGACTCCATAGCACCTTACCTATATGTAATTGATATGCATGGATTTAGATCCTTGATTAAATTTTGTGGAGGATAGAAGAGTTTATATGTTGAACACTCTCAGGAATTTTGGTCTTTCTCATCTAATATTTTTTGATGACCTACAAATTTTCGATAAAGGGAATAATTCAAATGCCAAATCTATAAAGGAAGTCCTTCATCCTTTCGGTGAAGTCTCTGTGTTAAAGTTGAACCCAAGTAAGAGAAAAGTTTTTCTCAGTAAGAATGTTAGTGATGATGGAATTGTGGATTCGTTGAATATTGGATGGAGGTAGTTACCTATGAATCACCTTGGTGTACCGTTGTTTTCTAGTATATTAATGAAGAGTACGTGTTATCCTATTATAGGCATGGTAAAGATGAAACTGAATTCTTAGAAAAGTAAGTTGTTGTTGATGGCTCGTAGATTGGAATTAGTGAACTCTACTTTGGCCTCGTACTATATATTTTTTGTCTACTGCATTTCCTATCCCTAAAGCTACCTTTAAATTTTTTGAAGAATATCTTTAGAAACATCTTGTGGTTAGATAGTAAGGAGAAGAAAAACAGTCACATTGTCTCTTGGAACAATGTCTATAAGAAGGAGGAAAAGGGTCTTGGCATCTGACCGATTGAGGATTGGTTAAATGTTGGTTTGATCATGAATCTTTTGAGTTTGGACTTGAATAAAGACTCATTATAGGTCAAATGGATCCATAAATTGTAGGTTATAAATGCCTCTGTGTGGTGCTACAAACCTGATCCAAGGATCTTATGACTATGGAAGAAGATCCTTGTAGTCAGAGATGATCATCTATGTAATTTTCATCAAAAAGTGGGAGTTGGTTAAATCCTCCGATTGTTGAAGGACCATTGGTGTAGAGGAGGTGAAGACTGGTCTACATCCATGGGGAACAAACTATGTTCGGGCTTCTATAAGGAAGTATTAGCAAAGTTGTTAAATGCAACCTAGATGGTACATGGTTCTTTCTAGATATTTTGTGGTTCTAGTGATACTTTATATTAACTACTTCAATATCATGAATAAATGTAGTGATGAAGTTGACAGAGTTATTTTTAAAGGAAAAAACAAGCTAAGTTTAAGGACAGATGAAATGCCTGTAGGGAAATTTCTAAAGTGGTTTTCTAGTCTAAATGGCTCTAGTCCAATATCATTGCTGGAAGAATTGTCATATTTCAATGGAAAGGGTTTCTGCATAGGCTTCCTGCTCAAGATATGCTCATGTATTTCAGTTTTTTTTGTATCCAGCTGTATACTTTGTTGTGAGCATGAAGGGACCATATCCATCTATTTTTCAGATGTTCCTTTTCTGCAAAGATAAGATTCTATATGCATCTCTATGTAAGAATAGTTAATTGTTCATAGGAACTTTTGAATATTAGCAATGAGGCAAAGATTACTATTTCTTTGCTAGTTGATGTGATTTGGCATGAGAGGAATATGAGCATTTTTTCTTATGTCTTCAATGATATGGATGTTGTTTGGTCTTGAGTGAAAACTGATAAGGAGTTGTTTTTGTAGTAGTGTCTCTTATATGTTACATCTATAGTTTTTTTTTCCAATTTTTTGGAGGATAGATCGGTGTTTTTTTTGTCTTCCTTTACTTGTATATATATACCTTGTATATATATACCTTGTAGATATAAACCACAAAAGCAATAAAAAGAAAGGAGGAAGAGCACTTTGTTCAGAAAAAAATACATAAATGAATTATTATTCACTTTTCCCTAGAAGCCTAAATATGCGTACACATGTATATGTGCTCTAAACATGTTTATAACTGATATTTATATGGTGAACTTACACTATGTTTTGTACACAATGAATGAAGGGGAGGGGAAGGGAGGGGAGGGAAGGGGGCATTTATTTTGGTCTATTTGGTTAGCATGGGAGGGGAAAGGTAGAGAACATTAAAAAAATATGTCATTAGTTAATAAGCCATATTATTCCAAAAGGTTACATACACTACACACATATGAGTATATAAAAAATCATGATAATTCCAACTCACATGTCACATGATCAATTTTTTTTCATATAATTATTTTATTAACGAAGAAGATACATTTCTTATGTCAAACGTGACGTAAAAATATTATTGATGCAAATACAAACTACCACTTCTTTTTTTATATATATTTTGGTTATACATGTACTTACTTCCGTATTTATAACTTTTCCTCCATCAATAAATTGAGAATTCCCTCCACTTTCGTCTATAATTTCATCACTTATTCTATTTTTCCTTATGTCATTACGAAAATCCTATCATAACGCATTGATGCCCTCATGCATTCCTGAAGCGGGTCAGTAAGCGATATTACCGCTAGTCTGAGGTGGTTTTCCCAGCTGGGGGCCCCATTTTTTTTTGCCACATGGCATAGTTGCAAAGAAAGTAGCACAAAAATGAAAAATATGAATAAATTTTGATCCGTAATGAATTTTTTGACAAAAAAAACCATTGGACTCATTACAAAAAATCTAATCTAACAAAACCAATATTGATATACTTTGAAAAAAATAATATCTATGCCTTTTTACAAATATTGGGCGCATTATGCAAAAAAATGTATTCTTTTGTTATTTATGCACAACATTTAAAAAGTAGGCACATTCACACTATAATTGACGCATTAGCACCATAATTGGGCACTTTTATACAAATATTATATGCATCATCTTAAGATTTGTGCTAATTTACTATTTATGCACAACATCTATGTACGCACATTCACACTCATAATTGGGTTCATTCACACCATAATTGGGCACATTCAATCAAAAGTGTGCGCATTCAATCAAAAGTGGTGCATTCAATAAAAAGGGCACATTGAGGGCATTACTACGCACATTCATTCAAAAGCGGGCACATTTAACCAAAAGTGGGCGCATTTCAGGGAAGTGTGCGCATTCATTCAAAGTGGGTACATTCAATCAAAATTGGGCGCATTGAGGGAATTACTAGGCGTATTCAATCAAAAGTAGGTGCATTCAGGGAAATAGTGTGTGCATACATTCAAAAGTGGGTGCATTTAATCAATAGTGGGTGCATTCAGGGCAACATTGTGTGCATTCATTCAAAAGTGGGCGCATTCAATCTAAAGTGGGTGCATTCAATCAAAATTGGGCACATTGAGGGCATTACTAGGTGTATTCAATCAAAAGTGGATGCATTGAGGGCAATTATGTGTGCATACATTCAAAAGTGGGCGCATCTAACCAAAAGTGGGAACATTCAGGGCAATAGTTTGCACATTCAATCAAAAGTGGGTGCATTCAATCAAAATTTGGCACATTGAGGGCATTACTAGGCGTATTCAATCAAAAGTGGGCACATTCAAGGCAATAGTGTGAGCATACATTCAAAAGTGGGAAAATTTAACCAAAAGTGGGCGCATTTAGGGCAATAGTGTGCACATTTATTCAAATGTGAGCGCATTCAATCAAAATTGGGCGCATTGAGGGCATTACTAGGTGTATTCGATCAATAGTGGACGCATTTAGGGCAATAGTATGCTAATACATTCAAAAGTGGGCACATTTAACCAAAAGTGGCCGCATTCAGGGCAATAGTGTGCACATTCATTCAAAAGTGGACATTCAATCAAAATTGGATGCATTGAGGGCATTACTAAGCGTACTCAATCAAAAGTGGATGCATTCAGGGCAATAGTGTTTGCATACATTCAAAAGTGGGTGCATTTAACCAAAAGTAGGCGCATTCAGGGCAATAGTGTGCACATTCATTCAAAAGTGGGTGCATTCAATCAAAACTGGGCTCATTGAGGGAATTACTAGGCGTATTCAATCAAAAGTAGGCACATTCAGGGCAATAGTGTGCACATACATTCAAAAGTGGGCGCATTTAAGCAAAAGTGGGCACATTCAGGGAAGTAGTGCGCACATTCATTCAAAATTGGGTGCATTCAATCAAAAGTGGGCACATTCAATCAAAATTGGTCGCCATGAGGGCATTACTAGGTGTATTCAATCAAAAGTGGGTGAATTCAGGGCAATAGTGTGTGCATACATTCAAAAGTGGGTGCATTTAACCAAAAGTGGGCACATTTAGGGAAATAGTGTGAGCATTCATTCAAAAGTGGGCACATTCAATCAACAGTGGGTGCATTCAATCAAAATTGGATGCGTTGAGTGCAATACTAGGCATATTCAATCAAACGTGGGCGCATTCAGGGTAATAGTGTGAGCATACATTCAAAAGTGGGAACATTTAACCAAAAGTGGGCGCATTCAGGGCAATAGTGTGCACATTCAATCAAAATTGGGTGCATTGATGGCATTACTAGGCGAATTCAATCAAAAGTGGACACATTCAGAGCAATAGTGTGTGTATATATTCAAAAGTGGGCGCATTCAGGGCAATATCGTGCACATTCATTCAAAAGTGGGTGCATTCAATCAAAATTGGGCGCATTGAGGGCATTACTAGGCGTATTCAATCAAAAGTGGGCAGATTCAGGGCAATAGTGTACGCATACATTCAAAAGTGTGTGCATTTAACCAAAAGTGGGTGCATTCAGGGCAATAGTGTGCGTATTCATTCAAAAGTAGGAACATTCAACCAAAAGTGGGCGCATTCAGGGCAATAGTGTGCACATTCATTCAAAAGTGGGCGCATTAAATCAAAAGTGGGTGCATTCAATCAAAATTGGCCACATTGAGGACATTACTAGGTGTATTCAATCAAAAGTGGGTGCATTCTGGGCAATAGTGGGAGCATACATTCAAAAGTGGGCATAGTTAACCAAAAGTGGGCGCATTCAGGGCAATAGTGTTTGCATTCATTCAAAAGTGGGTGCATTCAATCAAAAGTGGGCACATTCAATTAAAATTGTTCCCATTGAGGGCATTACTAGGCATATTCAATCAAATTTGGGCACATTCAGGGCAATAGTGTGCGCGTACATTCAAAAGTGCGCCCATTTAGGGCATTACTAGGCACATTCACTCAAAAGTAGGCGCATTGAGGGCATTACTAGGCGCAATCAATTAAAAGTGGGTGCATTCACTCAAAAGTGGGTGCATTGAGGGCATTACTAGGTGCATTCAACCAAAAGTGGGCGCATTCACTCAAAAATGGGCACATTAAGGGCATTACTAGGCGCATTCAATCAAAAGTGAGCGCATTCACTCAAAAGTGGGTGCATTGAGGGCATTACTAGGCGCATTCAATCAAAAGTGGGTGCATTCACTCAAAAGTGGGCGTTTTCAGGGCATTACTAGGTGTGTTCAATCAAAAGTGGGTGCATTCACTCAAAAGTGGGCGCATTGAAGGCATTACTAGGCACATTCAATCAAAAGTGGACGCATTGAGGGCATTACTAGGCACATTCAATCAAAAGTGTGTGCATTCACTCAGAAGTGGGCGCATTGAGGGCATTACTAGGCACATTCAATCAAAAGTGGGTGCATTGAGGGTATTATTAGGCACATTCAATCAAAAGTGGGCGTACATAGGATAATAGTGTTAATGTGCTAATTATAGTGTGAATGCGCCTACTTCTTTAATGTTGAGCATAAATTACAATAGAACACAAATTTTTGCATAATGCACATTAAATAAAAAGTGGGTGCATTCAATCAAAATTGATATTTAGGCACATTCTCACTCCTTTATTTTTATTTTTCGTAGTCGCAAAAAAGCATACATATAATTTTTTAAAAATATATCAATATTGGTCTTGTTAGATTAGATTTTTCGTAACGAGACCAGCGATTTTTATTTTATAAAAAAAATTCATTACGAATCAAAAGTTATTCATATTTTTCATTTTTTTACTCTTTTGTGTGCAACAATGCCATGTGACAAAAAAAGTAAAATGGGCCAGGATGGGGAAACCAACCCAGCCCAAGTGAAAAACTGGCGAGTTGGGTGGTATTGCCCCACGTTCGAAACGCATCACGGGCATGAGGCGTGAGGGAAATAAAACCCATGTCATTATGTTAAAAGGATTTATTTATCTCAAACTTTTCTTATTCTCTTTCAACATTTTTTGTAGACATTCTAAGATTTTTTTTAAATTATGCACTACATTCATTCTAGTTTCCTTTTATTTTTAATTTTACTCTAATTTTCCCTCCAACTTCCCCCAACATTTTGTATTTCCTCCAGATAAGGTAAGAGACTACATACTCTTTTTTCTCATTGGTTGTGAGTTATATAAGTATTTCCTGTCATATTAATTATAGTTTCCCTCCACATTCTATATTTCCCTCTAAACTTTATAATAAATTTTCTACCAAGACTTTTCTCTTTCCCTTGTCTCCACTCCGATTTGGTGGGGGAAAAAGTGGTTGGAAATATACTTGACTCGTTCCCTTCCATTCTCTTCCCTTCCCCTTCACCATGTGCAACCAAACAGCTTAAGCCCTTTCCCCTCCCCTCCATTCACGACGTACCAAACATGTCGTTAAAGAAACTAATATTCTAAACAGAATATGAGCATTTTTTTCCGATGTCTCCAAGGATATGAATGTTGTTGCTTGAAGCTGTGTTTGGTACGTGGTGACAAAATTGATGGTGATGGTGATGGGGATGGTAATGGTGATAGGGACGGTGATGGTGATAGGAAAATTATTAAAATGTGTTGTTTGATAACATGTGCATGATGATAGGGATGGTGATGGTAAAAAACTTAAAAAATATTTTTGTTACATGGTTATAGTGATGGGGAGGAGAATTTTTTTTATAAAAAAACACCCTACACAAGTAAGAATCACATTTATTAGAATATTTTTTTTACACATTTGTCTAAATAAGTAGTGAAGTCTTTAAAGAAACTTTTTTCACCAGGATTCACCATGTTTTTTCATGGGGACAAAAAAAGATCAAAATTCACCATGATTCCGTATCACCATGGCAAACAAACAATATTTTTATTTCACCATCATTCCCTATCAACATGATTCACCACGTAACAAACGCAGCCGGAGAGTGAAAGCTGAGAGGAGTTGTTTTTCCATTAGCGTCTCTTCTGTTATATGTATAGCATTTTTCAGTTTGTTGGTGGATAGATAGATGGTTCTTTTGTCTTCCTTTAATTGTATATACTTTGTACATATAAACCACAAAAAGCAATAAAAAGAAAGGAGGAGGCGCGCTTTGTTCAGCAAAAGAAAGATACAGAAACGAACTACTATTCAGTTTGCACTAGAAGCCTGAACACGTTTAAAACTTATATTTAGACGGCGGGCTTAAAGAAAATCAATATTCTAAACAGCACGAGTGTCATCCACGGCAGAAACATATAGAATTCTGAAAATCTTCTGTGTCGAGATTGATCAGGAATGGGGTCGGGTCAGTTCCCTTGTTCTTTTGCCAAACAGCGACCATACAAGAACAGACCAGATGGAAGAAGAGGCGTCCATGTGTTGTTAAAACAATGTGAAGACGCATTTCCTTTGACGTGGAACGTAGCAATCAGCGCAGGCGCCGCACCGGGACTCCGTTCAAGGTCCGCCGCACGCCAAGATTGTCAAGGCAAAACCATGACGAACGACCGGAAATGGCTGATTGACATCTTATTGTGGGTCAGTTGTTTTATTGTGCTGGGATAAGAATACAGCTGGCTTGCTTGACTAGTCAAGACCGGAAATGGCTGAATCCAGAGAAAAGGATAATAAGCTTCGTCGGCCGTGTCAGGCGTAACAATGTTGCCGCGCTTGGAAGACTCGACCAATTCCCCGACATCGCATGTGCGTGTTGTGCTGGTTTTGCGGCCTAGCTAAATTCTTCAGCTACTCTAGGTTTGCTCTATTGTACAACTAATAGGATTGGTTTTGTAATGTAAAGATGCACAAAATATTGTGTATTGAGGAGTGAATGGAGAAAGGGCGGAGGAAGAGATTTGTGTAGGAGTGCTTGATTGTATCTTATTTTTTTATATTTTTTTGGCGAAGCTAGCCCTGGGCTAATGGTAGGTTCCATGGGTGAGATGACTACACAAGGCATAAAGCATATTTTAATTCACAGTTATAACTCGTCTTCATATAAAACAGTTCATAATTTAACAAAATTCGGGTGCACGTGTCCCTTCAGCCCATATGAATCCAAGGACGTAACGACGGCCTAGGTGTGGCTTGTAGACTTGTATTCGGTACCTCAAGTTGTAGGAATGTGAATTAGGGTGTGAAAGGGGTGTGTTAAAACTTATGAACCGCGTGATTTTCCTTAGCTTGGTGGGATGCTTTATGGTTTTCTAATATACACGCCTTCTCCTTTTGTTTTTCCTATAACAAGAACTAACAAGTTGAGGATCATGTCGCGGAACAAAAATTTGGCAACAGTTGCAAATAATAATAAAAAGTCAAGACCATGACATCATGTCTGTCTGTGTTGAAAAATCAGTGCTTGTTTGACATGCATCAACCGTGCGTGCGCGTGGATTTAATGATTGTGGTGTCTTATAAGGACATTGAAACCCGAAAAGGGTTTGTCCACGAGATATGGAATATGCAGTGGTTTTTGTGGAGCTCATCGAGTTGAAATCTTGATCAAGATTTTGATTGAGACGTGCTGGTCGTGTTGTCCAAAAGTATAAACACCAGAACTGCAAATAAGATAATGTTAAATACCAAATACAGCTCAACTTGGGATTGGAAATATCTGGATTTGGAATTATGTTGAGCTATAGGCCAGTTTGGAACACTGATCGAGATATTTTTACCCCGGATTCCAACCTTGGGAACAAGGGTAATCCGATCAAACTCATGTTTGCAAGGGTAATCCAATCAAAATCATGTTTGGAAACAAGGGTGTACCTTCGCGTTGCAATCCTATTTATGTGTTATTGTTGCTTTAAAGGTTGCAGATGATAAAATTTTTAATATTTTGGTGATAGGGACGGGTGAAATACGTATCTTCAATATGCTATGGGGTAGCGCGCCTTAACAATGGTAATTTTTTTCACATGTCAAGGATATTAAGAAGATCATTCAGGAATATACCATCATTGATTTACATGTACCCAGACCTATCAACAGTGCGCCCAGGGAGCTTGGAAGATGTGGTTAAAGATATTGTAATTATTGAGCGCTCCCTACTACCTATGTGCATTAGAGGGTTGCTGATTTTGGAGAGATGCATAACTCCTTATATAGATATTGTGAGAACATATACTTAAGCGGATATATGTGTATAGTCTTTGCCATCGGGGCGGTTTCCTTTTTGATTTTTTTGACTTTCTTTTGAGATGAATAAGGTGGGCTTTGGGAAGATGCCACATATCTATAAGGGGAATTGTGATTCTTATTTGAAGATGAGTGCCTCCGGGCTTTATTAAAAAAAATCTTATTCATATTTGGGTATTTTGGTTGAAATAGGAGTATATGCCAATATTTTAAGCCAAAAGTGCCTTTCTAATATCGAGATTACCCTTGGAGCACATTTTGTCTTGCTCTCAACATTTGGATATGCTATTACAGATTTAAAAAAATATATAAGGAATGATGTTAGTCTAAAAAAATGTAATTTTATACTTATGTCATAGATAAAAGTTTGTACATAAGAAATTTGTTTGTATGTACTTGTATTATACTAAAATTGTAAAAATCATTGAACTTGTGATCTCAATGTTTGATTATGGTCATGTTTTCTTGTAAAAATGTATACATGCATTTGTCAAATTCTTTGGTAATTACAAAGTATATTGCTCGATAAAATTGCCACTTACTTTAGGCCATCTCAATATGTTAACTGCATTTATTTCAAATACAATTAATTAATAACATTACACAAAGTTCACATAAAAGTATAAGAATCCGATTTGAATGTCAGTCATTAGAACATCATATAATTTAACTTTTGTTGGAGTGCATAAGTCTTATGAAATATTATGTTATTTAACGTCACCAACTACAAAGATGTTTTCGGTTATGGAGGATCTGTAATATGGCTCGAGTCCTCCCTACTAAATACAACACATTCTACTTGGTGGGGCTTCTATAAGTCTTCTTCATTGTAGTTTGTTTTAGCAACATCTATGAGGTTCATTGTTTGATGCCAAATGACATTGCATACATTACTCATCCACTTGATTTTGGCTTTGAGGGACTCTTTGGTTGCACTGAAGTCATATTTCCATTGGATATATATATATATATATATATATATATATATATATACATATATATATGTATGTATATATATATATATATGTATATATATACATATATAAATATATAAATATATATATATATATACATACACACACACACAGATATATATATATATATATATATATATATATATATATATATATATATATATATATATATATAGACACATGTGATACGTCAACTCCCTGAACATAAGGCACATGTTAAATTACTACTTATAGATGGATATATATAGTACTGGAATGTATGTATAGTATTGTCAATTTACATCTTGCCAAGGACATGCCTAATACAACTCTTTTAGTCTTTAACCAAAAAATCTAAAGCCATACTTATCATCACCGTCCATGTTTTCCTCAATGATGTTGTTTTTCTACAATTTCATTGTGGCTGTGACTTGCCTTCATTGTATTAATCTTACTATATGTAAGTGTAGGAACCATAGTATGACTACAAATCAACAATAATTGTAAAATATATAAAATGAACAAGTAGTTTTCTTATAGGTGTTCCTAAACTTTTTACTAGTATTACAAAGAAGACTACAAAGCATACTAGTTGTATTTTATTCACACTTAGTAGTTATAAATTAGCTATTGTTCCATCCCTCTTCCTCTATAAAGCTACCACCAACATATCATCTAGATACGTATTAGTTGTAATTTCTCTATTACGTGTAGTATTCTTGATATGACTACTTTGGTATATTAGACATAGTCACAACTTGTTGAACAATGCATGCATTTACACCATGCAAAATCCAACCGTTTAATTACCACATCCCTTAAGGAATATATTTGTCAGATCCTCATATTTGTAAATTTTTATTCTGTAAATATGAGGCTTGAGTTGATAAAAAAATTCTTAAATTTCATAATTGATAGAACAAAAATGTTATCTTGCTTCAACTTTGAGGCATGGGTTCAACCCATGGTCCAAGTGAGGCCCATGAGACTATTTACTTTACAAATAAGTTCTGGTGGCACAAGTTTAAGAAATAAAAGAAAATTCATGCATATGAAGAATAATGGTTTTGTGATGTATTAGATAATTGAAATATAGAATAATAAGCAAGTTTCCAAATATTGTAAGATGATTTATAATTTAGATAATTAATAGAGTAATTAACTAATCTTGGCTCGTAGTACAAATTTTGAGTATCAGAAAAGAATATTTCAATCTAAATTTTGGAGTACTTAAATATAATTATGGAACTAAGATAATTCTAGAATTTTGAGATAAAAAGGATATTCCATATGATGTAGGGGTAATTGTTTTAAAGAAATATTTAAAGAGAAAATTTTGTATATGAAGTTATTCCAATAAATCCTAAATTTGTTATATATGTTGGGGAAAGTATTAGTGATTTTCCCACAAAGTTTCTTAGCAAAAAAATGCTCCTAGAATCCTACAAAGAATCGTGAAAGACGAGGGACCTACTTTTAATGATTAAATGATGTTCCCTTATTTGAAGAGATATAAAAGGATATATAGAAACATCCCTTTGACTCCAAACTTGGATCAATACAATATTATGAGATTATAAGGAAAATATCCAAATATGTGACCAATTGGAGTAAAGATGAGAGAGATATAGATTTGATAAGTTTCAATAAAAAAGGAGGCTGATTATTTTGACATTTGTCACATTTAATACAACCTGAAAACTTAGGCTTGGACCTTTATATGTTATGTGGCCTGGTGGCAGACTGATCCTAGATCAATATTGTACAATATGTCTCCCTCCTGCAGGACAAAAGGGAAAACTAGCTGTAGTGCACCGATTTCCTTTCAATCTCCTCTCCCCAGACCATGATTGTCCTTGAATACACTCCCATTATATCTGAGAAATCTTTGTGAACCTGCCTATTCCAAGTTTCCCCTATTTTTGTGAGAGAATGGGACTTTTCCCAATCTTTGTTGGAGTTAAAACTCCATTGAAGCTAGGGGGTACCCCGACCATGCATTGCCCATATAAAACCCCTACCTTGTTAGTCCCAAACACAAACAACTTATGCGCCATCATGTTCCTAGAGTGGTTACAACTTCTTGGGAATACTTTGTTCGGGCACAAAGGTAATCAGAAGGCAAAAACCCTTTTTTCTTCTACCAAATTATTTGAACCTTTTATGGATCCTGAGAAGAACTCTCTCCGGCAAAGCCTAGAGCATTGACAGTGATCGGAAGGTGACTTTGATGGATCCAACCTTTTTAGTTGCAACCATGACAACTAGAGTCTTCGGTGATGGCGTCAGAGACCTACATCAAGGAGATGCCATGTTCCCATCATGAACATTTTGTCCTACATGCGGGACAGAAACACGGTGATGAGAGGGAGTGAGAGGGGTCAGTTGATCTAGGAGGAACCAGACCTAAGAAAGGATTTACGGGTTAGTAAACAAAAGGTTAGAGGAATGTAATGTAATTGATGAGATGTCCCAATATGATTGGTCCATATATATTCATATTGTTTTAATTGTAATAAATTAATAGTAGCTTTGAAAATAATGATGATGTATATCAAATTGATCAGAAAAATGAGTAGAATCCAAATAAAATATTTCTGAGACCTGATTCTGATCTTAGTTCTAAAAGTATAGCTGATCCATGAATGTAAGGTAATTAGTACATGGAAACCCTAAGTCTAATGATTAAAATGTTGGAAATATTGAAACCCTTTATTGGAGACATAATTAGATATTTGTAATAATCCAAGATAATGATGATCATGATGTTGAACTATTAGAGTATCTAGACCAATAATCATACATGATGCATTAGGATTTTCAAACCAAAGATCAAATCTTCTTATTATATTGTTGCATGTAATCTGATCCAGGTGTTCATAATGCAAGGATACGATAGATATTGTAATTTGGATTTCACTTAATGTCTAATAAGTGTTTATAACTCTAATGAATTATGATGCATTAGAAGTAGGATTTGTACCTTTATTCCTTATCCAGCTGAAGACAACCCTAAGCCCTAGTTTAGGACATATGTTAGATTAGTATGTCTTGAGCATATTCTGAGACTTTAGAGTACATGTCAATAATATTGCTTGATTATGTTGAATGCTTGTATGTTTGGATATATGTTTGAAGTACATGTTTCATGGTTTCTACATGGAAACAAGCTACACTGCTACTTAAGAATAATCACTCTTATCGAAATATGATGTTTTCTAAAGTTTCATGGATGTGTTTCCATTAACCTACTTGGTTTTTTATTTACTTCATGCAAACTGTAAGGCCCTATGTGTATCACCTTATATGAACATAACCTACTAAACTCAAGGTGCTATCTCTGGAGGGTTGGATGTTTGAAAAGAAAGTCACTATAGATATTACCGCTAGTGAGAGGGTATGCCGTAAAGATTACCCCCAGTGAGAGGGTATGACATAAAAATTACCCCCAGTGAGAGGGTATGCCATACAGATTCCCCCCAATAAGAGGGTATGCGACAGAGATTGATCAATTATGGGTTGACAAGATATAATAGAAAATGCATGTTTGACTATTTACTGATAATTCTAATATGGTTGATATGTTGTTATTCATGTATCCATATATTTTGGTTGCACCATGTACATAGTATTGAAATACATTGACTGCATTTTTTTTGTCAATGTTTTAGGTATTGTCATATAGGAATATACAAGGACATGGTGAATTAGATGAAATCAATTCAAGATATTAAAGCTGTGGAGGATTAGTTAAATGCTTCTTCTCAGATGTAATAGTTCTCATGTTTCATATCATGTAACTCCTTAGAGGAGCATCATTACACATTCAGTAAACAATATTTGTAAATAATGAAAACTATTTGTTGTTATTTATTATTTGCTAAATATGGATCTTGAGAATTTTGGGTAATGGCTATTGAAGTTAATGGTCCTTTCTCAATTGGGGGACACTTAAAAGTGATTGTTGTTGACCTAGAGGTTGTACATTACCTATATTTTGATAATGACTTAACCATTCCATTCATATGTATCTAACATGTGCTTTAAAGATTGTTTGTAGACATTAGGTACATGAAAAGGATCACATATACAAGCCCTAGAATGGGCCAAGTGCAAGCCAAATTGACTACAAGTGTGCAATTTAGGATTTCTATGTAAATCACCTTAGAACATAAATGTAATCACTTGTAACGATGAATATGCTTGTAACTTAGAAGAGAAAATTGTTTGGAACAAAATTCACCAAGTGCTAATCACTTTTATTGCAAATTAGAAAATCAATTTCAGGCACTTGGTTGGTCGAGTTTCCCACCCTGAAACTCGACCGATCATCCTGAGTCGATTTTCTGAAGATTGCAATCGGTCGAGTTGTGCACTCACAGAACTCGACCGATTGGGTAGTAGGCCATTTCCAGTTGAAATGGTCGATCGACTTTCCTTAGGACAAACTCGACCGATCATTTGAACATTAGATTGCCTGCTACTTGATCGGTCGAGTTACACCCATTGATACTCGACCGAATGCACTGTACGGAATTTGCAGAAAAAGTAATATGACCGTTGGTGAATTGTCTTGGGAAAAAATATAGCCGTTTTCTTGAAGGAAAAACGACCACTTTTGCACCCAAGTGTCCCACAACATAAAGGGACACCCTCAACTATAAATAGAACCCCTTGGACTTCATTCCAAGCTGCTCTTCCATTGCAAACTTGGTTCTAGCTTAGTTGAGAGTGTTCCAAGCCCTTGAGCCCCTTTCTCTCTCTACCTTCAAGACAATTTCGTGAGAGTGAGTTAGGTCCCTGTGTATGAGAGCTATCCTTTGTGTTATGTAAATCTCTCCTTTCTTTCTTCCTACCTCCAAATCAAATTGAAGATTGATTGAAGCTACTTCTCTGAGTGAAAGAGGAGTTGCTGTTGTTCTTCTCCGAGTGAAGAGGAGTTGCTGTTGTTCTTCTCCTAGTGCATAAGTCTTATGAAATATTATGTTATTTAACGTCACTAACTACAAAGATTTTTTCGGTTATGGAGGATCTGTAATATGGCTCGAGTCCTCCCTACTAAATACAACACATTCTACTTGGTGGGGCTTCTATAAGTCTTCTTCATTGTAGTTTGTTTTAGCAACATCTATGAGGTTCATTGTTTGATGCCAAATGACATTGCATACATTACTCATCCACTTGATTTTGGCTTTGAGGGACTCTTTGGTTGCACTGAAGTCATATTTCCATTGGATATATATATATATATATATATATATATATATATATATATATATATATATACATATATACATATATATACATATATATATGTATGTATGTATATATATATATGTATATATATACATATATAAATATATATATATATATATATATATATATATATATACATACACACACACAGATATATATATATATATATATATATATATATATATATATATATATATATATATATATATATATATATATAGACACATGTGATACGTCAACTCCGTGAACATAAGGCACATGTTAAATTACTACTTATAGATGGATATATATAGTACTGGAATGTATGTATAGTATTGTCAATTTACATCTTGCCAAGGACATGCCTAATACAACTCTTTTGGTCTTTAACCAAAAAATCTAAAGCCATACTTATCATCACCGTCCATGTTTTCCTCAATGATGTTGTTTTTCTACAATTTCATTGTGGCTGTGACTTGCCTCCATTGTATTAATCTTACTATATGTAAGTGTAGGAACCATAGTATGACTACAAATCAACAATAATTGTAAAATATATAAAATGAACAAGTAGTTTTCTTAAAGGTGTTCCTAAACTTTTTACTAGTATTACAAAGAAGACTACAAAGCATACTAGTTGTATTTTATTCACACTTAGTAGTTATAAATTAGCTATTGTTCCATCCCTCTTCCTCTATAAAGTTACCACCATCATATCATCTAGATACATATTAGTTGTAATTTCACTATTACGTGTAGTATTCTTGATATGACTACTTTGGTATATTAGACATAGTCACAACTAGTTGAACAATGCATGCATTTACACCGTGCAAAATCCAACCGTTTAATTACCACATCCCTTAAGGAATATATTTGTCAGATCCTCATATTTGTAAAATTTTATTCTGTAAATACGAGGCTTGAGTTGATAAACAAATTCTTAAATTTCATAATTGATAGAACAAAAATGTTATCTTGCTTCAACTTTGAGGCATGGGTTCAACCCATGGCCCAAGTGAGGTCCATGAGACTATTTACTTTACAAATAAGTTTTGGTGGCACAAGTTTAAGAAATAAAAGAAAATTCATGCATATGAAGAATAATGGTTTTGTGATGTATTAGATAATTGAAATATAGAATAATAAGCAAGTTTCCAAGTATTGAAAGATGATTTATAATTTAGATAATTAATAGAGTAATTAACTAATCTTGGCTCGTAGTACAAATTTTGAGTATCAGAAAAGAATATTTCAATCTAAATTTTGGAGTACTTAAATATAATTATGGAACTAAGATAATTCTAGAATTTTGAGATAAAAAGGATATTCCATATGATGTAGGGGTAATTGTTCTAAATAATAATTTAAAGAGAAAATTTTGTATATGAAGTTATTCCAATAAATCCTAAATTTGTTATATATGTTGGGGAAAGTATTAGTGATTTTCCCACAAAGTTTCTTAGAAAAAAATGCTCCTAGAATCCTACAAAGAATCGTGAAAGACGAGGGACCTACTTTTAATGATTAAATGATGTTCCCTTATTTGAAGAGATATAAAAGGATATCTAGAAACATCCCTTTGACTCCAAACCTGGCTCAATACAATATTATGAGATTATAAGGAAAATATCCAAATATGTGACCAATTGGAGTAAAGATGAGAGAGATATAGATTTGATAAGTTTCAATAAAAATAGAAGTTGATTATTTTGACATTTGTCACATTTAATACAACCCGAAAACATAGGCTTGGACCTTTATATGTTATGTGGCCTGGTGGCAGACTGATCCTAGATCAATATTGTACAACATGTCTTCCTCTTATAGACCAAAAGGGAAAACTAGCTGTAGTGCACCGATTTCCTTTCAATCTCCTCTCCCCAGACCATGATTGTCCTTGAATACACTCCCATTAAATCAGAGAAATCTTTGTGAACCTGCCTATTCCAAGTTTCCCCTATTTTTGTGAGAGAATGGGACTTTTCCCAATCTTTGTTGGAGTTAAAACTCCATTGAAGCTAGGGGGTACCCCGGCCATGCATTGCCCATATAAAGCCCCTACCTTGTTAGTCCCGAACACAAACAACTTCTGCGCCATCATGTTCCTAGAGTGGTTACAGCTGCTTGGGAATACTTTGTTCAAGCACAAAGGTAATCAGAAGGCAAAAACCCTTTTTTCTTCTACCAAATTCTTTGAACCTCTTATGGATCCTGAGAAGAACTCTCTCCAGTAAAGCCTGGAGCATTGATAGTGATCGGAAGGTGACTTTGATGGATCCAACCTTTTTAGTTGCAACCACGACATCTAGAGTCTTGGGTGAGGGCGTCAGAGACCTACATCAAGGAGATGCCATGTTCCCATCATGAACATTTTGTCCTAGATGCGGGATAGAAACACCGTGATGAGAGGGAGTGAGAGGGGTCAGTTGATCTAGGAGGAACCAGACCTAAGAAAGGATTTACGGGTTAGTAAACAAAAGGTTAGAGGAATGTAATGTAATTGATGAGATGTCCCAATATGATTGGTCCACATATATTCATATTGTTTTAATTGTAATAATTTAATAGTAGCTTTGAAAATAATGATGATGTATATCAAATTGATCAGAAAAATGAGTAGAATCCAAATAAAATATTTCTGAGACCGGATTCTGATCTGAGTTGTAAAAGTATAGCTAATCCATGAATGTAAGGTAATTAGTACATGGAAACCCTAAGTCTAATGATTAAAATGTTGGAAATATTGAAACCCTTTATTGGAGACATAATTAGATATTTGTAATAATCCAAGATAATGATGATCATGATGTAGAACTATTAGAGTATCTAGACCAATAATCATACATATGATGCATTAGGATTTTCAAACCAAAGATCATATCTTCTTATTATATTGTTGCATGTAATCTGATCCAGGTGTTCATAATGCAAGGATACGATAGATATTGTAATTTGGATTTCACTTAATGTCTAATTAGTGTTTATAACTTTAATGAAATATGATGCATTGGAAGTAGGATTTGTACCTTTATTCCTTATCCAACTGAAGACAACCCTAAGCCCTAGTTTAGGACATATGTTAGATTAGTATGTCTTGAGCATATTCTGAGACTTTAGAGTACATGTCAATAGTATTGCTTGATTATGTTGAATGCTTGTATGTTTGGATATATGTTTGAAGTACATGTTTCATGGTTTCTACATGGAAACAAGGTACACTGTTACTTAATAATAATCACTCTTATCAAAATATGATGTTTTCTAAAGTTTCATGGATGTGTTTCCGTTAACCTACTTGGTTTTTTATTTACTTTATGCAAACTGTAAGGCCCTATGTGTATCACCTTATATGAACATAACCTACTAAACTCAAGGTGCTATCTCTGGAGGGTTGGATTCTTGAAAAGAAAGACACTATAGATATTACCTCTAGTGAGAGGGTATGCCGTAAAGATTACCCCCAATGAGAGGGTATGACATAAAAATTACCCCCAGTGAGAGGGTATGCCATACATATTCCCCCCAATAAGAGGGTATGCGACAGAGATTGATCAATTATGGGTTGACAAGCTATAATAGAAAATGCATGTTTGACTATTTACTGATAATTCTAATATGGTTGATATGTTGTTATTCATGTATCCACATATTTTGGTTGCACCATGTACATAGTATTGAAATACATTGACTGCATTTTTTTGTCAATGTTTTAGGTATTGCCATATAAGAAGATACAAGGACATGGTGAATTAGATGAAATCAATTCAAGATATTAAAGATGTGGAGGATTAGTTAAATGCTTCTTCTCATATGTAATAGTTCTCATGCTTCATATCATGTAACTCCTTAGAGGAGCATCATTACACATTCAGTAAACAATATTTGTAAATAATGAAAACTATTTGTTGTTATTTATTATTTTCTAAATATGGATCTTGAGAATTTTGGGTAATGTCTATTGAAGTTAATGGTCCTTTCTCAATTGGGGGACACTTAAATGTGACTGTTACAATATTGTTTTCAAAGTATGTGTTCTAAAGTGGATGGAACCGCTGCCTTGCACTTGCTTGGCACTACACCTCCATTGTAAGTATAGTATGGAATATAGTATTGTTATCCATACATGTAACGACCCCGCCTCCCAGTAACCCCCCAATAACGGGAGACCAAGAGGTCAGAGCCGTTATCCCAATTCCCAGATCAAGGGTTCAACAAATAATCGATAATAATTATTAAATTCTACCAAACTAAACTGAAAGGTTGTAATAAAATTAAACTTTTCATACCTTTTTCAAAAACATGGATATCTACTTCTACCGACATGGAGTCTATTCTAAATAATCCTCCTTTGAACTTTAATTCATATTTAATTCCACATATTCCACTTTACTGTCTGTTCTTTTTATTTGTACCTAAAATGCTGACAAATAAAATGTCAATCAACATAAAGCTCGTATGTGGGGGAAACGATAATCATGCAATTAACTATAACAACATATTGCATTCAACTATGATTTAACAAACAACTTTACATTTTAAATATAACTGCATGATTCATACCTATTCTATCCTCTGCATTGTCCCTGCGGTGGACCTGGATGCTACATTCCTTATGGTAGATCCCCATTAAATCCCTCATGATCCTACCTAACAGGTGAATCAATTTCTAGGGTTGAGTCACATGACACTACCTATAGGTAGCCCACTCCTTAACTCATGGTGTGCTAAAGAGTCTCATGGCACTACATGTGGGTAGCCCAATTTCTAACTCATGATAGCCTAGACCTTGCTCTAGGTTACCCTTTTTAGCATTTGCAAAGCCACAGAGGAGGATCCAGATCTAAGCCAGTCATATACATATACATTTATAGTGATAATCATAGTCACTTTATAGTTGCATGAAATAAAAGTCATCCAAGCAGTTTATTTCAAACAACCGATAAAATCTCCGAGAATCATCGTGAAACTAACGTGGTTATTCATAAACGTAACCACATACCCTTTCCATGTAGAAATATACAGTTATACTTCAAGTAGATTCAATCAACCAATCAATAGATCTGAGCAAGCAAACCAAGCAATTAATCGTTTAATCTGCATGCATGTAAATCCTAAATTGTCACCATCACATATTATTCCAAATAAACCTTACTCGGTCCTAATCTAGGGTATTAGGATTTGGTTAAGGAATAGAGGTACAAACCCTCATTCCATCGCACACTTGTTTATTAGAGTTATTAGTCCAAATTAGACATCAAGTGTAACCGTAATTAATATATCCAACAAAATTGTTTGTTATGATTACTTAGATCCAACTTACATTCACTAACCATATCTTTGTTTTAAAACCCTAATTCTCATAAGTATGATTATACACATTGGAATCCCTATCATTATCACAATCACCTTGTTAAACAATATCATATAAGATCATAAAGCAAGGGCTTTTAAGGTATTCAACATGTTAATACCCAAAATCTAGGGTTTAATTACATTAATCACCATTTTATCACATATGTTACCCTATTTTTAGAACAAAAAGCCCAATTAGATCTCAAACATATTTTCTTTGGATTCTACATGTTTTGCCGATAAATGTTCATATATTACTTGTCTAATTCTGAGTTAAGTACAATTAGTTATATAATCTGGCCAATCAAGGATGGCCACGTCAGTGTTTAACTTATATCTAATTGTTTTGGCTAGATAAAGATTATGAGGTGGAAAGTTACCTCATTACCCCCGTGGGTGACACATAGCCCCAAGGGCATCATGGTCCTTTGGCAAACGATCATCTTCCTCGCGTTGGGGTGCCTCCAGCCTGACGTGGTTGCACGTGAGGGAGGCGCAATACCTCCTCCCTTCGCTTTAGGGTGTCAAGAAGCTGGCTCACGGTGCAACTGTCTTCGCCAGATCTTCCTGGACTAGGCCATGCTCTTTGCATAGTCAGAATCTCCTGGACTCCTTCCTCTACCCGCGTCGAGCCGGTGGACGAAACCATCGACATCCCAAACACCGTCAGCACAGTGAGCATGATGAGGAACGTGCACCCATACCTCAGTCTGATAAGATCGCACACTGCACTAATGGCGAGCCTAGATAAGATGCTGCTAGACATAGACGTGACCCCGATGTTGCCTAGGTCGGAGCAGAGCAGGTTGAGGTTGTTATGTGTGACGGCTCGACGACTGAACATCACCCGATGAAGGAAGGTCAATGGAGGCTCACCCCAAGCCCTCACAGCTAGTCACCCTTGGGCGTCGAGCAGTCAGATGACGTTCTCTATACCTTCTTCAGGTCCTTTGCTTCATCAGAGGTGACCAAAGTTGGGGACAAGGTCCCTGGTCGCATGCTCGATCGGGAAGAGAGAAAGACGACCATCTCACAACACAATTGGTGTTGAGACCGTAGGAGTTGCTCGCTAAGGATCTCTGTAGGTCTATGTTGCAGTCGGGGGTTGTCCTAGCCACTCATCCAAGTTTCATGGCCGTGGATGTGTAGAAACATGGAACGAGGTAACCAAACAACAAGATATCTAGAGAGAGAAAAGAGGGACGAAGGGTCTACAACACAAGCTGACCAAAAAGTCTGGTTCTTGCCTCTTCGACCTTTCTTGCGAACAAGAGGGTTTGGTGCCTCCTATGAGATGGAAGATGAGGGCTCCGATGTATATCTATATATATACACACATCTTAAGAGAACCCTACTGGTCTCTATGATAAGAGAAAAAGGAAGGGGATAAGGAGAGACCCTACGACCAAAGGATATGATTCTTTCCTCTTATATTCCCCACCGTAGGTCACAAAATACTAGTTTGGAAGAGGTTTCCATATACATACCACCATAAAAGGAATACTAAATCCTCAAGACACGATTAGATATCCCATTGGAATCATTAATGCATGGTCATTCCTTTCCCTGATCTTTTACTCGTTTCTTCTATCCATTCTTTGTTGTGCAAAAAGTAAGGTATTCCATAAACACGTATGACCACCTTATTAAGAGTATCTAGATATAAAACCTTTTCTTCTCCTTTTCTTAATTATTTATTTAAAAGATTTCTTTTCAAGTATTTCTCTTTATATTTTATTTATTTTTTCCTCTTTTCCTATTTCTTCCATTAGAAATCATAGGTATACGAAATTATATTTTCTTTTAATAGAAAAAAATACCACCTCTTTAATAAAATTCATTCAATATTTATCCTTTATTTTGTATCATTGTATTTTCTCTTTCTTTTTCTCCATTGGGGCTCCTTGGACCCCAAGAAACTCTAATATTTCGAAATCCTTTTTAGTGGATACTTATTATCCTTCTAGATACATCTATATTCATTATCTTGTATCTTTTCTACTATTTGGACTTCTCTTATTTTCTTCTCTTTTATATCCATTATCGGATTAATAATATAGTAGAAATCACAAAATTCCTATCAAAAGGGACATTTGCAAAGAAATCCATTCTTTGAAGCAAATCATACAACCCTTTAAATTAAGTACATATTCATAAAATCGTTACATTTCACTTATGAAAACATATGCAAAATCGAGGTTGTAACAATGCATCTCCCGTTCGGCTTGTTAATGGAATCCATGAGAACTAGTATGGTGTATTTCAACCCTTAATGCCACACAAACATTCTATTATCTGTAGTCTAAGCATGTAATGCAATTCTGAGGTATAATATTAAGACTCATTATAGCTCAATAATTGAAGATAAAGTTCTCTCTAGGTAAAAATCTATGATGAGGTTTAGAAGAATGTGACTAAATTGGAGAGAGACCAACTTTATCATAAACTTTCATTCAATGAGGAGGAGAAACTCCCTTTGTAACAACCCTAAATTTTCATCTTAGAAATAAACCCAACTAAAACATATAGTTCAAAATTTTCCTTCTATGTATTCAAGGATGAAACCCTAAGTTGACCAAATTTGACTTTCGTATGTTTAATCATCCGAGTTGAAGTCATGTATACTGGTTATTCCTAGTATGATTTGATATGGTTCAAAGATAATTGTAAACTCTAGAGTAACCCACAAACATGGTAATTATATCTTCATTTGTGTTATTGTCAAATTTTACACTAAACCTAGCCCTAATTGTCCTTTGCGGTCTTCATAACAAGAACTATACATATCCAAATGTGCTCAAATTTTGCGTATGAGTTGTTCACAAGATGTTTAAGAAGATCAATGGATTAGATTTTCAAAAAAAATATAGCATCATGGAAAACTACTTGAGTGTATTCCGCTCCGGATACACTCAAGTGTATTCTAGCCTGACTCTCTCTCTCTATATATATATATATATATATCTATGTGTGCATATGTATAGATATATATATATATATATATATATATTTATATATGTATATATATACATATATATACATATATATATATATAGATATAGATATATATATATATAGACACACACACATGTGATACGTCAACTCCGTGAACATAAGGCACATGTTAAATTACTACTTATAGATGGATATATATAGTACTGGAATGTATGTATAGTATTGTCAATTTACATCTTTCCAAGGACATGCCTAATACAACTCTTTTGGTCTTTAACCAAAAAATCTAAAGCCATACTTATCATCACCGTCCATGTTTTCCTCAATGATGTTGTTTTTCTACAATTTCATTGTGGCTGTGACTTGCCTCCATTGTATTAATCTTACTATATGTAAGTGTAGGAACCATAGTATGACTACAAATCAACAATAATTGTAAATTATATAAAATGAACAAGTAGTTTTCTTAAAGGTGTTCCTAAACTTTTTACTAGTATTACAAAGAAGACTACAAAGCATACTAGTTGTATTTTATTCACACTTAGTAGTTATAAATTAGCTATTGTTCCATCCCTCTTCCTCTATAAAGTTACCACCATCATATCATCTAGATACATATTAGTTGTAATTTCTCTATTACGTGTAGTATTCTTGATATGACTACTTTGGTATATTAGACATAGTCACAACTAGTTGAACAATGCATGCATTTACACCGTGCAAAATCCAACCGTTTAATTACCACATCCCTTAAGGAATATATTTGTCAGATCCTCATATTTGTAAATTTTTATTGTGTAAATACGAGGCTTGAGTTGATAAACAAATTCTTAAATTTCATAATTGATAGAACAAAAATGTTATCTTGCTTCAACTTTGAGGCATGGGTTCAACCCATGGCCCAAGTGAGGTCCATGAGACTATTTACTTTACAAATAAGTTTTGGTGGCACAAGTTTAAGAAATAAAAGAAAATTCATGCATATGAAGAATAATGGTTTTGTGATGTATTAGATAATTGAAATATAGAATAATAAGAAAGTTTCCAAATATTGAAAGATGATTTATAATTTAGATAATTAATAGAGTAATTAACTAATCTTGGCTCGTAGTACAAATTTTGAGTATCAGAAAAGAATATTTCAATCTAAATTTTGGAGTACTTAAGTATAATTATGGAACTAAGATAATTCTAGAATTTTGAGATAAAAAGGATATTCCATATGATGTAGGGGTAATTGTTTTAAAGAAATATTTAAAGAGAAAATTTTGTATATGAAGTTATTCCAATAAATTCCTAAATTTGTTATATATGTTGGGGAAAGTATTAGTGATTTTCCCACAAAGTTTCTTAGCAAAAAATGCTCCTAGAATCCTACAAAGAATCGTGAAAGACGAGGGACCTACTTTTAATGATTAAATGATGTTCCCTTATTTGAAGAGATATAAAAGGATATTTAGAAACATCCCTTTGACTCCAAACTTGGCTCAATACAATATTATGAGATTATAAGGAAAATATCCAAATATGTGACCAATTGGAGTAAAGATGAGAGAGATATAGATTTGATAAGTTTCAATAAAATTAGAAGTTGATTATTTTGACATTTATCACATTTAATACAACCTGAAAACTTAGGCTTGGACCTTTATATGTTATGTGGCCTGGTGGGAGATTGATCCTAGATCAATATTGTACAATATGTCTTCCTCGTGTAGGCCAAAAGGGAAAACTAGCTGTAGTGCACCGATTTCCTTTCAATCTCCTCTCCCCAGACCATGATTGTCCTTGAATACACTCCCATTAAATCAGAGAAATCTTTGTGAACCTGCCTATTCCAAGTTTCCCCTATTTTTGTGAGAGAATGGGACTTTTCCCAATCTTTGTTGGAGTTAAAACTCCATTGAAGCTAGGGGGTACCCCGGCCATGCATTGCCCATATAAAGCCCCTACCTTGTTAGTCCCGAACACAAACAACTTCTGCGCCATCATGTTCCTAGAGTGGTTACAACTGCTTGGGAATACTTTGTTCGAGCACAAAGGTAATCAGAAGGCAAAAACCCTTTTTTCTTTTACCAAATTCTTTGAACCTTTTATGGATCCTGAGAAGAACTCTCTCCAGCAAAGCCTGGAGCATTGATAGTGATCGGAAGGTGAATTTGATGGATCCAACCTTTTTAGTTGCAACCACGACATCTAGAGTCTTGGGTGAGGGCGTCAGAGACCTACATCAAGGAGATGCCATGTTCCCATCATGAACATTTTGTCCTAGATGTAGGACAGAAACACCGTGATGAGAGGGAGTGAGAGGGGTCCGTTGATCTAGGAGGAACCAGACCTAAGAAAGGATTTACGGGTTAGTAAACAAAAGGTTAGAGGAATGTAATGTAATTGATGAGATGTCCCAATATGATTGGTCCACATATATTCATATTGTTTTAATTGTAATAAATTAATAGTAGCTTTGAAAATAATGATGATGTATATCAAATTGATCAGAAAAATGAGTAGAATCCAAATAAAATATTTCTGAGACCGGATTCTGATCTTAGTTGTAAAAGTATAGCTAATCCATGAATGTAAGGTAATTAGTACATGGAAACCCTAAGTCTAATGATTAAAATGTTGGAAATATTGAAACCCTTTATTGGAGACATAATTAGATATTTGTAATAATCCAAGATAATGATGATCATGATGTAGAACTATTAGAGTATCTAGACCAATAATCATACATATGATGCATTAGGATTTTCAAACCAAAGATCATATCTTCTTATTATATTGTTTCATGTAATCTGATCCAGGTGTTCATAATGCAAGGATACGATAGATATTGTAATTTGGATTTCACTTAATGTCTAATTAGTGTTTATAACTTTAATGAATTATGATGCATTGGAAGTAGGATTTGTACCTTTATTCCTTATCCAACTGAAGACATCCCTAAGCCCTAGTTTAGGACATATGTTAGATTAGTATGTCTTGAGCATATTCTGAGACTTTAGAGTACATGTCAATAGTATTGCTTGATTATGTTGAATGCTTGTATGTTTGGATATATGTTTGAAGTACATGTTTCATGGTTTCTACATGGAAACAAGGTACACTGTTACTTAATAATAATCACTCTTATCAAAATATGATGTTTTCTAAAGTTTCATGGATGTGTTTCCATTAACCTACTTGGTTTTTTATTTACTTCATGCAAACTGTAAGGCCCTATGTGTATCACCTTATATGAACATAACCTACTAAACTCAAGGTGCTATCTCTGGAGGGTTGGATGCTTGAAAAGAAAGTAACTATAGATATTACCTCTAGTGAGAGGGTATGCCGTAAAGATTACCCCCAATGAGAGGGTATGACATAAAAATTACCCCCAGTGAGAGGGTATGCCATACAGATTCCCCCCAATAAGAGGGTATGCGATAGAGATTGATCAATTATGGGTTGACAAGCTATAATAGAAAATGCATGTTTGACTATTTACTGATAAGTCTAATATGGTTGATATGTTGTTATTCATGTATCCACATATTTTGGTTGCACCATGTACATAGTATTGAAATACATTGACTGCATTTTTTTTGTCAATGTTTTAGGTATTGCCATATAAGAAGATACAAGGACATGGTGAATTAGATGAAATCAATTCAAGATATTAAAGATGTGGAGGATTAGTTAAATGCTTCTTCTCAGATGTAATAGTTCTCATGCTTCATATCATGTAACTCCTTAGAGGAGCATCATTACACATTCAGTAAACAATATTTGTAAATAATGAAAACTATTTGTTGTTATTTATTATTTGCTAAATATGGATCTTGAGAATTTTGGGTAATGTCTATTGAAGTTAATGGTCCTTTCTCAATTGGGGGACACTTAAAAGTGACTGTTACAATATTGTTTTCAAAGTATGTGTTCTAAAGTGGATGGAATCGCTTCCTTGCACTTGCTTGGCACTACACCTCCATTGTAAGTATAGTATGGAATATAGTATTGTTATCCATGCATGTAATGACCCCGCCTCCCAGTAACCCCCCAATTACGGGAGACCAAGAGGTCAGAGCCATTATCCCAATTCCCAGATCAAGGGTTCAACAAATAATCGATAATAATTATTAAATTCTACCAAACTAAACTGAAAGGTTGTAATAAAATTAAACTTTTCATACCTTTTTCAAAAACTTGGATATCTACTTCTACCCACATGGAGTCTATTCTAAATAATCCTCCTTTTAACTTTAATTCATATTTAATTCCACATATTCCACTTTACTGTCTGTTCTTTTTATTTGTACCTAAAATGCTGACAAACAAAATGTCAATCAACATAAAGCTGGTATGTGGGGGAAACGATAATCATGCAATTAACTATAACAACATATTGCATTCAACTATGATTTAACAAACAACTTTACATTTTAAATATAACTGCATGATCCATACCTATCCTATCCTCTGCGTTGTCCCTGCAGTGGACCTGGATGCTACATTCCTTATGGTAGATCCCCATTAAATCCCTCAGGATCCTACCTAACAGGTGAATCAATTTCTAGGGTTGAGTCACATGGCACTACCTATAGGTAGCCCACTCCTTAACTCATGGTGTGCTAGAGAGTCTCATGGCACTACATGTGGGTAGCCCAATTTCTAACTCATGATAGCCTAGACCTTGCTCTAGGTTACCCTTTTTAGCATTTGCAAAGCCACAAAGGAGGATCCAGATCTAAGCCAGTCATATACATATACATTTATAGTGATAATCATAGTCTCTTTATAGTTGCATGAAATAAAAGTCATCCAAGCAGTTTATTTCAAACAACCGATAAAATCTCCGAGAATCATCGTGAAACTAAGGTGGTTATTCATAAACGTAACCACATACCTTTTCCATGTAGAAATATACAGTTATACTTCAAGTAGATTCAATCAACCAATCAATAGATCTGAGCAAGCAAACCAAGCAATTGATCGTTTAATCTGCATGCATGTAAATCCTAAATTGTCACCATCACATATTATTCCAAATAAACCTTACTCGGTCCTAATCTAGGGTATTAGGATTTGGTTAAGGAATAGAGGTACAAACCCTCATTCCATCGCACACTTGTTTATTAGAGTTATTAGTCCAAATTAGACATCAAGTGTAACCGTAATTAATATATCCAACAAAATTGTTTGTTATGATTACTTAGATCCAACTTACATTCACTAACCATATCTTTGCTTTAAAACCCTAATTCTCATAAGTATGATTATACACATTGGAATCCCTATCATTATCACAATCACCTTGTTAAGAAATATCATATAAGATCATAAAGCAAGGGCTTTTAAGGTATTCAACATGTTAATACCCAAAATCTAGGGTTTAATTACATTAATCACCATTTTATCACATATGTTACCCTATTTTTAGAACAAAAAGACCAATTAGATCTCAAACATATTTTCTTTGGATTTTACATGTTTTGCCGATAAATGTTCATATATTACTTGTCTAATTCTGAGTTAAGTACAATTAGTTATATAATCTGGCCAATCAAGGATGGCCACGTCAGTGTTTAACTTATATCTAATTGTTTTGGCTAGATAAAGATTATGAGGTGGAAAGATACCTCATTACCCCCGTGGGTGACACATAGCCCCAAGGGCATCATGGTCCTTTGGCAAACGATCATCTTCCTCGCATTGGGGTGCCTCCAGCCTGACGTGGTTGCACGTGAGGGAGGCGCAATACCTCCTCCCTTCGCTTCAGGGTGTCCAGAAGCTGGCTCACGGTGCAACTGTCTTCGCCAGATCTTCCTAGACTAGGCCATGCTCTTTGCATAGTCAGAATCTCCTGGACTCCTTCCTCTACCCGCGTCGAGCCGGTGGACAAAACCATTGACATCCCAAACACCGTCAACACAGTGAGCATGATGAGGAACGTACACCCATACCTCACTCTGATAAGATCGCACACTGCACCAATGGCGAGCCTAGATAAGATGCTCCTAGACACAGACGTGACCCCGATGTTGCCTAGGTTCGGAGCATAGCAGGTTGAGGTTGTTATGTGTGACGGCTCGACGGCTGAACATCACCCAATGAAGGAAGGTCAATGGAGGCTCACCCCAAGCCCTCACAGCTACTCACCCTTGGGCGTCGAGTAGTCAGATGATGTTCTCTATACCTTCTTCAGGTCCTTTGCTTCATCAGAGGTGGCCAAAGCTGGCGACAAGGTCCCTGGTCGCATGCTCGATCGAGAAGAGAGAAAGACGGCCATCTCACAACACAATTGGTGTTGAGACCGTAGGAGTTGCTCGCTAAGGATCTCTGTAGGTCTATGTTGCAGTCGGGGGTTGTCCTAGCCACTCGTCCAAGTTTCATGGCCGTGGATGTGTAGAAACATGGAACGAGGTAACCAAACAACAAGATATCTAGCGAGAGAAAAGAGGGACGAAGGGTCTACAACACAAGCTGACCAAAAAGTCTGGTTCTTGCCTCTTCGACCTTTCTTGCGAACAAGAGGGTTTGGTGCCTCCTATGAGATGGAAGCTGAGGGCTCCGATGTATATCTATATATATACACACATCTTAAGAGAACCCTACTGGTCTCTATGATAAGAGAAAAAGGAAGGGGATAAGGAGAGACCCTACGGCCAAAGGATATGATTCTTTCCTCTTATATTCCCCACCGTAGGTCACAAACTACTAGTTTGGAAGAGGTTTCCATATACATACCACCATAAAAGGAATACTAAATCCTCATGACACGATTAGATATCCCATTGGAATCATTAATGCATGGTCATTCCTTTCCCTGATCTTTTACTCGTTTCTTCTATCCATTCTTTGTTGTGCAAAAAGTAAGGTATTCCATAAACACGTATGACCACCTTATTAAGAGTATCTAGATATAAAACCTTTTTTTTCTCCTTTTCTTAATTATTTATTTAAAAGATTTCTTTTCAAGTATTTCTCTTTATCTTTTATTTCCTTTTTCCTCTTTTCCTATTTCTTCCATTAGAAATCATAGGTATACGAAATTATATTTTCTTTTAATATAAAAAAATACCACCTCTTTAACAAAATTCATTCAATATTTATCCTTTATTTTGTATCATTGTATTTTCTCTTTCTTTTTCTCCATTGGGGCTCCTTGGACCCCAAGAAACTCTAATATTTCGAAATCCTTTTTAGTGGACACTTATTATCCTTCTAGATACATCTATATTCATTATCTTGTATCTTTTCTACTATTTGGACTTCTCTTATTTTCTTCTCTTTTATATCCATTATCGGATTAATAATATAGTAGAAATCACAAAATTCCTATCAAAAGGGACATTTGCAAAGAAATCCATTCTTTGAAGCAAAGCATACAACCCTTTCAATTAAGTACATATTCATAAAATCGTTACATTTCACTTATGAAAACATATGCAAAATCGAGGTTGTAACAATGCATCTCCCGTTCGGCTTGTTAATGGAATCCATGAGAACTAGTATGGTGTATTTCAACCCTTAATGCCACACAAACATTCTATTATCTGTAGTCTAAGCATGTAATGCAATTCTGAGGTATAATATTAAGACTCATTATAGCTCAATAATTGAAGATAAAGTTCTCTCTAGGTAAAAATCTATGATGAGGTTTAGAAGAATGTGACTAAATTGGAGAGAGACCAACTTTATCATAAACTTTCATTCAATGAGGAGGAGAAACTCCCTTTGTAACAACCCTAAATTTTCATCTTAGAAATAAACCCAACTAAAACATATAGTTCAAAATTTTCCTTCTATGTATTCAAGGATGAAACCCTAAGTTGGCCAAATTTGACTTTCGTATGTTTAATTATCCGAGTTGAAGTCATGTATACTGGTTATTCCTAGTATGATTTGATATGGTTCAAAGATAATTGTAAACTCTAGAGTAACCCACAAACATGGTAATTATATCTTCATTTGTGTTATTGTCAAATTTTACACTAAACCTAGCCCTAATTGTGTGATGATGACTAGCTAGAGTTTGAATGGAAATTGACATCTCATACTTGATAATTTGTTTCTTTGATTTTTATATAACTATTAAAAGGATGTTAGAACTTCTCTTATATTTTGAAAATATAATTCCTCTTAAATAACTATCAATGCCATAATGATCTTTGCTGCCTAATATTGTAAATCATATAATTACAAAGATCAAACCCATAAACTAAATGTATATTTGGATTCCTCATGTATGATATATCAAATATGCCAAATTTCATTGAAATCAAGTAATTCTATCTATGCTAATTAATATTACAATGAAAAGGGAATGATTGCATGTATTATTGACCCAATTACTAAATTATGCAGTCATTCTCATTACTTTGCTTAAGTTGCATGTGATCTAGCACATCACATGCTCATCGTAGATTCATTGTAAACCATCCGATCTTGATCTAGCAGTGAATGATTTGTCTTCAACCCCCAATTTTGATGTGTTGAGTAGCAAGAAACTACAACAACCCTGGAATATTTGTATCTACCTCAACTCCATGTATGCCCCAGTTCTTTCCACCATTAGCTTGGAGAGGAGATTATGTGAATAATGAGCCCTCGTTTGACTATTGTCTTCATCCCTATAGGAAATAAACAAAACCACCTTCCTTCATCCAATCAAGCAGACACCAACCTCGTGACCTGAGAAAATAGTACCAACTCCCTTGTTTGTTTGAAGTGGGTGAATGCATTAGAAGTAAGACTATGTATATCTTTGCATTCCCTAATCTTTCTTTTCTAGTTGTCTAGAGGTCCATGAAAATAAGACTGTGTCCCACAAGCTTACAAGACTACTACAAAACTCTTGCCACCTTAAATTTCTATCAAGGCCATTCTTGGAGGCACCACAAATTCAACCTTCTTCTTGAGCGATGGTAATCTTGAGTCAGATGATCTATCCTTTCTTGTCAAATTAACTTACTAATAATATTGCTTAGACCCTATGCTTCTTTTTCTACAAATTTGTATGTCACTCCTACCACCCATGTCCTCCCACCAACCACAAGCACGGCTGAATGATGATAGCAAGGTTGGTCGAGCCCCTTTTTCAAGTGAGACCCCATGGTTCTTCTCCCTCTAGGTCCTCTAGGACCTTGTGGTTAATATTATGCCTTTACTTGGCACCATGTCATGCAGCAAGCAGATATCCCTACCTGGGATTGGTTCCCAATTTTTTGCAATGATGATGAGGTTCTCCAAGGGCATTTTTTGTCCTTAAATCAAGGAATTCCCACACTAACTTTGTTGTACTTCCGCAAATGTACCCATCTTGTTGGTTTCCTTTTACATACAATTTTCTTCTGTTTCCTTCCTCATCTCCTCTTGCCATAACGACTGTGTAGAGATGGTTCTCATAGGAAACTAAGAGTTTTCCTTCCTCACTCCTTCCATGATGACCATGTGGATATGATTCTCCTACAAAACTGAAAGCCTATGAAATGGATCTTCACGACCGCAACTTGACAAAAAAGGTGCATAGATCATCTGCTTCACTCTTGCCTAGACTTTTCTACTGGTGATTAGAGCTTGAAGCTCCAAGTTGGAGTTCTTCCTATTGATAGAAAAGAAGAAGATAGTTTTGGTTTTTCTAATTTCTATCCCTACTTCGTTCTTGTGTCATAGCCAGCATGGATGTTATGGTCATTTATGCATGTTCAGACATGTTGTATCATGTTGGTTTCAAGTAATGTGTTACAACCCTTACATTGGTTTACTATTAATATGAGGATTTTACATAATCTTTGTGTTAATTACACATTTGTTAAACACTTTGTATTATTAATTGGTTGATTTAAATTTTATCTTAGTGTAAAATTGTTGTTGGATAAGTTGCAAAATATGATTTAAGCATATATTGAGATTAGAACCTTTAATTAATATAGTAACAACCCACACATGTTGGTAAAAAGAGATTTAAGAATATTTAAGGAATTAACTAATTGTCATCTAATGATTCTCTTGTTGTGGAATACTAATGCAAAAATAGTGAACCAAATCAGAGTTGAAGTGGGAAATTTATGACACTTTTAGTTTTAATACAAAACCTCTACACAACAATTGATGGTTTGGAAGATCAAATATCGATGGTTTGGAGATTCAACAACTGGTAGTTTGATAGGCTCAACAATAAATGGTTTGGCGGACTCAACAAGTGATTGTTTGGGAGACTCGACCATTGATAGTTTGGCAGACTGAACAATAGATAGTTCTGCTAACTCAATAACTAACAGTTTGGTAGACAGAGCCTCCCCACTAGCAGCGCTCTCATGACAGCAACGGCGATCTAGGGTTCTCTCCAAGCGTGGCGCTAAAGCTTGGGGGAGGGGGTCAGGCTTTTCTGCTGAGCCGCCACCTTCTCCCCCCAGGCCTCCTCCTCCTCTTGCCTCTTCTTTCCGATTCTGACTGCAGGTGCCTCTCCGAGCCTCTCTTCCCTTTCCCCTTGGCGGAGGCCGTGCATCTTGATCGTGGTCTGGTCATCCCTTCGGCGGGGAGCGTGTTGAGGGTGGTGGCTCTACTCTCTTCGACGGTTCCTGCTCTATTCTGCCTTGGGGCTGAGGCGGGTGGCTAGTGGAGGCGGTCTGTCTTGGGGTCTCGGAGGGGGCGGTTTTCCCTCTGTTTAGTTTTCTACCTAGTGGTTGTTTCGCTTTTTCTTTCCTTTTCTCTAGTTCTGTCTTTCATTTGCTTTGTTTTGGCCTCGGCTTCTTTTGGTTTGGTTGAGGTCCTCGTCGCCTTACCCTGCCTCTCCTGTTGTTTCTATTTTCTGTGTGGTCGTGTGTGTCGGGTTGCCCTCTTTTGGTCGGCGGCCGGCGGAGGCGTCCTCGTACGTCTTGCAGGGTGGAGTTAAGCGGGGTGCAATCTCTGGCGGGTGCTCCCACCCTCGGTCACCTTCGTCCGCCTCAAGCTGTAGCTTGTGGGCGGAGGGGTGTGCTGGCGTGGTGTGGAGTGGTGGTGGGGTTCCCTGCCTTCCCTACCCCCCACCGTCTCAAATGCCAAGGTCCTCCTTTCCCTTGCGGTCGTTTCTACTGGGGTGTTTTGCCTCCTGCCCGCCCAGCTTCTAGGGTGCCACCTTCCTGTTTGTTGTTTTGCCTGTGTGAGTTGTCAGGTGTTTTTGTCTTAGTGAGTGTTTTTGTCTGTCCGTTAGTAGTATCTTAGTCCAACTGTGAGGCTCACTGTTGTGTGTTTCTCTGTTGCCTTTCTATTGTCTCTTTGGTTTGGTCGAGCTCTCTTTCTTCATGGTGGTCTTTGGCCTCGTCATGATGTTGATCTCTGCTGGCAACTATGCAAACTCCCAGTCTGGTGGACGTAAAGGCTCGTGCAGATTAATGGCTTCCATCCCTGATAGCTGCTCTAGACAGCCACTACAAGTGTTGGTCGATGCTGAAATTTACCTACCGCACCCTAATCTGAGCCTTGTGTTATGTTGGTCCTCAAAGGGAGTAGTTGTTAGGTTCTTTGTTATGAGATCTCTATTATGTAGATGCCGTATGGATGACTTTATATGATATTGAGCTTACAATAAAAAAAAACAGTTTGGTAGACTCAACAACTAATGGGTTAGTAGACTTAAAAATCGATAGTTTGACAAACTCAAAAATTGATGGTTTGAAAGACTCAACAACCAATAGTTCGACAGACACACAAACCAAAGTTTTTATGCTGCATGCATCCCAACACAATAAATAAAAAAAATGGACATAATGCTTACTATATATAGGATTTAAATGGAATTTGTTTTGTTGAATTTCTTATTGAGTAATCTACACAAATAGATCCTAAACCCATATTATCCCACCCTATGTTTTGGAAGTGATCCACCTTATGCATTGAACTCTCGAATGACTCCAACCTCAGACATCAAGATAGCTAGCCTCATGGGAGACTTCTTTGTATATACAAAAAAGATAGATCTAGAAGGCAACTTCTAAAGTGATATTTTAGGAGAGAATCAAAGAATAGGAGAAAGTTATGGGGTTTCCACATATTTGACTTGGTAAGTTGTTTTAAGCCATAGATTTCTTATTCTCTCCATTTTCTCTTTCTCAAAACATTATGATTCAGATATGAAAGATTTTCCTTAACCTTTTATATTATCTTCTATGCGTCATTTAGGTCTTGATCACAATTGCAAGCTTAATAGACTAGAATCAGAGTCTACCTAGATCTACTTGAGATTGGTAAGCTATATCAAGTGTGGGTGTTTAGAAAATCACCCATGATCCTATAGGGATTCCGCCAAAAATCATAACGGACATGTACTATTTTCTATTAAAATTACTAGTTTCAATTTATTAAGTCCAAGCATGAGATTTTAGTTGATTAATTTATTATTTTAGTATACTCTCGGTGCTATATAGATGTGTCTTGATCTAGAAATATTTGATATAGAGTTGTAATGAATTTAATGGTAAAACTAGAGGCACTACTAGAATCTAGGATTTACACTAGTATCTACAATATTGAATCATATAATGAGTCTATGATCTGGTTCGTGGTTGTTTCTACTTAGATACTTATGTAGTCCAAATAATAGTTCATTCTAGTAATTAGTGGTATGCTCAGATTACCAGTTCAAGTAGATTAATTTCTTAATGACAATGATTTATAAGTCTTAAGTATAGAGTTAAGGTAAGAACAATATAGTAGTAACCATATCAATGCAACTATAGAATCATATAGAAATGAGATGCCCTGAATATCATACAATCCATCATAGAGGTCGGCACCATGAAGGAGGAAATGTGCCTACTGAATAGAAGAGTCTAAGATGTAGTATCTGATGCATACCAAAGAGGTAAGGGTACTAAGCCTAGTGATGATAGACTCCTTAAATGAGTAAGGTACCCAACATTAACCTAAGATTATGGTGGTAACCATTGCAGTTCAGTTAGTTCAAATACTATTGAATAGGTTAGAACTTGTGGAACCACTAATGTCAGTATTAATATAGGTGCTTTGACTATCTCCCTGAGTACCCAATTTTAGAGTAGTAGTCCAATTTATATGGCCAACTATTTAGTTGTACAAGCCAGACATGGAAAGCCCTATTGCAGACTAGGGAGCTAGTTTAGTAGACTTAGAGTCTTGAGTCTACTCTAAGTCTTACACAACTAGGTCATAGCTTGTTGTGATACTTACACATGATGTGGCACACTTCTTGTAGGTGAAACACATTATAAAAGGAACAAAAGATTAATTAATGGATTAGTTTATACATTTATTACAACTATTGTCCAAATTACTGATGTGATAGATGTATATAGTTTCTAACTATCATGCTTTTATTTCCCTTAATTAATATATATTAACAATATGCATCTAATTAATTATGGGTTCTTGAATACTTTTCACTCACTAATCCAATATCTCACACACTCTACTAATTTATTTTTACGGGATTGCGTCCAACTCAGCTGAAGAAGTTGAAAGCTAGTTTCATCAGGAGTGGATCAACTGAGGTCTAAAGAGGAGTAGCTACTTTATCTATATGGCCTCTTATCCTTCCTATGGTTTTGGGAATGAAAGATTGAGGATTGGAAGTACTATTGTAATAATATGTAATTGATGCATTAAATCAAACCTGGTTTCTTTAAGTTCACTATGATGTAAGAGTAAAATTGGTTGTGAATGTGTTATGCTTATGCTCAAATCACATGTTATCTTGTAAGTTAACACAGTGTTTCAATTAGTTCTAATAATTTATAGAAATAAAACATTTAAGGTTGTTTAAATTAGTGATGAAAAGTGGATGGCTAGTCCTACACTTTCTTGATGGGCCTAAATCCTGGTTAGAGGGTATGTGCATCAAGTTTTGGTGTTAGATCTTAGGCTAGGAATAGATGTGGTAAGAGACCAATAGGAATAGGATGTTTCCTTTTAGAACTGTAACTTTCTAACATATATGCTTTTGTTATGAATATGCAAATAGTAGGGAGAGGACCTAATCATGATGAAGAACAAGTTGAGAGCCATTATCACCCTAACCCTCATACTATGGTTCAAGGTTGTGAAGATAGAGATTATGAAGCCAATATGTATCATATCTTTTAAGAGAAAAAGGATAAATATAAGATAGACATGAGGTCTTCATCTTACTGCAAGGATTGGATGAGATCCTACGAGCTACTAAAGATGCTCAATGGGACTGAGTTTTCTGGGACAACAAACCCAGTTCTGGTAGATGTGTGGCTGCGACACCAAGAAAAAGGTTTTTCACTTAATGGAGTTATCAGAGGACAAGTAGATTAAGCATGTTATATATATATGTATGTATATATATATGTATATATATATATATATATATATATATATATATATATATATATCAAAAGGAGATGTTTTGTTGTGGTGTTGTGAAGTAGAAGACAAGAGAAGAAATACAATGATCATATGGAAGGGTTTTGTGGATATGTTTCACATGAAATATGTCCCTCCTACCTAAGAGTGATAAGATCAGACAACTAAAGAGTATTAGACATGATTGTATGACTTTTGGTGAGTATGAGTCATATTATATGATATTGGAAACTTTTTTCCATTGCTTGTTCCATATGACATAGAAAAATGGAGAAGGTTTCAAGCAAGTTTAGGACCAGAAATTAGACACACCATATCAATAATTAGTTGGAAGGATAGAGAAAATTTTAGAGAGTTTTTGGAGGTAGAAAGATGTATTGAAGGATCTGTTAATGATGATAAACATTCTAAGGTAATGAAAAGATCTAATATTTTTATAGAGGAGGACAAAGAAGTGGTGGACACATAGTATTTGGTGGATTATTTTCCAAAATAGGATGAGGTTTTGGTTGTTTCATAAGGCAAGGATATGGTTCAAGTGATGTTGTATCTTCTCATGGTAAGGGAAGATCTAGCCCTAGAAGATGGAATACACCACCTAGGTGGGAACTTACATAAATGCATTCAAGGTCATTGGCATTAGTCATAGGTCCACTGAGAGAAGATATGAGAGTATGTGACATTTGTGATGGGGCACACTCTAGTCAGTGTTGGAAATAAACTTCAAGGATTCCATTACTATGGACCCAATAACTAGGGTTTAGGCCCATCAAGGAGAATTCAAACAAACTACTCACATTTAGTTACTAATTGAAATTTATCCATACATTTTCTTCTTTCTTAAATATATAGTATTATTCTTTCACTATCCGATAACACCTCATTCAAGCATAAATTCAAAGACTACAACAGAGTTCAACTTTTACATTGAAGAAAGAGATCTTACTTAATATACATTAAGTATTGATATTTATAAACTGATTTTTTTCCCACTCTATCACTTTAAGGAACTAGAGGAAGGATAAGAGGTTGTATGAATAAACTAGGTATTCCTCTCTAGACCTCATCTGGTCACAATGATGGAAGCTATATTCTGACTCCTCCTGTAGAGTTGGACCCTTGCTTGAAAAATGTTTCAGTAGATTGTATGAGCTACTAGCTCATTGGCTAGAGAAAAATAATAAACCAAGATATTTTAGATATATGTTGTTAATAAAATTTATAACTCAAGAGAATATTAGCCTGGTAGGAAAAGTCTATAACCATCTGACAAGATAGCGCATACTAATAATTGATTGCAGAAGTAAATGACTAAATCCATTAAAACTTTCTTAAAATGCTTTTTATTTTATATGCTCTAGACCCACATGAGGTTTACCACAACATGTGGAAGCTTTATAGAAAGATACAATCTCACTATACAAGACTTGGAGTAGATATGGGGACTCTAAGTTTACTAACTAACTACCATATCTACAACAGATCTCTCCACGTCTGGCCTCAATTGCTAATGGAAGTGACTAGATTATCTAGACACTTCCTCTAAACTTGGGTACTCAAGTGAAGGATAAAAGCACCCTGGCTTAAAATATCTACATGGAAGGTTCACAAGTTCTAACCAACTGACCAGTATTATAGGTCTCTATACTAAATTGAGTACCATCAGAATCATCTATAAGTGTTGGGTGCTTTATAATTTTAAGGAGTTGTTCCTCACTATTCATAGACTCTTGTTCCCCTCTGATATGCTCTAGCAACCTCACCACGGATCAGCCAATCAGTATGAACATTTCTTCCTTCATGGGGCAGACCACTGTGATGGATTCAATAGTGTTTAGGGCATCTTAAGTCTATTGATTTTTTAGTTTCATAAGAAATAAACCATTATTTGCTACTTCTTATGTTAACACTATACTCAGGGTACAACAAAATATGACATCAAATGAACCACTTATACTAATAGAAGAATAAGCTTAAACTAATAATTGAGCATTAAAAAATAATCATTAGAATATCTTGATCATTATAATTTATATACTTCTAAGTAGCAAAAATTATAAATCAAGTCATGGATTCACAATATAATTCATTAGTTATAGAATTTAGAGAAAATATCAGGTCTTCGATGCCTTAATTATACTCTTTAGAATTTACCATATCTCATGGAAAATTATTGAATGGATAACATCATCTATAATACATCTCAAACAAATAGTAAGAATCAATATTACAACTAATAATTAGCATTCCGTACCAATAAAATTCGCGATATGAACCACCAAGTTCAACACTCAATGTATTTATGATAATTGACATTGGTTCTAAACAAACCTAGGTTTGGAGGTGATTTTCCACTCACCAAGATCTGATCCTAGGTCATGGGTCTCATATCTAGTCTTGGTAAGTCCATATTTTGGGTCTATTGGGCTTGGAATAGAGCTTATAACTACAAAATATTGCCTTTTAGTAGCCTGATAGTAGATTTAATTGCTCCAAAAGAGCCTATTATAGGAAAATAGTGAATAGGAGGTAGAAGAAAGCCTCCAATGAGCCTCACAAATACATCTCAAGCAAGTGAGACAGAAAAATAGAAGAGATCTGTAGTAAAACTAACATACCATGATAGATATGCGACTACATCATCAATACCCCTGTTATTTTCCTTCTTCCCAAAGTTCACCCTAAAAATCACCTCTTCTTTTGCCACTTTAGAGTTTTACGACTCTAGTTGTGGGCAAATTCTAATATTAATAAAACTATACAATTCTAATATGGTCATTTTAGTAATTGGTTGTCATGGGAGGCAACACAGTTCATATCGATCAGTCTACATGGCCATTAGTTTGTGTGTTGTCATTATGTGTTGCATGGTAGTTGGTCTGCATGATCGTAGGTATGTGTAAAATGTAGAGGAAAGTCAGTTCTTCACTTGTTTACTAAAATTGTCATAACTCTCTCATTTTACTGTGATTTGGTTCAATCTTTTTGTATTGGATTCATAGATGAATTTTCGACAACAATACAATATTATTTGAAAAAACCTCAAATGATAATATTTTTATTAATTATTTTTTCAAGTATATTATATTTTGTTTTTTCATTCATGTATGATCTATTTATGTATCATTTAAAGCTCAAATCTCATGGTATGCTCAAGTTATGATTTTGACTACCAAATCATATGTTCAAAATAAAACAAGGCTGAATAAACCACAAGGTAATTAAGTTACTACCAAAGGATTAATTAACCTTACGGTTTTAGGATTAATTAACATTACTGATAAAGCATGATATGGATTGTAATAGTCTCCCACTCTAATAAAAATTTTGTCTCAAAATTCATTGAAGGGGAAAGGATTTTTTTTTACATATTTCTGGCTGTACTTCCCATATATCTTCTTCTATGCCATAATTCCTCTAAAGGACCTTCACTTGGAGTATCTCCCTCTTTTTAAGCTTCTAAATTTTGTGCTGAAAAATTTGTATAAGATCTACAACATTGGTTATATCCTCTCTAAAATGTACAGTCTTTGGATCTATGATCTTTTCTATACCTATATGATACTTCTTCAAAATAGATACATGAAACATATCATGTAAATTGACCAGATCAGGAGGCAACTCAAGCTTGTATGCCGTCAAATAATTCTTTAAATGATTGAATAGAGACCCATAAATCTAGGAGTTAATTTTTCTCACTTTCCAAACCTTAGTACACCTTTCTATAAAGATACTTTCAATTAAACTTCATCCAAAACCTCAAACTATAATGGTCTACATCTTTTCTATGTACATTTTTTGTATTTGTCCAGTGTAACGTTTGACTATTGTTAGATCACATATATCTTTTCCTATTATTTCTTCCACCAATTCTGGACCTAGAATTTGCCTCTCTCTAAATTCATACAAGCAAAGTTGAGTTTTACATTTCCTCCCATATAGATCTTCATAAGGGGCCATACTTAAATTTCAATGGCAACTATTAATATAGGCAAATTCCATAAGTCTGAGATGATTATATCATCTGACAAAAAATTGTAGAACACATACTCTTAGTAGGTACTTTATGGTATTTGTCGATTCTAATTCTCCATCTGTTTGAGGATGAAATGTTGTGCTAAACTTCAAACCTTTTCCCATGCCATGATGTAGTTGATTCCAAATTCTTGATGTGAACATAAGATCTCTATCAGATATAGTTATGATTGGTATCCCATGTAATATAGCTATTTCATTTATGTAGACTTGGGCTAGTTTGGGTGTATCCCAAGACATAATAGGGAGAAAATGGGTAGACTCAACTAATCTATCCACAATCACCTTTGTTGATTCAAAACCATATGATTCTATAGGTAACCTTACTACAAAGTCCATAATAATATGTTCCACTTCTAGATAGGGATGAGGAGTGGTTGTAGGGTACCTATTGGATTCTGGTGTTCATCCTTGACTTGTTGGCATACACCACAATTGAATACATACACAACCACATCTCTCTTCACACCTGGTCAGCAATGTAGCCCTTTGAGGTATTTGTACATCTTAGAACTACCTAGGTGAATTAAATACATAGAAGAGTGTGATTCCTCAAGAATCTTCTTCCTTAACTCAATGTCATATGGCACACAAAATTTATCATGATGATATAACAACCCATCAACTGAATATTTGATATATTTCCTCTTTCCTTCTGTCATATCATGCATGATTTGTTGCAATACCTGATCACTTTGTCGAAGCTCCTTGATTTAATCATAGAATGTAGGTCTAACCTGCATCTGTGCAATCAACCCACCTTACTCAAACACACATATCTAATTCATCTCTCTCATTTTAACAAATAAGTTCTTTTTATACATTCCATTGAAAATATAACTACAACTAATGTATATTTCCTACTCAAAGAATCTAACACTACATTGGCCTTCCCCAGGTGATAATCAATGGTAACATCATAGTCCTTAAATTAAGCTCTAACAATTTGTGGTATCTCAGGTTGAGACTTTTTGTGTGAAAATTTACTTTAGAATCTTATGGTCGGTAAAGATCTGAAATGAATCACCATAGAGATAATAATGCCATGTATTTAAGGCATGTGCTACCATTTCAAGCTCAAGATCATGTGTTAGATAATTCTCTTCATTCTTCCTAAATTATCTAGAAGAATAGGGATCCACATTCCCTTCCTCCATAAGAACACATCTGAAACCTCTCACGGATGCATCATAGAAAACCACTTATCATTTATCTTCCTCTGATATAATCAAAATTGGTGTTGTAGTTAACTTATTCCATAGTGTTTGAAAACTTTTGTCACATATTTCCAACTAAACAATAGGCACATCCTTGTTAAGTGTGTAAGAGGTGCTTCTAATACACTATAAAGTTTCTTATAAACCTTCTATAATATCCAACTAACCCTAGAAAGTTATTGATCTCAATAGGAATCATGGATCGCTCCCATTGAAGAAAACATTCCACCTTCTTAGGGTTAACACTGACTGCATCTCTTGAAATGACATGCCCAAGGAAAGAAACTTCATCCAACCAAAGCTCGCATGTACTGAATTTAGTATAAAGTTGATGTTCATTTAACAATTGTAGGAATATCCTCATATGTTTCTCATATTGTTCTACAACTCTGGAATATATAAGAATATCATCTTTATATACTACTACAAACTGATCTAAGTATGGCTTGATGATTGTATTCATCATGTCTGTAAAATCTTTTGAGGCATTTTTCACTCCAAAAGACATAAGTACAAACTCATAATGTCCATACCTTTATGTAAATGCTGACTTAGGTACATTTGATGCCTTTATTCTCAACTAATGATAACCTGACCTAAGTTCTATCTTTGAAAAGATTTTTGATCCACATAGTTGATGAAATAGATCATCCATCTCAAACTGTGGGTATTTATTCTTTATGGTTATCTTATTCAATTTTCCATAGTAAACAGATAAGAACATAATATAATCCTTCTAGTTCACAAAATGCATTGGGGCTTTCCAAGGTTATATACTAGGTTGAATCAAGCCCTTATCTAATAACTCATGTAAATGATTTTTTAAATCATTTAACTCTACATGTGCCATTCTATAGGATTTTAATGCTATTGGGTGACTACTAGGTAAAATTTGTATCTCAAAGTCAAAATTTCTCTCAGGAGGTAAATCTGATAGCTCAACAGGAAAGACTTATGATAACTCATATGCTAATTGAACGTCCTCTATATTGGTTTTTCTTTTCTCTACCTTAGCATCTACCACATGTTCTAGAAAGGCCTCTTACCCTTTTCTCATCAACTTATCAACTACATTGGTTGATACAATACATGTGGGCAACACTTTTTTAAAGACACATGCAAATCCACCTTACTAAAATATAAGTTCTCTCTTTTAAAAATCCAATTAGACATGGTATGTCTCAAGACAGTTAATACAAAAAATAATTTTATAAGAATTTATATCTAAGGGTATGAGAGTACCTAATATGGTTTACCTACCAAAACTAACAAGACATCTAGGACAAACTTCTATCAAAACTACTGGACCAACTAATGGTACTATCAACAAAAATTCATAAGATAAAACCTGAGTTAAAAGATTTATTCCACAAACTAATGAACTCCTCATAAAAGAATGTGTCACACCATGATCTATAAAAACTATAACCAAATTTATGTTAAATAGAAGCATCTCACATGTGACAACTTTGGGCAAAATGACTCCTTTGTATTGAGTCATATAGAAGAAACATCTTGTAGCTCTCACTCTGCTATAATGTCCTTGTTGTCCACTAGTGGTACTAGGTTCTCTCTCTCTAGAACCTAAATCCTATGATGAATTTGATCTTTTGAATGGGGTATGCCTCTGTGGAATATAATATAAATACTTCAAACTCTATTTTAGTACAAATTGAAACCTTAGAAAATCTTTCTTAATGTGTACCACATATCCACGGTAGTGACATATTTATAAATTGGTTCCCTGACGTTAGAGTGTGCTCTGCAACAAGAGTCACATACAATTTTATCCTAGATTTTTAGTCCCAACACTGATGTTGATGAACATGAAGGCCTTAATGAAGGTGCCCACTTTAGTGGTGTATTACATCCGCTAGGGCTAGATTTTCCACTACTATGGAAAGATACAACATGTCCTGAACCATATCCTTTCCTTCCAAAACAACATAGACCTCATCCTAACATGGAGAATAGAACACCACATCCTTTTTTTTTCAGGACTATTCTATCCTCCCCTACCAAATTTATGGATCTTTTCCTATTTTCAACATTAACTGACACTTTAGTACATCTGGAAACTTCCACAAATTCTCCAAAATTTTATCTATCTCTTTTACTGACTATTGATATGGTATGTCAAATATGTGGTCATAAACCGTCCTAAAACCTTCCACATTTCTGTATCTCATCTGGTGCAAGATGTGGAAAAAACTTATCATGTCTTGTAAAATATGCCCCGTATTCTCCAACTATCATAATACCATGTCTAAAAAATATAAATTATCTAATCATATCACTAATAAGGTATAAAAAGTACTTTAGGTGAAATTCATGCACGTAATCTTTCCATGATATCTATGTATTACTCTTTTTATCTTATACTCCTCACCACCATAATTTTATATCTCCTTATATTACATAGTGGTATTGATTTGTTTGTCTTCTGACAGATCCATTAAATAAAAGACCTTTTCCAACTGTAAGAGCCATATGTTTGTCATGACCAGATATGTTGTCCCAAAAAACTCCATGTCACCTGGTTCATGACCAGCTAGTACTATCTCATCAGGTGCAAATTGAACAAAGAAGACATCCTATCCATCTTATGTTTTTCTTTGTCTCTAGAAAAACATGGTGCATCATTTCCAGCTCATCCCTACCTTCTCCACCTTGAGACATGGCTCACTGTTCAGGGCAATAATGGCTCTCATCTTGTTCCTCACCAAGTCAACTTCCTCTTCCTTCCATCTGTATATCCATATTAGAAACATATATGTTATAAAATTGCAGTTCAAAGAGGAAAATATACTAATCCTATTGGTCTCTTATCAGCTCTATCCCAAACCTAAGATCTAGCCTAAGATCAACCAATGCTTTGATACCAATCTGTATGATGTGATCCAAACTAATTAACTACAATTTCGTCCCATAGAAGAGGGTTTAGACTAACCACTTATTTTTAATTACTAACTAAAAATCATCCTTAAATATTTTTTTATGTAAAATATAGAGTAACATCATTTAACTAACTAATAATATCTTATTTAAGAAAAAATTGAAAGGGTACACTAGAGTTCAACTTTTACATAGAATAAAGAGTTCTCATTTGTATAGATCAAGTAAATATTTGTACGGAATCTAGAGGAAGGATATATACTTTCTTTTCTCACTTGTATACATCAAGTAGATATATACTCTCTTTTTCTCACTCTCTTATTCCAAGGATATATAGGAAGGATAAGATACCATATAATTAAACTAGATATTCCTCTCTAGACCTCATCTTATCTCTTATGATAGAAGTAGACTTTTGACTCCTCCTGTAGAGTTGGACCCTTTCCTGATAAATGTTTTAGTAGATTGTATTATCTTTAGGCTTAGTGCATAGAAAATTGACAATAAAATAAGATACTTCAAACATATGATGTCAATAAAAATATAACTCAAAATATACTAGCATCATAGGGAAAGATTATATATTATATTGATAATTGATTGTAGATTGTAAAAAACTACATTCATTCATTTTTCTTTAAAGCCTTTTTATTTTATATGCTCTAGATCATTTGAGGTGTATACAACATGTGGAAGCATCATATAAATCTATGATATCACTATATAATACTTAGAGTAGACCTAGGGACTCTAACTCTACTAAATAGCTATTGAGTCTATAATGGGCATCTTCACGTCTTGCCTTGGCAACTAATGGAAGCAACCAGGTTATCTAGATTCATCATGGATTTATTGCATAAAATATATGCCTCTCATGTGACCACTACGAACTCATCATGGACATGTTGCATTTATATGTCTTTGGATTTGTTGAGACAATATAGATGTTCCTGATTGATAGTGTGGTGGTAAAATAGACCCACTCCTAGTACATACTTGACTTCCATAGGCTCTATCAAATGCTCAATGTGTCTAGATGTTCCCTTAGCGAATGGAAGATCCTTAAGTAACCTCTTTATGTCATGGAGCCACATCCCATGACATATAAAAATTATTAGTTCAATCTGCATACAACTAAATAGTTAGTATAACGTGTTGACCTCAAGTGTAAATGTTTATATATCCTTTATACTGGCCCATGACGCTAGGGTCTCTAGTGCATTGGCATAGGTATTTGTGTCTCCCTTTAAAGGAATGAATTAAATGTTATCAAAATCATTATCTAGATTATATTTGAATTCTAGGTATGGGATAAGATATTCCTACTTCATATTCCACTCATTGTGAATTTGTGACACAATGAGTAGAGAGTCGATGATGACATTGAGCTCTCAAATGCCTATCGTTTTGGACAATTGAGGTCCTAATACTCTAGGTTGATACTCTATGATGTTGTTAGTGGTTTTAAACTATAGGTGACATGATACTGGAAAGTATTCTCCTACTAAGTTGATGAGAACCACAAATGCATCATTATTGCTTTCATTTTAGGCACTATCAATAAACATCTTCCTTGTGTTAGTACAATTGGGTGTGGTGGATAGTGATGCATCAGTCATGTTTATTTACCCATAAATAAAATCAAAATGTTCATTTTCAAACAAAGTCATGGGGAATCTGGTCGACAAGATCACGAACCTTGACTACCTTCATGGAGACATAGGTGATATCAAATTTAGAGAGCATGACCTACAACTCACTGCGTCAACTATTATGAGATGGATTGTCATCTAGATAGCACAAGACATGCTATTATGAGAACATTATAATACATTATGTGATGACATACTTTATTCATGACATGCTCCTAATGAGAAAATGTTTCTCGGTGAGAGCATATATGCATGCAATTTCTGTGTACTTCTTGGACATGTATTATATGGTATGTTTATTGGGATTAACATTTTTGTTTGGAAACCTTAAAATCAATATGACCTTGTACTAGTGTGATGAGAATAGTCTGTTAGAATACCTACCACTCAACATAATGAATGCAACTTGACAATGATGAATCCAACTATTTTTGAAATTCTTAGACACCAATTTGATGATTTGTTTGCAAACTGGTGTAAACTTTGGGATGAAGTAGATGATTTATTGGATTCTTTCCAGTAGGCCTCTAACTTATTTATATGTATGAGGAGTGAGTAATATTGTTATTTATCAAGGATTGCTTCGATAAATTTATATATACCTCATCAAAGTATTCCCAATAGCCTCTAATCTATTTATCTTTATCATAAGCGAGTAAGCTAATTATTGATCTATCATTTTATTAATTGCTAGACTTTTTTTTCTTCTCATAATGTAGTTCATCTGGTAACCAGAGCTAATATAAAAAGTACATGCCACTATATTTAGTCAAATGCAAACAATTCCAATAATCTTTGGAACAACTTTTCCAATAAGTGTGCATGATCTATCGTTTTCTTTGACTTGGCTATCATCTTCTCATCATAAACTTTGATTTCTTTATGCTTGAAATTGTGGAACAAAACTACCAAAAGATGTTCATATGTCTCACCTAAATTCTTGAGTTTGAACATCATAATTTTTTGGCAAAAAATCCACCACTCTATTGTGAATGATTTTTTTTGTTCATGCCTATTGACACTGTGCTCATCTAATTGTATTTATAATCTCATTCATGAAGCTATTTAGTTCATGTCTTTTTTTTCCACCAAAAAGATAACATGTAGCAATGGAAATTCATTCTTCATACTAGATTTTTTTAAGTCCCTATAGTCAATGCACATGTTAACATGTTTGTCTTTCTTAAGTACTAGAGCAACATTGACCGACCAAGTTGGGTATGCTACCAGGCATATGAAGTATATGTAAAAATACTTATAAACTTCTCGTTCCTCTTAAATCCATATTCAAATCTTATGTGTCAAGATTTTTGTTTGAACTAACACATTTTAGGCATGGTTGAGTCAATGTAAAATGATTGACTTGTTGACCATTGACATGTTGGTGAATCTCCAAGAAAAGATGTCATTGAATTAATGGAAAAGTTCATTGCAAAAAAGAAGCATCAATTTGCACATGACAAGAGAGTGATCCCATGATGATTTCATCCACTTCGGTTTTATCTATGATGTGAAACATCTACCCTTTTGTAGTCACGCATTTTGAGAGGACTATGTCATCAAGAGGTTAACTAGATAGAATTTCTTTGTCTGTGAAACAATGTTGTTGAACTATATGTGTATGGTGAAAGTTTGCTGCTAGGCATTATCGGACATTCGACAGAAGTTTGTACATTAATGGTTGTGAGTTTGTTGCAGGATCAAAGGAGGAGTTTTGGAAAAAACCTAAATGAGACACACTCTTTGTTCTTTGTTATTATTTTGACAATAGAGTTGTCTGATATCTGTATTATGGCTTGAGTTTTCATTTGGTCATTGTTAAGGATTTCTCCATGTTGTAGTTCAATGACAGATGTTGTGATAACTAGTTATCCAATGTTTATTTCATAGATTTCCTTGTGGAATTTATTGTATACGGTTTCATCCTCTTCTTTGTTGATTTTTTTAGATAGTTTTCATTGGATGGTATTAAGAGTTTTGTTCTCTGACTACATGTGTTAATTTGCATACTCCCTACTATTATGGAACTCAAATGGCAACCTAGAAAGGGTCCAAGGGTTTCTTCATTTATTTGTTTTTGATATGCATGTTTCATCAATAATGTTGATGAATGCAAGTATGTAGGATATTAATTGATATATCTTCATTTGTGCTTTAGGGCCCTTTTATAATCGAAGTCGGAGATGTCATGTTTCTAAGGTATAGAGATACATTCATAAATTCAAATGCTGCTTTTCTAGGGTGTATGTTAGAATGATGCCCATGTTCCTCAAAGCATTGATGTATTGTGTGTAGTCATGCTGGATAGAGGCATACAATTAGAGATGTTTGAGTATGTGACTTATCATATGATACGACTATGAGTGTAAGCATAACTCAAGATCCATTGATCATACTGGGGATAATGTCCCAAGTAGGAAGTCTCCTCTGATTGTAATGATAGTATTGATGTGTCTAAACTTGAGGCATAGATGTAGTGGAGAAAGAAGGAATTTTTGCATGTGTATCTATGGATGTCGAGGCATTAAATTAAGTATGCATTGAAATCTATGAAAATGAAGGTCACTAAGAAAATATTTGGGTCAATATATATTTGTAGTTGCATTTCACCTATGACTTCTTTTGGTGAACAGTCGAAGGATACAACAGTTGTGTCCATAATCTAGATTTTATTCATATCGATGCCAAGTGTGATAGATTTCATCAATTGGAAAAGGTTGAGAGAAAAAGAATAATCAAAGAATACAAGAAGCTCCTACATGTCATTACATTTTATGGTGATGTATAATGCATGACTAGAGAAAAGTCCATCTAACATCTCATCTCTAGAGAAAGTAACATGTTTTGACTTAGTGACCAACACGATGGAGTCAGATAACTTTTTAGGATTGATGTCTTTTGGAAACAATGTGCCTTCAAGGATTTTCAAAATGATCAATCTATGAGTCCAAGATCTTTTAGTTAAATTCATAATGAAGATATCTAAATAGGCCTTCTTTTTGTGACATGGTATGTCATAGGACATGTCAATAGTGATAGAATAAGATTCCTAGGATGCTAATATGATGATGCATTATTTCATGTTGATCTAGGATCATGGAAACTTTGGAAACAGAATCACATTGTTTAGTTTGAACAACATGTTGTCTTGGTAGGATTTGTTGAGATGACGACCAGGTCTTTGTCATTATGTGTTGAATTTGAGGTTTCCTCAACATAGGACGTGAGTTTTGTCTTGCTTGTATCAGGTTGTAGATTCTTTAAACATTGTTTGTGACACTTCATTAGATGTGACCATTGACCTAAGAGATCAAACAAAAGTATTGATGATATTGGCATGTATAGGATGTGCCATTGTGGCTAAGAACCATCTTGTTGGTGTTACACCTTGGAATCAAATCCTTGACATCATCTAAGGCTAAGTTGGTGGTCCCACCAAGGGGTGAAGCTAGAAGGGGGATTTTCAGGGCTCTAAACTCCCCTCCCACAATTCAAAAAAATGTATATACATTAGAAAAGGATATAAAAATACATTTTTGAGTTTTGTTTCATACATAATGGCATTCCTAGAGAGATTGGTAAGATCTACTTAGTACACGTGCATGTACCTAGGTTCAAATCCCAAAAACAACATATTTATTATCTAAAAGAAATTTATTTTAGCCCCCTCCCCCTGGTATATGATCACTCATCTAACTCATCCCCCCTTACATTTTTTTGACCTACCACTGATCCCACCATTACTTATCATAGTGTAATTGGTGGACACTTGAAAGTAGAAATTTAGATGCATAAATTAATGACAACTTTTGTCATATATATCATAGTTGGAGCCACATGGATTGTGATTCTTATTGTTGATGTCTCTTGACTGAAATCATTGTAGGGATGTTGATTGTTGTCATGCAAATGACATCCTAGATTGTTGGAGAACTTCAATTTATACATGAACATTGGGGCAAAAAAATATTAACTTTCACAACTTGTGAAAGGCATAGGAATTATCCTTTTAGAATTGGATAAATTCATAATGTTGGGATTCACACTCATTTCTATTGTGTCCTTTGGATCTTTGGATTCAAAAAATGATGTGAGCATTGTCATTCTTTAATGGGATTGGAAGAGAAGCTATCTGATGAACATAATTATGTATTTTTGATAATTATATGAGGATATCTTAATGAGAGACGTGGATACCCTCAACCTTTGTAGGAAATGAGGGACATTTGAGAACCTTAGGTTAGTATTCAATTGAAAATGTTAGTATGTGCCGCGGTTTAGGAGGAAAATGATACCGTTCCACTCGACTACATGTTCTTGTTTCTCCTACTCCAGATGAGTCACTTCCAACATTTTGTTGGTGTATGTTATGAGATATCTAGAACATAGGAACATAGTCATCATCTATTTGAGCGTGGGGGTGACAAGGTTGACAACTCCAGTCAATTATATAGGTCCTTTTTGACCTTAGTATTTGTCTCACATCTATTTTGAACAGAAAGAGTTCCTATTTTTTTTGCATTCATGTTGTTGTCTTGGGATGATCTTGTTTCCTTAGAGTACTGCAGGGATGAATGATAGGTTTGATGCTAGACAATTATTTTAATATTACATCTCAGGCATTCAAAGGCCATTACCATTTGTGACTTTGGGCGTTCCTTCATCTGTGAGATATTACACGACATCCATGAACACTTGAAACCCTTCAAGAAAATTGTATGAAGAGATTTGGCACTTCAAATTTGTTATTTAGTAAAAATGTTTGAAAGAGGATTCAATTTTCTAGGAACCTAAGGACAAAGTTAGTTTTGGTGAATATGGGACATAGGTACACCCAAGCAAAATAAACTTCTATGTTCAACATCATTTTTGTTAGTTTGACTACAAGTGCTCTTAGGAAACATTTTTCATTATTCCTAGTGCTGGAGTATCTAGTGTTATGGTGGAGGTCACCTATATTGAATCTATAGTATGTTTCATTGGAGGTGGACAAAATGGTTGAGGATATTACGATTATCCATAATCATAGAAATTTGGTGGAGTATATTGCCAACTAATGAAGATCTTAATTGGGTTATCATGTTTTGTCACTTTTCCCACTATTCACATCTAGACATTTCATAATGCATGTTTTTCCCACAAAAATTTGTTTTAAAGTCAAATGCACTAATGCATGTTCTTCACAAGATTTGTTGGTACTTTGACTTGGCTCTGGATGGAAGGGAGAGAAAGATGACGATCTAGGGTTCTTTCACCCTTAAAATAGCCCAAAGTGAGCCCCAGAGCTTCCCCAAACTGCCCAAGTGGACAAAGATCAAGCCAAGGAAAAGAACACCATTGATGAGAAAATTGCAGATCAAAGTACAAGGAAAGACCCACGCCCTCCAACAAGGATGTGGTGCCACAAAAGGGTTGTTCAACCAATTGTAAAATGACAGTGACAATCAACAACTAAAGCAACTTCAAGGAACTCAAGAAGCACAATTGTCGTGGCCAGAATAGCTTTGCCAAGAAGACTCCAACATGATTGTGCCAGCCAAAACGTCCTTGCCCAACAACCCCAAGATGTTTGTTCTAAAAAACAACTTGACATCCACCTCTATAAAATAGTAATGAAACACAACATGATCATCCTACCCAACTACCACTAGGCTATGTTAGACAATATGACCGTGCAATGAGAATCCAAAAACCCATTGAAGTGTCATTTTTGCACTCCTCCTTTAACATTCTCCACCACCATGGCTATTCTACCATCTCCCCACCATGTTCGATCTTCCTGGAACGGTCGTGATACCAACATAACCCTAATGTTTCCTAAATATTATTTTACTTAAAAGGCCCCACTTAACCCTATGCTTTCCAAGCCCCTATATAAGCATTGGTGGTGGAAGGGAGCAGACGGTTAGCACTCTCAATCATTCATTGATCCATCTTCTAAGTTTCACATACCTTCCCTTCATCTATTACCTTACTCCACCTTGAAACCCTTGTTTTATAGAGTATTGACCATCTTCCTTCTACATTCCATGCTATTCATCATCCTCGGAGGAGGCCAAACTTGGATAGTAGAAGATGAAGATTGAAGCTTTTATATCAATGTTCATGGAGTTTATTCGTTCTTCGCCCATTTAATTTGCTTTTCTTATGAGCATGTCCATCTAAGTACCCTTTGTGGGTTGTTTGGGGTGAGAAAATATGACTTTGATGCCATGTTGGGGTAATAACATTATAAACATTATGATTTCATTTTCTAATGTTTATATTCTAGTCCTATCTTATTTCCCATCTTCTCTTATGTGAATGGTTATTTATAACACTCAGGTACTATGGGAAATGGTTTATATGTCGCTAGTTAGGATTTTTCTCTTAGGTTAAACTAGTTGATCCCTAACTAGCTACCCCTCCCCCTACATATCTGACCATTCTCCTACACCTAGGTGAGAGATCTATGTAAATAGTTTGGAGACATTTGGTGAAAATGGCTTGGAGATATTCAAAGGCTATATGGTATATGGCATAAGGTGAAATACCCTCATTCTCACCCTACATTACTACCCTTGGTCCTCAATTGTCCTAGTATCTTCCCTTATCAGAACCTAGACTTGTTAGGTCATAGTTGCATGAATGATGTTTGGTTTGATAATTGGGGCAATTCACTATCACTTAAGTTTCTTGTTTGGTTTGATAAACTAAACGAATGAATGGTGCTTGCATTTTATGAACCCTCAACCTAGTTGATTCTAACATTTATCTCAAATGACCCACATTTCCCTATAATTGTAAAATCCCTAATTGCTCTCTTTCTTAGGTAGTGTTATCTTAGTTAGCTTCTTTTCTTACTTACTTAATTGTCTTATTCATACTAGTTCTTATTTCTAGGATAGTTAGTGCTTGTTTTGTTTACTTGTTTTTTCTTGTTTGTCAATTCCTAGTTTATCTCTTGAGTTTTTTTCTTGCATAATTTCTATCTAAGTGTTCCTTCTTTCCTTCCTTATCTAATTGTCTTCCGATTACCTGATTAGGATTACTCTCATCAGTGTAGTGTTTAGTGTTTATATTCGCTTTCATGCCATAGTGTTCTTGTTTTATTTGCATTGTTGGTTAGTCTTAATTTTATAGGGTTGAATCATGCTTGTTTCTCACCCTTTCAATTGCCTTCACACCTTAGTGTATCTCAAATTCAAGATCAACCCTGAAGACCCTAGTCACTACATTAGGAGCCTATCCTAAAAGAACATATCTTTAGTGTCCCCTCTCTCCCTTGGGTTCAACTATGATTTTCCATTTTTCTATATTTCTCCTGACCTTTCCCCATTGCAAAATTCTATAAAAGTGTGCTCAAACTAGGTTTATAAATACTAAAAGACCCAGGTGTGCCTAAGGCATGCCTATCCATGTTAAATTGTCTAGGGTTCCTGGGATGCATCAACCTTTATTGCAACATTTCCAGTGGGAGAGGCATTCAACCTAGCTAGTTTGTTTTTCTTTGACTTTTTCATTTTCCCTCATCATTGTTTTTAATTTTTTGAACTATTTTTGCATATGAGTTTGCTAACTTTTCATTTAATTCTTATTTATTACTTGTGTAGATGACAACACATGTTTGGTCGATGTTCCCTTTCTATTGAATCCTTCTTTGAAGATTTAGAAATAGGGAGATGTAGATGACGAAACGGGTGCACTCAATCTTCAATACATGAAATGAAAAATGGAGATCCAAACTAGAATGTAAATCAAGATGGGGAAGCACTTGAGACACCACCTCCTCCATCTCACTATAGGCCCATAAATGATTATTTTGTGAAAGGTAACAAATGGTCACCTACTAGAACAAGGGTGGATCAATTTTTTGGTAAGTATGTCCAAAAACCCAATCATATGATGAGTGTGATGGCATACCCTATACAAGATTTGATTAATAATAAAGGCAATCTTCCAATTTGTTCTATTACAATTAGTTCTAAGATAATGATGAAACATAATGAATGTCTAAATAATGACATACTGAATGATGCATGTCTTCAAGTTGATGACCTGAACAATGACATCCTACGGATGTCAAGAGTATGTAAATTATTATTATGTCCCTAGTCAGATGTTATTGTAGAAGGTTGATAGATAGCAATGACACATCAGACTAGAGAGTGTGTTGGTTGATGATAAAATATTATCATTCATGATATGAGATATCAAACCACACACAAATACTTGTTAGAGAATAGTGTATCAGACAAAACCACCTATAGAGTGACACATGAAAACCATGATGGGTAGTCATAATAATCTCTCACAATGATGGTGGTGATTGTGGATCTTTGACCTGAAGTCACTACACTCATAACATGCCACTTGATATAGTTTGACATCATCTGCTATGACCTTGAATAAGGGTTGCAATAAATGTGGTTATTGGGTGCATTGTGACACATGGGGATGACTATGAGTGATGCAAATGGGATTTGTTTCTCCTATAAGAGTTTGATATCCATGCCACTTCATAAGAAAGACTAAGTGAAGCATGTGCATGCACATGTGACCAATATTTGATATTGAGGTCACATATATCTCCTTACAATTTGCTCCAGTTAAAGGAACATGGATTGAACATTGAGAGGATGATGATTCCATGCCTCAAGTTCAATACACATATCAGTGACAAAGGAATTAGACAACCACTATAACATCAATCATAGATTGTGGGTTGAATTTGTTCTCTAACTTTTTGAATTACTTGGGTAGCAAGGGTGTGTTTCTAGATATTGTTTACTGTTTGTGATGTCATAAATCAGTTATGGACATTTACTGCCAATGTAACTTAGAACCTATAGGGTCACACACATAGGATACAATTAGAATACGAGTTCATTCATAAATATAGTTTAAACTTGATTACTAAAGATTTAGGTATTAAAAATAACAAACATTGGTTAAATGTTGATTGGCTAGACTATGAACTGACTAGTTCAAGTGTTGAACTAATCATTTTCGTGTGTTAGGTCAATAGAACCAATATTAGCAACCTGGTGCATGAACTGACCTATTTAGGAAGTGAATCGATATATTCATGTCCATTATCCGATTGGCTCAGTTTATGAATCGAGCAGATGGTGGATCAATTCGATTGATTCAAGGATTAGTGTTGACATCAAGTTGTGCATTAAATTGGATATTAGTTTTGACTTGTGATTGGGAAGCATGATGAAACAACCAATTCAAGGTTTGAATCGATCAATTTACATGCCAACCAATCAGTTCACCTATCAGACAATCTTGTAGAGTGTGAAAATTCTTGAAATCCCATCCCCTTTAACTCCCACTTAGACTGGGAACCCTGACGTTGACCCTCCTATAAATAGAGGGGTAGTGGGGGCTTCTCAGACACATCAATTTTCTGTGATAATTATTGTCTTCTCTGGTTGTTCTAATGAAGAGAACCCAAGAAAGTGCTACCCAATAAAGGGAGGGATAGAAAGGGAGAACAATTGTGGGAAAGCGAGTTGGTGCTAGTACACCAACTAGAAGAGACAACTCCTTCCTGTCTATTCTTCTAAAATGATGGGAGTTCCTGGTGGTTCGTGTGGACTACTATAGAGGTGAGGAGGCTATTTCCTTCCACTAGGATGACATGGTCAAGCTACTATCCATGGTGATCAACCAGGAGCTACTATAGACACAGTCCAAGTGCAACATGAAGAAAGTCACATATTGCTTCGAGCAAATTGTCATCGAACTTTCTCTATGAACATGTATTACCTTGAAATCATCCTTCCCATTGCATAGTAATTGAAGCGATGGTATGTTAAAGGGGAATGTGGCAAATAATATTTTTATTTCCACTACCTATCTTGATGCCATATTCCCCTGCACTGGTATCAGAGCCTCATCAATATACTATGTTTTGGGATTTAATAAATATACTCAGATTTAGGCTTCACCTTTTATTTATTGCATACGATGAAAATATTTAAAATTATTAATCTATATATCTTCTTAAATCCACATAAAATCACACAATATATATGATATAATATATATGCAATTTACACACATTGCCATAAAAATTGGTTTTGATCATGGATGTGTAGCATGGTTATGGCCAATTACCCACATATCTGTGTGTGGTTGTGTGGTTTATTTATTCTAGTTTATATCTCAGTTTGCATACTAAGCATGTACCTTCTTCTTCCAACATGTAAAAGTATTATTCTTTCCTTCCTATGCTCCCCTCGAATGTAGCTTGGGGTTTCTCAATTACCATGTAATACATTTAATAGCATTGGGATACTTTAATTTCTTGTTATGATGCAGAAGATGCTCAACACCAGACAAACCGACCATCTCGAAGATGAGATGACCGACTGGAGGATCAAGGAGGATCGATAGAGGAGATGAACTGATCGGATGGAGTGCCAACCGATCGATTGGGTGATCTAGAAGATGGTGGACTAAAGACCAACCACCCGACCAAGAGGCGAACCGACTGGTTCAAAGGTTGAACTAATCAACCTAGATTGGTTCAAGCATAGAGCTTCACCAAAAACTGGTTGTTGCATGCAATGTTGACCTTAGGTGGTAGTAATTCCATGTGGCTCCAATGAACTATAATAGTATGGCCATAGCCATCACTTATGTTTTAATTGCATGTTTCCATTTGTGGGATATAGCATGTGTATGATATCTACTATAAGTATGTGGAAATTGGATATGTATATGCATATATATATAATCCCTCAATGAAACATATTAAGTCTAAGATGCTTTCTGTTAGCAACACACATGAAAAGCTTGATCAGTTATGTCTGGGCATGCCAAGTGTGGTGTGCTATCCATCTTGTGGAAGCGTGATGGTAGTTATGTGGACCTGTCAATCGAGGTGAATTTCTATCATGTTGTCTCTTGGGTCAGGCTTAGCTAGGTGTCCTTAATGAGACTAAGAACCTTAAAGCATGAAGATGACTATGGAAAAGAGTTGCACATATCATCTATCCAAGAATTGCATAAGTTTTAATTGGCAAAAGAAGCATACCTAAATGATTGATTATGGACACTAGTGTTGGCCGGGTACTAACACAATTGGTTTGGATCTTGGCTCATTAGAATTTTGTGTGTTGTAATCTTCCAAATTAATATATCAGGGTTATCAATTTGAACAAAATAATGAGAGTGATAATTAAATAAAGTCCTGATCATCACATTTCATTGTATCAAATCAAATCAAAAATGTTTTGACAAAACTACAAATTTCTCTTATAGATTCAAATGGCAACACACAATACTTTTTCTCTACTCTCAGTCCTTGAGAAGAACAAGTTAAACAAGAATAATTTTCATGACTAGTTCAGGACGTTGAGAATTGTTCTCACATAGGAGTGTAAGATCTATGTCCTGGAGACTCCAGATCCAGATGAACCTACTTCCACTACACCTAAGGTTGACAGGGATTCTTACCAGAAGCATACTAAAGATGTCATTCATGTCAAATGTCTAATAATTTTCTCCATGAACTATGAATTGCATAGACAACATGAGAACATGGATGTTATTGAGATGGTAACACAACTTAAGAACATGTTCCAAGATTAGGCAAGGTAAGAGAGATATGATGTCTAATGCAATCCTATTTTAGGGCTCCATCTTGTGCCTTTTTGCATCTTAATCACATCTAAAAATTGATAGATTGCAAGTTATTCCATCAATATGTATATTTCTGTCAAATGCACTTATGAACTTTCTTAGCATGTTTTTTAGGTACTTGGACAATGTTTGGATGGATGAGATAAATAGAGGGGTCAAAAGAAGACCCAAAAGCTCCCCCATTTGATTCCTAGTACCAAGGGTCAAGATCAACCAAAGAAGTCCATGGATCATGAAGATTAAAGATCAAAGTGCCTACGAAGACCTCAACACGACCATGGTGCCAAGGAACGGTCGTGGTAACAAATGCAAGGGTCACAGTAAAATTGAAGATTCAACAAGCTACAAGAACATCCTAGAGTGGTCGTGCTGGCCAACATGGTTATGCAAAGAAATCCTTGGAGCAGTCGTGCTAGACAACACGACCGTGTTGCCAAAGATTATAATGACCATTCCATGAAGAACAACCTCTAGCCCAACTCACCCACCACGACCATGCCCCAGCACGGTCGTTCTACCTAGCCTCCACCATGGTCGTGTTTCCTGACACGATCGTGCTACCATCATTCATTTCACCACTTTCAACCTGACATTTTTTCACTTCCTAGCACATCCGTTGCCTACCACCACGACCATGGTGACACTATAAACCTTTCATTTTCCTACATTGTTTTCCCCATTTTACCCCCACTTACCCTAGAACTTCCGCACCACCTATATATAGTATAGTGGCAGCCACAACACTAGGTTTGCCTCCCTAGAGCTTACATTGCAACCCCCTTTGCATTCAAGAGCCGCACCTACCTTCATCCATCCATTACTCCATTTCCACTTTCCCTTATCCCAAAACCCTAGTTTTTCTAGGGTTTCCACCATAATACCCCATATATCCATGCCATTCATCCACTTTGGAGGAGGGAGCATGGCCCAAAACATTTAGGAGGTGAATGAGAAGAAGCTTCCATGAGTTCCAGGTCCTTCTTTTTCCCTCTTGTTTCCTTTTTTCTCTTTTTATTATAGGTAGCTAGGCCCCATTGGGTGGGCTGTTTGGGGGATAAAATGTTACTTTGATACCATGTTGTGGGATTTAACTTGTATTGAACATATTTTCATTCGAGGATGATTGTATCTTGCTTCTATCTTATTTCCCATTATTTCACTTGTAATTCATGATTCTAAGCATGGATTTCTTGTTGCATGATTCTTGATAAACTTAGATTCTAGGAGAAAATTATGTGTATGTAGCTATTTTAGGAATTGATCCTAGGTCTAATTAGAGGATCCCTAGCTAGAACCCTCTCTTTCTTCATAAAAATATCCTCTCATACAACTAATGTGAGATCTAAGTAGCTAGTGTAAGAGTGATTAGTGTAATTTCCTAGAGTTTTCTAGAGACTAGATGGTGAGTAACATGAGGTGAAACACCCTCATCTCTACTCTCCCTTCCTACCCTTATCTCTGAATTGACCTAATAACCCTTACCCTAGAAACCTATATTAGTTGAATCAAATAGAAATCCCACATAGACCTTGGTCTAATTGAGCCTCATAAGGCTAGATAGGGGGTGAAAGGGTGTAGTTTCCCTCCGACACTCTGTTCTATCCATGGACAACCAACTTCTTGGAAGATTTCATTACATTTGACTAATTGTTTAGTTTGGCAATCTAGAATGAAAATAAAGGATTTGCATGTTTTATCAATCCCTAACTTGGATTCTTTTAACATTCCCCTAAATGGTCCACTCTCCCCATAACTTGGTAAAACCCATCTTGCTTACTTAGCTTGCTTATGCTAGTGTAATTACTTGCCTTAGGTGCTCCTTTGATTAATTTCTTAGATTCGGATAGTTAGGCCTTGCTTGAGTAGATATTGCCCTTTTAATCTTGCTAGTGTTAATCTTGCTAGTTCGTGCTAACCTAGGTCAATAATTGCTCGAGTGCTTAACTTGCTTCACTAGTGTAACTCTTACTTAATTAGTTGCCTTGTTTTGTTAATTAGACTTAACTTGTTTAGGGCAACATAGAATCTGCCTATCTTGTCTTATTCTCTTTTTTCAATTGCTTTCATCCTAGTGTAATCAATCAAACTCAACCATCAAACCCTAAAAACCCTACTCTCCTCATTAGAAATGTATCCCACACTAATTAATCTCTAGTGCCCCCTCTCTCCCTAAGGATCAACCCCTCACATGCCATTCACCTATACTTCATACAATCATGTGTGCTTACAGGAGATATATTGTGGTCTAAGTGGTTGTCTTAATATAGGGCCTCCTTATAAATTTGAAAGATCAGCATGCGTTTTCTTTGTGTGCAACCAATTAAATAGTTGGTTTGAGTGTGTGTTGAGAAATGCACCAAGATTTCTAGCATCATTGTTGGGGATCGAGACGCTCGGTCTAGCTTGTTAGTGTAGAATAGCTTTTCGTACTGTCCACACCATTGCCATTCTTTATTCTTCGTTTACTTTTGCATACCTATCTTCTAACTTAGCTCTTGTTGCCTGTTTGTGACTTGTGCAAATGACATATATGCATTCTTGGAAGACTTAAATTTCTACTTCTTTTATTCCTTTTGATCCTGAAATAGGTAGAAGGAGGTGTCAACACCGGAGAAAACAACACCAAGAAGCTGAGATAGCTGAGCAAGGTCACCATGTAGGTGGAGGCATTCCTCTACCACCACCCAACCACCCCCTCCATGAGTACTTAACTCTAGGGAACTACACCTCACCCATTGCCACCCTTGTGGATCAAATGTCAGGCCAACAATTTCCCATCCCACCATCCCTTCTTAGACTCATATCCACTTACTATGGGTTGGAGAACAAGAATCTGTACCACCATGTTGATGCCTTTCTGGAGACCTGCTCCACCTTTGACATGCCTATACCCACTGATGATTCCATAAGGAGAACCATCTTCCTTTCTTGCTCAAAGAAAAATCCAAGGTGTGGTATATGTCAAAGCCTAAAATGGTGACTAGGGTGATTGTGAAGAATGAGTTCTTGAAGAAGTTCTTCCTCATCTCCAAGATGACACAGATGAGGAGGTGTATCACCTCCTTCATGCAAAAGGAAAATGAGCCCTTTCATGAAGCCCAGGAGAGATTGCAAAAGTTCCTACGAGACTTCCCCCACCATGAAGTTCCTCTATGAAAGATAGTGCAATCTTTCTACACCAGACTTGTTGAACTAAGACATACTATGATTGACTCTTCTTGCGACGGAACATTCATGTATAAACCTCCAGAGGAGTCCTGTCCACTCTTTGAGAACCTTGTTGAATACTCACTCCATCGAGCTTCAAGCAAGGGGGAGCACTGTGATAGTAACTAGGTTCCTCCTCCACCTCCATCTCCAATTAGAGATGACACAAATGCTCAATGATAAATATCATTGATGACATGATGAATTTGATGAAGAATCAAGCTGAAGGGTCTTCCAATCACTCTACCAATGTCGTGGAGGCTATCTGTGAAGAAGTGCCAGCCTTGTAATCTTTTGGGAACATGAATAACCAAGGCCCTATGTCAAGCTCCTATGCTCCAAAATGGAGAATCACTCAAAATTTTCATGGAAGCAACAAGGTGAAGAAGGGAAAGGGCAACCAAGGTAACACCAAGGGTCAAGGTACAACTCAAAGTTTGAAGATGAATTTCTTATAAGGCTAAGGAGCCTTGATGAGGTGAAGAAGGATGTGTCCTCACATGGACAAACAATTAGCCACCTTGAGCAGAGATTAGATCAAATCATTCTTTCACTTTCCCACCATGAAGAAAGAAGATTCCCTTCCCAACCCATGGCCAATCCAAACAATGATGGTGGTTATATGAGCACTCCTCAATGTGCCTATATCCCACCATAAAGACAAGTACCCACTTTTCAACAATACCAAGGACCTCCTAACCCCTATGCTCCTTTACCTTCACAACCCCCATTCAACTATCGATACACTCCACCTCCACCTCACTTATACAAACAACCCCTACACAATATCACCCCATCCCAACCACAATTCATTCTCCAAAACCCAAATCCCCTACACCAATAGCCACCACAAACTCAAAAACCACAACAACCACCACAAGCTTCCTCTCCTACCACCCACGAGCAAGTGAAGGTTGCGATAGTATTGAGAAGTGGGAGGACTTTGGAGTAGCCAAGAGATACAATAGTTGATAGTGCAGTTGGTGAAGCTAGAGTTTATACCATGATTTGAGGTAGTGATATAGAGATTCAAGGTGATGATATTGTGATAGGCATATGGGATATTGTTGTGGTCTAGAGTGATGATACCATGATTCCTGTGATACCGGTTGACAATTTTATTTTTGTGAACTAGTTGGGAGCAGAACTCCCTCGATTCCTTCATGCACTTGAAGAAACATACACTGAGAAAAGAAAGAAGAAGCATACTTATGATATCATGGAAACCTTTAAACAAGAGAGGAACAATATCCCATTGCTAGATGCCATCAAGAAAATTCCGTCCTATGCAAAATTCTTGAAAGATTTGTGTACTTCAAAAAGAAAGACAATAGGAAGAACACTGAGGCAAGTCAAGCTCAGTGAGAAATTGAGATCCATATTGAAGCCGTCCATGCCAAAGAAGAGAAAAGACCACGACACACCCATCATTTCTTTCTATATTAGAACTCACCATATAGAGAACTCACCATATAGACCAAGCACTCCTTGACTTGGGCTCTAGCATAAATTTGATGCCCTTTGATGTGTACGTCGAATTAAATTGGGAAAAATGCAATTGACTAATTACACCTTACAATTAGATGACCGTTCTGTGAAGACACCTTGAGGGAGAGTTTATGACATGTTGGTGAAGCTTGATGATGACACCTTTGCATTCTTTCCTACTGATTTTATTGTTCTTGATATGGAAAAGGACTCCAGGAAGGTGTCAATTATCTTGGGAACACCCTTACTAGCTAGAGCTGATGGAGTGATTTGTATTAGAATTGGAACCATGTATGTGACATTCATGCACATGAAAATCCGATTGAACATTTTTAAAGCTTTTGCTAAAACTGAGGTAATAGGTGCTAATGAAGAAGTTTGCTATCTGACTGACTACCTTGAGGTGATTGTAGAAGAATGCTTTCCCGCACGAATTCAGAATGCCACCCAAGGTAGGGGTCTAGAGCCCATTGTGGAGTTACCAGATGATGATGAAGATGAGGAAGATGAACTAGCATTAGTGGCTGCAAGTGAAGATCTACCATCCATTTTTCGAAAAATATATGAGGACTCCATTGAAGAAATTCTAGTCCTTGAGCTCAAGTATCTTACTAAAGGATTGAAGTATGCATTTCTAGGTTCAAATGGCATCCTCCCAATGATCATTTTTTCTATCCTTTCTTTAGAACAAGAAGATGTTCTGGTTGCTATTTTGAAGAGAAACATTCAGCCCATAGGATGGTCTATTGCTGATTTGAGGGGTGTTGACCCCTCCATCTGTGTTGATAGAATCTATCTTGAAGATGATGCAAGGTTGACTTGACAAATGCAAAGAAGATTGAACCCAAAGATGAAAGAGGTTGTGACATAAGAAGTCGTAAAGTTGTTGGATGCTTGGATCATCTATCCCTTTTCTGACAGTCCTTGGGTGAGCCCCATCTAAGTTGTTCCCTAGAAGGGTGGGATCACCGTAGATGAAAATGAGTATGGAGAGTAAGTTCCAATGAGAGAACAATCGAAATGAAGAATGTGTGTAGATTATAGGAAATTGAATGAAAAGATAAAGAAGAACAATTTCCCTCTCCAATTCATGGATCAAATCTTGGAGAGACTTGCAGGACAAAGATTATATTGCTTTCTTGATTGTTACTCAGTTTACTTTCAAGTGGCAGTGCACCCAGATGATCAAGAGAAGACCACATTCACTGGTCCAAGTGGAACTTTCTCTTATAGGAGGAAGCCATTTGGATTGTGTAATGTCTCATCTACATTTCGAAGATGTGTTACATCAATCTTTGTGGATATGTTGGATTCATCTCTTGAGGTCTTTATGGATGATTCTCAGTATTTGGAAAAGCTTTTGATTATTGTTTTCTCCATCTCACTGTCGTTCTTAAAAGATGTGTCAAAGTCTATTTGGCATTGTCTTGGGAGAAAAGCCATTTCATGGCACGAGAAGGCATATTGTTGGGACATAGAGTTTCAAAAGTCAGGATTGAGCATGACAAGGCCAAAGTAGGTCTAATTTCTACTCTTACTATTCCTTCCACCTTAAGACAAGTTTGTTATTTCTTGGGCATGTAGGTTTCTATCATCATTTCATCAAGGATTTTAGCAATATTTCAAGACCGTTGTGCCATTTGCTTGAAAAGGATGTTGAGTTTAGATTTGATGACAAGTGTATTGAAGCCTTCAACCATTTAAAGCATAAGTTAGATTCTACTCCTATTATGCAGCCCCCAAATTTCTCTTTACCATTTGAGATCATGATTAATGCATCAGATATGGCAGTGGGGGGTGTGTTGGGCCAAAGGATTGGCTAGATTCCACATGGTATCAACTATGTAAGTAAAACCCTTGACGAGGCTAAAAAAACTACACCACCACCGAGAAGGAGTTACTTGACCTAATTTTTGCACTTAGTAAATTTTTTTATTATCTTTTGCAAACAATGTCATCGTCTACACAAATCATGCATCCTTCATGTATCATATGGCGAAGAAATATTCTAAACCAAGATTGATTCATTGAATGCTATTTCTCCAAGAGTTTGATTTAGAGATTGTTGACAAGAAGGAAATTAAGAATTTTGCAGCTAATCACCTTTCCCATATTAAGGCACCATATGATGATGTGAACCAGATTGAAGAGATAATGCCACATGAGAAACTCTTCCTACTTGACTCCACTCAAAGACCATGGAACAAACACATGACCAACTTTTTGGCAAGTGGGAGAGTACCCATCACATGGGATAGGAAGGATAGTAAGTGGTTGTTTGCTATGGTAAATAACTATGTGTGGGATGACCCACATCTATTCAAGTATTGTCTTGATCAACTCATATGAAGATATCTCCTCGAAAGTGAGAAGCAAGAGATTCTCTTCGTGTTCAACTCTGGAATTTGTTGAGGACATTTTGGTAGAAATTGTACATGCACTAAAGTTCTTCAAAGTGGATTCTATTAGATGACATTGTTCAAAGATTCTAATGAATATTTCAAGTGTTGCTTGAAGTGTCAAAAGGCGGATACTATCTAAAAAATGGACATGATGTCTCTATCACTTATTATAGTGGTTGAGGTTTTTGATGTTTGGGGTATTGACTTTATGGTTTCATATCCCCGTTCTTTTAGATATGTGTACATCTTGGTGGCCATTGACTATGTCTCCAAGTTTATTGACGAAGTTGCTACAAGGACCAACGATCACAAGGTGGTATGCGACTTTGTCAAGTCTAACATCTTCAGCCGGTTTGGCATGTCGAGAGCAATGATTAGTGATGGCAGAAGCCAATTCATTCATAGAACATTTGAAGAATTGCTGAAAAGACATGGTGTAAACCATTGCGTGGCTACTCCTTACCACCCTCAAAGTAGTGGTCAATTTGAGTTGCCCAATCAGGTGATAAAACTCATTCTTGAGAAGACTATAATACCTTTTCCCACTTCAGGAATGACAATTGGACCCATAGACCACCACTAGCCGTGATTGCGTGTTTTTTCCTCACTCGCATGCAAACCAGGATAAACTTCTCGACGACCACCCATCCTAGTACTACTATGGGATGATCATGCCTAACCACAAGATTCTTTAGTGATGGGCTCCCTGGAAAGGAGGTGCACCTTGGTGATATGGGTAGTCCAATCATTCCTTTTAAGATCATTTCATTTGAGACCTTAAATCATGGGACATTACAATATCCCCCATTTATACTCTTAACGTCCTCGTCGGGGCTCAACTATAAGGCCTCATAACATTTTCCACATTTTTGTGTTGACCTATAATGGCCCATGGACACCCATCTCCCGATCACAAAATACTAGTGTAAGGGTGGCTACATCACCATGTACAACCCTTTCCAACATGATTGGGTCGCACAACTCAAGAGTGGCATGCCAGATGCCCATGTACAACAGATTGGTTCTGAGTTTGATACCATTTGTAACGCCTGATCCCACTATCCAAGGCTCTAGTAGAGTTTCAGGAATGATGACTGGCCCCCCAGACCACCACTATCTTAAATGTGCACTTTGTCCTCACTTACACATAAGCCAAGATAAACTTCCTGATAGGTCATCCATCCTAGTACTACTCTAAGTTGTGCATGCTTAATTGTAGATTTTTTAGTGATCGACTCCCATAAAAGAAGGTGCTCCTTTGTGATATGATAGACCAATTATTCCTTTTAAGATTATTTTATTCGAGGCCTCAAATCCTAGTACGTTACAAAGACAGTGAGACCGAACTACAAGGATTGGTCTCTACATCTTAACAAAGCTTTATGGGCATATAGAACAACATTCGAGGCCCCGATTATCATCATATCATTAAAGCTTGTGAATTGTAAGAGCTACCATCTACACGTTGAGATGAAATACAAGGTGTTATGGGCTTTGAAATATATGGACATGGAAGCAGATACTACCAGAGTAAGAAGGAAATTGCAACTTGATGAGTTTGAAGAGATGAGGCATGAATCATATGAGTTGTAAAAAAGATACAAGAAGAGAACCCAGTTCTTGCATGACAAGTTGATCAAAAAGAAGAGTTTTGAGACGGACAATGGGTGTGGTTGTACAATTAAAGGATGAAGTTATTTCCCAAAAATCTTACTCTGGATGGGAAGGACCTTATCTAGTCAAGCATGTATGTCCATTTGATGCTATGTGATATGTGACAAGAGATGTGCAAAGGAATTCACGATCAATGGACAAAGAATGAAGGTTGTTGTTCAAGTTGGTCCGAACAAGGCAACTAATTTTTTTGATATTGTTATGTTAGTTGAAGAAACCCATGTCGATGAAGAGATGTGATTGAATGCATATGAGATAGACATTTAATTCAACGATGCTCTAAAGAATCTAAAAGGATGAATGAATCAAGAACCACTAAGCCTGGTGGAAGGTGTAAAATTTAGTGCTAAGGCAACCCACGCAAGTTTAGGAAATTTTACACCCAACCTTCAATTTTTGATACTTTTACTTTGATTTTACACATTCTAAGAAATACACACATGGACACTTGTGTTTAATAATTTTGGTTTAGTTTTTTGTGAAGAAACAGGTGAAACGTGTAAAAGTTTGAGAAATAGGGTGACTTTCAGTAAATTTGAATAATACAATGTTTGGTGGATTGAAGTTTTGATTTGATCAAGATTGTTTAAGAACAGTGCAAGATTTTGAAATTTTTTAAACTTAACAAGCCTGCACGGATGTGCTAGTGTTACAACCTCGATTTTTGTTTATATGGTTGTAATTGAAATTATTTCAAAGAAATGTACTTAGTTGTAAACTGCATGATTTATGATAAATCTATGAGTTTCTTGTACAACTTTTCCTTATGCATGATTTTCGTGGACCCTTTGGTAATAATGGGTCCAAGATAATAAAAGAGGAAGAAAAGTTAAAAGAAAACAAGTAATGCATTAATAATAAGAAAGGAAATTGGAATAATGGTGAAAATATAAGAAATATGTGGAAAATGTGTGATTGAACATAATGGATGATATTTAGAACTCCACATAGTTTCTTGAGATACAAGAAATCAAAATAAAGGAAAATAATAGAGTGAGAGAGAGGATATATATATATATATATATATACATATATATATATAAGCAATAACTTGCACATAAAGAAAAGGTTTTTTTGCTTTTGAATAATGACCCCAAACATGGCACGCCAAAATATTAAGTCATTATTAAGTTTCCCTCAAAAGTTGGGATTGAAAGGAGTCATGGTTTGAGAGTTATGAATTTTCCAAAATTTCCTAAAGTAAGAGAATTTATAATAAATGTCACAATAATCAATTTCCTTTGTTTGGGCGCGAGTGACACATATCATTGGATCTTGATCCAACAGAAGTCGCTTATCGTCTAGTTCAAACAGGTCTGGGAAACAGATCGATGGAGGGTGATTTACAATCTTGATTTCCTCATGAATCATCACACGTGCAGACACAGAAATAGCCTAGTTGGGTTTGGGAGAGGATTTCGAACACACTAGACCCAGGTTTGTCACATTTTGGAGGCATCTAGATGGAATGCCCAATTCACCATAAACAGTGGGTGGTAGAAAGGGTTAGGAACCGTAAAACCATCCCACAAGTCCTATATATTGGACCCCCTCTTGACTCCTCACGATTCCACGAACTCAACCGGCCACTTATGGTGCCTCCTGGTGCTCTGCTTTGTCTGATTGACTCCACTTTGGTAGCTATCGTTCGATTGGAGTCCATGGTGGAGCGCATGAAGGATCAACGACCCTGGTCACTCCGCGCTTCAGAACAACTATGAGTGGGTGTGAACGCTGAGGACCGCGCGATCTCACGCACTCAACGACGAATGGCAATCCAACAACCAACATTTTTGTGAAAAACCAAAGTAAGTCACCTCTCTAGTCCAAAATTAAAGAAAATCGATGGATCGTGCATAATTCACTAAAAATTGATTCTTTGGCAAAAAATAAAAGTAAATAGTGCTTTTTGATCAGAAAAATACTTACAATCTGATACAAATAGAATTGGAGTCTGATACCAATTGCAATTCAAAAAGTATATGAAGTTACCTCTCTTAACACATCATATTATAATAAAACCCTAAAATGATGTGAAAATTGAGTATGGTGCAACTTTTAGGTTATTTTGAGTAATGTTAACCTGTTAAGAGTAAAAGAAAAGATGAATCTGGAAAAGAATGATTATATCCTTGTTTTAGGGCTTTCATGCACATGCTTATGCCTTAATGGATTAAAACCCTAATTTCGGGGAAATATGTGTTTTAATGGTACGGATACGAAAAATGTAATTATACAACAGAGATATGATGATATCAAACTTGTTATAATATTAAAGAACCCTTAATGTGGATAATGGGAATAATTAGGGTTTTGTAAATAAGAAACTTATTTTAGGGTTGCTAGCCTAAAAAGGAGGTAAAGTTGGATAAAGAAACGTAAGAAACCCTAATGAACCCTAAGGAGATTAGGAGTCCTTTGAAAGTATCCTCATGTCATTAGTGGTTGTTTAGGATTTGATAGTGACATTATGTAATCTATATGTTTCGAGATTTAAGGGTTGTTTGCATTAAGGTGCTTTCTTGGATATCTTGTTGAATTTGTATTATATTGCTCAAGAATAGGTATGTGGTTATTCTTATGCTTAAATCGCTTTAGTTTCACGGAAATTCCCGTGGATTTATCGGTTTCTTGGAAATAATTTCTTGATTGTCTTTTATTTCATGCAACTATAAAGTGACTATGATTATCACCATAAATATATGTACATGTCTAGCTCAGATCCTGGTCCTCCTCTATAGCTCAAATGATGATGAGATAGATGACCTAGTACATGATCTACCCACAAGGTAGGATCATCAGGTTATCATGATTCGATGTGTTGGTCTACCTTTCGGTAGGACCATATGACTCCACAACCCTATGTATTGATCTACCTGTAAGGTAGGATCATGGGGGTTAGTTGAGATCTACCGTATGAGGGGTAGTATCCATGTACATTGTAGGGACAACACAGAGGATAGGGTATGTAAGGATTGAGTATTCATGTTTAAAACATAAAGTTTGTTTTATTAAATTGTAATTGCTTGCAATATGTTGTTACCATTAAGTGCAAGATTCTTGTTTTCCCCACATACCAGTATAATTCGTTACACTGACCGCCATTTTGTTTTTCGGCGTTTTAGGTTATCAAGCAAATGTATATTCCTTTAAAGTGACATTGATGGAATAAAGCTTAATAAAGAATTGGAGGATTGTAGTTAGATAAGTTCTTTCTTGGGTAAAGACTTCCACTTCCTATATTTTGCAAGGTATGAATAGAAAAATTTTATTCCAGTAAAAGTTTAGTTGTAGTAGAATTTATTAATTATTGTTGATTATTTGCAAAACCACTGATCCTATTTTGGGATAACACCTCTGACCTCTTGGTCTCCCTTAACAAGGGGTTACTGGTAGGGGTGAGCATTCGGTTAATTCGGTCGGTTACGGTTAATTCGGTTCGGTTAAACGGTTAATTTATGGTTTGAGATTTTAACCATTAACCTAACCAAATTGAGTCAGTTAATTCGGTTATTGTCCAATCGGTTAATGGTTAATTCGGTCGGTTAATTTGGTTAACCAAATAACACTCGTGTAATAATATTATTTGAAATAGTCATAGAATTTTGGACAATATTGTTATATTATAGTAGTATTGTTGTAAATTTAATTTTGTATGGCTTGTAAAAACTTGATTACTACATATATGGGGAAGTATTTTGAAATAAAAGTACATCTATATATGTATATATGCATGTGTAGGATATTATTTATGAATCAATTCTGACTATTCGGTTAATTCGGTTAACCAAACCAAAAATTTCTTTAACCGTCAAATTAACCATTTAATCGATTAACCGAAATAAATTAACCAAATTAACTGAATTAACCAAATTGACCCAAAAAAATTAACCATTCGGAATTAACCGTTCGGTTAATCGGTTATGAACCAAATTCTGCTCACCCCTAGTTACTGGGAGGCGGGGTCATTACATTTGGTATCAGAGCTGTGGTTTTCCATTTAATCTTCCATAATTATTAAATTTTGACAAACTCTTTAGAGCCCCAGGGAGTTATTAGAGGATTTTCTAAGGATGGAGGTGTCTAGAAAAGGATCACAGTCAGGGGGCTGGCAATATTTTTCCTCTGCCCTGCTAGTTGGTCAACGAGTACTCCCAGATTATGTGTGACTGCCTGGCTGAAATCCAAAAGAATTGACTCGAAATAAGATACCTCTAGGTTTTCTCATCTATCTTTGTCCCTTCTTTACCTCTTATCTCTGGAGAAACATTAAGAGTTTAGGGTTTTCTCTCTCTCCACCACCTCCTATGTTTGGGATTGAAAAATGATAAGGATTAAGGGATCCTCCACCAAATAATAAAATCCATGTAAACAAGAGGACATGGACACAAGTTCAAGTTTATATCTTCCAAGTTATTTTTATGTGTTTAAATGGATTTTTTAACTTATGTGTAAATGTATGGCTCGTGTGAAGACCGTAGCTATCCCTGAGGCCACCGAGAACCCTGCTAAGGGTTGGCCTACCCACAAGAGGAGGGGATCTTTTGAGAAGAGGAAGAGGGACCATGGCGATGAGTCCTCAAAGAAGAGAAAGAGATCTGAGGGAGCCTCAAAAGAAGGCTCAGACCCTAATCCAGTTCCCTTCGGCAACCCAGAGATGGACCAGGAAGAGGAAAACATGTCTGAAGATGAGGTCAAGTTTGAGGAGAACTTGATTGGTGGTCTAGGACCTGCAATGGTAGCTCACACCCCTGATGCCCTGTGGATGGAACAACAGAAGAAGCTAACTGAGGCCATCAGTGCCCTGGCCCTCAGGGATATAGCAAGATATGAAAATGGTGAGTCATTTTCAATCCATCCCCGACTTGGAGTCACCATCCTGGACTTCGTCAAGCTAAACATTGAGAAATTATGGGGAGAGAATTAGACCTAAGTGGTCGAACAATTATATGCTTGGCTGATAGAGATTGAGAATGGTTTCTGCATACTGGAGGTGCAACCAAACAAGAAGGTCCCTTTTACTGCTCACCTCTTGTAAGGAGCAACCAAGATCTGGTGGGAGAACCACATCATGGGTCGAGATCAGAGTGTGGACCCATTGGCATGGACTGACTTCAGGACTATCTTCACATCCAGATTCATTCCCACCTCAGCTAAGAAGGAGAAGGAAAGAGAGTTTACCAACCAGATCGAAGGTAGCTTATCCGTCGTAGACTTTGGTTGTAAGTTTCACATCCTGGAGTGTTTTGGGCACATGATGGATGAGGAAAGATGAGTGGACCATTTTGTAGAGCATCTTCATCCTGCCATGAAGCCTCATGTGATGGCAAGTAAACCAAAAACCTTCACCGAAGTGTACAACACCGCCCTGGACATGGAGAGGACGGTGTTTCCTGCTTAGAACCCACCCAAAGGATATTTAGGTTTCACTGAAGGTACCCAAGGCCAGAATAATGATCACAAGAAAGGACAAGGGTGCAACCATACCAAGGGAAAGCATGGAGGAAAAGGAAATCCATGTCATGAGAACAACTGACTTAGGTGTCGCACCTGCACAAAATGGCATTCTTGTGAGTGCCGCTACAAAAAGAGGATGTGCTACTGTTGCCAGTAAGAGGGACATCTTTAGACCAACTGCCCTCTGCTAGACCCATGGGGGGAAGGCCCAGTAGCAGCCCCGCCTATAGCAACCCAACCTGTAGCTGCAACCCCACCTGCTGGAGAAAGAAGACAAGCTCAAGTTTTTGCTATTGCCAATTAGTAGGCTCAAGCTAATCGGTTAATAGTGGGTAATAACCCTTAGAGTTTTCTTTTATGTTTTAAGATAAGAATGTAATGGTCTAATGTATGGTGAAAAATAATGTAGGCATGCTTGAAGTCATGGGACACAATGTAAAAGCTTTATTTGACTTTGGATCTACTAATACTTTTATTTTGAGAAATCTCACAACTATGCTTTGTTTGTATATCAAGGATTTAGGTATATCTTGGATGTCACAACCCCAAGTGGTCGAATCTTTACATCCTTTTTTAAAACTCCTGTGATACCTGTTAAGTATCGAGATCATGAGTTCCCTATAGATTTTATCCTCCTTGACATGAATGATTTTGATGTAATCATTGGTATGGGTTGGCTTTGCACCTATAGGGAAAATATCGATTGTAGGGAGAAGAAGGTAATCATAAAGAGACCAGGTCACCCACCGTTCATCATTAGGGGTAGGAAGGATGCTACCACTAACATGTATGTGTCAGCCTTGAAGGAAGAGCAGATGATAACCAAAGGTTGTCAAGCTTCCCTAGCAGTCGTTACCGAGCCAGAGCCCAAGGTGCAACTCTTAGAGGAAATAGAGGTAGTCAGGGACTATGCAGGTGTTTTCCCAGATGATTTTCTTGGGATCCCTCCTAAGAGAGAGGTAGACTTTTTGATAGAGCTAGCTCCTGGGACAAACCCTATTTCAAGAGCAAATTATAGGATGGCCCCTGCTGAGTTGCTCGAGTTGAAGAAACAACTACAAGAACTGCTAGACAAGGGTTTTATCCACCATAGCACATCACCATGGGGAGCACCAGTTCTCTTTGTGAAGAAGAAGGATGGTTTGCTCAGAATGTGCATAGACTACTAGATGATCAACCAGGATACCATTAAGAACAAATACCCTTTACCATAGATAGATGACCTTTTTGATGAGTTGAAGTCAGCTCGAGTCTTTTCAAAGATTGACCTAAGATCAGGTTACCACCAGTTGTGAGTCAAAGGTGAGGACATCCCAAAAACCACTTTTAGAACATGTTATGGACACTACGATTTTATGGTTATGCCTTTTGGGTTGTCCAATGCCCCGAGTGTGTTCATGAATCTCATGAACAGTGTGTTCCAACCCTTCCTTGACTCATTTGTCATAGTGTTCATAGATGACATCTTGGTTTATTCTGATGACCTAGAACAACACCGAGACCACCTGAGTAGAGTCCTTGATATCTTGAGAAAGAAAAAGTTTTATGGGAAATTCTCAAAGTGCGAGTTTTGGATAGACCGTGTCATGTTCCTTGGACACATCATATCTAGAGGAACCATCTCAGTAGATCCAGCCAAGGTGTCAGCTGTTCGGGATTGGAAAGCACCAAAGAATCCCTCAGAGATCTAAAACTTTCTGGCATTGGCGGGATACTATCAGTGCTTCATAAAGGATTTCTCAAAGACTGCTTTGCCTCTTACAAATCTCACCCAAAAGGAAGAGAAATTTGTGTGGTCGGACCTATGTGAAGCACAATTCCAAGAGCTGAATGAGAAGTTGACTACAACCCCAGTGTTGACTTTATCGTCCGGTAACGAGGGTTTTATGATCTTCATCGATGCATCAAAGATGGGACTCAGATGTGTACTAGAACAAGATAGATATGTTGTTGCCTATGCCTCCAGACAACTCAAACCCAATGAAGTAAATTAATTATTCGACGCATGATTTAGAGTTGGCTACAATCATACATGCCCTGATGATTTGGCGACACTATCTGTATGGAGCCACCTTCTAGATCTTCACCGACTACAAGAGCTTGAAGTATATCCTAACCCAGAAGGACCTAAATCTACAACAGAGATGATGGATGGAATACATGAAGGATTATGATTTCATCATTTCCTATCACCCTGAATGATTTAGCTGATGTTGTAGCTGATGCTCTTAGTCAAAAGCAGCTCAGGTGTGGAGTAGTCTTGTCTAGCCAATGGAGGAAGCTAGAAGATCTTATGGAGTGGACTCTACAACCGTTAGAAGATTGAGTCTGTTTGGCTAGCATACAAATTAAACAAAACATGTTGACTGAGTTGGTAGTTGCCCAGTTAGCCAGCCCAGAGCTTGACAAGATGAAAGGTTTGCTGGAGAAACCTTAGACCCATCTCTTTGTAGGAGTTGATGGAGGGATCCGATACAAGAGTCATATTTGGGTTCCTAAAAGCTTGCCTTTTAAGGATCATATCTTGCAAGAAGCTCATGGTTCGAAGTACACAGTACACCCTGGCACTTCCAAAATGTTTAAGGATCTACATCAGTACTTTTGGTGGCCCGGAATGAAAAGAGATATAGAGACATATGTGGCCAGTTTGCTCACTTGCCAGATGGTGAAGGATGAACACCATCAACTCGGTGGATTGATATAGTCGATTGAAATTCCTGAGTGGAAATGGGAACAGATCACCATGGACTTTGTGGTGGGTCTCCCCAAGACCAAGAAAGGTCATGACGCAATATGGTTTGTGGTAGATTGCCTTACCAAGTCGGCACATTTCCTTTCTGTAAAGACCACTTCTAAAGTGACAGACTTAGCTGAAATGTACATACAAGAGATTGTATGACTACCTGGTGTTCCAAGTTCGATCATTTCTGACCACGATTCAAAGTTCACTTCCAAGCTGTGGAAGCAGGTACAAGAGGAACTTGGCACTAGACTGAAGTTCAGTACAACATATCACCCCCAGACTGATGGACCATCAAAGAGGACAATCTAGACTTTAGAGGATTTGTTGAGAGCTTGTGTGCTTGATTGGGGTGGTTCTTGGAAGAAATACCTACCCCTCTCTAAGTTTGCTTATAATAACAGCTACCAAGCTAGTATCGGGATGCCACCATATGAAGCTCTCTATGGGAGGCTATGTCAGTCACCACTTCACTGGGATGATGTTGGTGTGAGGACCTTGTTGAGGTTAGATGAGCTCCAGGTGTATGTAGATAAATTTTCTTTGATCAAGAAAAGGCAGAAGAGAGCCCAGGATCGACAGAAGTCGTATGCAGATGCGAAGCGGACTGACTTGCAGTTCACCATGGGGGAGCATGTGTTTTTGAAAATCTGACCCCTCCGAGCTATAGCTAAGAATAGAGGAAAGCTGAGTCCACGACACGTAGGTCCATTTGAGATTTTAGAATGGATTGGTGAAGCTGATTATCGTTTGGCCTTACCCCCTCAGTATAGTTTGATGTGTGATTTTTTCCATGTGTCTAATCTGAAGTGCTATGTGAAGGACCCGAGCCATGTGTTGAGCATTGAACCTATTGAGATCCAAGGGAGACTAACATATCTTGAGTCACATGTGAGAGTGTAAGGACCCTGACCTCCATTTATGGTTTACCCTATTTGCTTTGCTTAACCCTGATGCTTAGTTGCTTGCTAATCACCTTTAGTGGTAATTAGGGTTTGGTTGTTCTTTGTTGAGAGTTGGAGGTGCTACTTGCAAATAACCCAAGTCTAGGGTTTGTGGGCAAGTTTGTCACCTTGTGAGGTGTCTCTCTCTCTCCTTGCTTCCTCTAGTGTAGAGAGGAAGGCTTGGGCTCGTTGCTTGAGTTCCTTTGGGCTTGGTTGAGCTTGTTGGGCCTTTTGGTGCCTTTCTTTTTCTTGGTTGGACCTTGTGTCGGCCAGGAGGAGTTTGTGTCACCCAGGGTTGTATCACCCAGGGGTTGTGTCGCCCATGTTGGAGGTGTGTCATCCAGGTGCGTCGCCCATGACCTTTGACCAAGCTTTGACCTCGTTTGTGTCACCACTAGTGGACACTTGGTGCTTGATGCTTGCATGTAGCAATGACCTTGTACATGTGTTTAGGGCTTGCTAGAGTGGTGGCTCGTGCACTAGGACAAGTGTCCCTAGGTGGATGAAACCTTGCTTGGCTCTACCTTGTTTTCTCCTCCATTCCCTTCTATATATGTGTTCTTTTTCTCTTGCTAGGGATCCTTTTGGTCTCTCTCTCTTCCTTGGTGCACGATACCCTTCTCCCTTGCAAGCTTGGTGGACGATACCCTTGGAAGAGCTAGCTTGGTGGCCGATCTTCCTTGGAGCTTTCTTCTTCCTTGGTGCTAGGAGCTTGGAGCTTGCTTAAGGCGGGTTGCATAACTCCTAACCCTAACTATACTACCTCCTTTCATGTTCTTATATGTTGGTAGCATTGTTTCTTGCTAAGTTGTTCTTGTTGGCCGAACCATGTGCTCTAGGGTTTCTTGGTGAGCAATACTCTCTTCTCTCCTAGGTCTTGAGGAGTTAGCTTGAGTTCTAGAATTATGAGCAACACTCCTCTCTCGTTTAAGTTGAGAGGTGAGCTTGTGTTCTTGTAGCTTGAGCAACACCCTCCTCTCACCTTGGACTTGAAGGGTGAGCTTTGTGGTGGTTGTGAACTTTGTTAGAGTTGTTCCTTATCTTGCCCGATATGGTGTTGTTGGTGGTCATGCCCGATATCCTTCCTTTGTTCTGACCTTGAACGATATGTTGTGGCTGAGGTGGACAATACCTTGGTCACTGACCTGGTGACGATCTTGTGAGTTGCACCTTGGTCGTTATGAGCTTGGGGAGGTGATGCCCGACAACCCTCTTGACCTAACACCTTGAACGACTGGCTATGGTGGTTGTGATGGACGATACTCCTAGTCTCTATGATGGGTATCACACCACCATTCTGCGTTGTGGCGGCCGACATGCCTTGGTGGGTTAGCTGGACGATAGGACCCTTTTTGGTTGGTTGAGATACACCTATGGATGTTACCTCTTGTAGAATACCTTGCTTGAAACACACCTGTTTTTAGTTGGGGTTTAGTATCGTTGTGCGTTGCTAGTTGTGATGGGCATCACATTGGTTTAATATCAGTTGACAGCTCTACTCCCCCTTGGCGGGTGTTGCGCGACCCCCTGTCGCTCGACACACCTGGCTGCATGGTAGGCCTTGGCCGTTATCTTTGCACACGACACAGCGTTGCAGATGTGCACGACATGCGTTGCCCGTTACCTTTGAAGTGCAGGGATAGGGTTGGTTTCTATGATTGCCTGATATCACCCATAGATGAGGGTATCCTACCCGATACCACTTATGGTGAGGGTTTGTGGTGCCTTTAGTGAGAGTCCTGCCCCTCATATAAATTGACATGTTGAAATAGTAATTGATATGGTAAAGCTTGTTTATGTAACACATATGTCTTTAACCATGTATGTGATCATCTTGATTATCTATATAAAGCTGAGATAATGGTAATCATGTAATATGGTTTGCTTTATGATGAAACCTAATCTCATGATCACAAGTTGAGGCATGATTGATAAAGTATATAGTTATTAATGTCACCTATATTGATAAGTATGGTCTTTTTGTTAAGCCTATGATTATTGTATACACTAACCATGCAGGTGATGATTAGCCAAGAAAAAGGCTATGAGGTATATATATGATGAGTAACATTGCTTTGGTAGTTACTCTTGATGATGAGATAACACGCATGATGTGTTTGGCTAAAGTACTTGGGATTGCTATCCCATGATGATGATGAAGCCTTAAGAGGTAGTGGCAGTATCTATGATGAGGGATTGAGATCCCATGGTATGTGATGATCCTTGAGATGGATCTGGATGATTGGCAAGAGGCCAAGTGATAACATGTTATGTTGGATCCTTGTGATGGATCAGGTTGATGTGACTACAATAAAAGCATAATGTTGTTGTTTATTTTCTGTTATAGTTTGCATGATTTATAACTTGGTTGAATCTTGCAATCCATATAAATGATACTAATTAATTACAGTGAAATAAATCATGCAGTTGCCCTGGCCATAGATCCATCATTGTCAGGAGTTGGTGATGGTGAAACGGGTTCTCTTACAGGTTAACCTGGAGTGCATATTATTGAATATGCGAGGTTTCTCCTAGCCTAAAATAGTGAGGATTCGAGTGCAGCTATGGTTGCAAACTCAGGATACGAGTAGAGCATGGTGAACAGGCCCATGGCTCAGGATATGTGATATGGGAGCATGAATGTGTTCATTGCTCAGAGCATGGTGAATAGGCCCGTGGCTCAGATATACTAGCGTCGTGACCTATACCAAGGTGGGCTAGAGGATGGGTAGCCTATGGAGCTTACCCTGTGGTTGAGACCACTTAAGAATGAGACTGCAGTCCTGCTTGTGTTGTACTCGTACACTGACTACGAGGGGAAAGGTCGTGGAGTTTGGCTCTTCCATTGACCTTGTATGGCACCGACTTTGGGTTTCGCAACTGAAGATTGGATTTGAGTGGTACAGATCACTTCCTCAGGGCATAATAATATGCAATCCGGCCGTATAGTGGTTACTCTTAAGACAAAACACGAAACATTGGTTGAAGCCTTGCTTGTGTAGTTGATCTTGCTATATCTTGCAGTTATTTATATGTTCCTCTTGTTATGTGGCAATATATCTTATCTTGTTAATCATGTTCCATAAAAAGATAATTGGTGATATGTTTTATGAACAACCTGGTAAGCTTGATAGTACGAATAGGTTTGCTATATAGACTGCTCTTGTTATACATTTACCAGATATATGTTGTTGTAGCTTTATCCTTCTGGTTTTATAGTTTTGGCGGGGAGTTATGTTTCTCGCTGGGACAATGTTCAATTGTCTCACCCCGCTGGTTTTCAGGTGTTCATGCTAGACGTAACAGTGGTCGCAGAGTTGCGGCTGAGTAGCAGGACGAGCAGTAGAAGGCAAGAGATAGATATGTTGCTGTTTTGGTGTTTTATAGTAGAGTCTAGAGTCATCCCTGTACTCTCAGGTCCTTGGGAGAATTTTGACATTTTTTTATGATGTATAATCGTTGATGTTTTGTATATCCTACTGCTGGCTGGATGTGGGCCTTTATGTACATATAACAGGTGATGAACTCATGTGATGACAGGACAGTTGGCCTCCTAAGCTATGGACATGTGTCAAGACTTGTATATGTTTATATAAGATGTTTTTCTACAGGATGAGGACTGGGATGTAATAGTTTCATAGTTTATCAGTTTTCTGCAATCGGTTTTAATTAACCCGTGTTTTGGTAATATGTGGTTATGGTGTTTTCCGCATGTTTTCACGTAACACCTCGCTGTCTGTGTGATAGTGGGATGTGTTGCCACAAATTTTGGTATCAGAGCTCTAGGTTCGCTGAGTCTACAGGGATTTAGGACTAGGTTGTGTCTGTTCTTGTGAGTTTTCTAGATTTCCTTACAATCGTCTTCTGCCCTCAGCGGAAGAAAAGTCAAGATGTCTGGAAACCATGAAGAACACGCTGCCAAAAACAGCGATGATGCATCAGTTGATGGAGCTTTTGAGCAGGCACATGAAGATCGGGTGCCTGAGGTCCCCCAACCTGACCCAACCATTCTTGAACATCCTGCCTATGAATAGCTTATGGGGCAGATGATGGCTATGATGAATCTCATGGTTGAGTGATTGCCAGTGCCTCCACTGAGAGCACATACTCCCCATAGAGAAACATTGGGTATTGGGAAGACCTTTGAGCGGCTTTGCCGAGTCAGAGATTCAGATTATGCTGGAATGGATGATCCAGCGGATGCTGATCTGTGGCTGACAAGTCTTGAGAAGGCTTTCTGGATCCTTGACATCCCCGAAGCAGACAAAGTAAAGCACATAGTATAGCTTTAGTGGATATGTTTCTTCGCCATCTAAGGCACATAGTATAGCTTCAGTGGCAGTGACATGGCCATCTAGGCCACAGTTTGACGTTAGGACATGCTATACCTGCAGTCAGATAGGGCATGTCAAAACAAGTTGCCCAAATAAAGATGATGAAGTGACACAACAGCTGAGGCAGAATCAACAAGGATCAGATAGACAACAGCCCAGTGGTAGCAGAGGGTGAGGACGCGGTCAAGCATCACAAGTTGGATCGTCTGCTCATGGAAGCAAATGACATGGACAACAAGCAACAGCTCGATTCTATGCTATGAATCAGCCGGAGGCGATAGTCAACCCGCGAGTGGTGACATGTCAGATGGAGTTATTTCATTCTGATATGTCTTCTTCTTCCTTTATATCTATTCTGGTTGACCCGTGTGCTACACACTCTTTTATAGCCTATAGTATGCTTGAAAATTGTCGTTTACCTGTTAGTTGTAAGAAGGATAGCTTGTTGTTAGAAACCCCTCTTGATAGTTCCTCGATGCTTCGAGAAGAGTGTCCGTCTTGTGTCTTGTCTTTTTCGGGACACCGCATCCAAGTGGATCTTATACCACTTGGTATACATGGTTTCGATGTTATCCTTGGGATGGATACCTTAGAGAAGTATAAGGTTGTTCTGGACTGTGGTTCCAAGCAGGCTGTGTTTGATGATGCGGGAGAGAAGTGGATCTTCCAGGGAGATAGGAAGATTCTTCTGACGTGTTTGGTATCAGCCATGGTGGCAGAGAAGTTGTTATGACAAGGATGTGAGGCGTTCTTAGCTCACATTGTGGATACCGTTGTGGCTACCAAGGTGAAAGATCCTAGTCTCAAAGAGGTGTCAATTATGCGAGAGTTTGCAGATGTGTTTCCTGATGAGTTCCTTGGTGTTCCTCCACCCCGAGAGATTGATTTCGAGATTAATCTGGTACCAGGAATGCAACCAGTTGCACAGACACTGTATAGGATGGCTCCAGTAGAGATGGTAGAGCTTAAGAAGCAGTTGCAAGAGTTGTTGGAGAAAGGTTTCATCCGACCAAGTATGTCACCTTGGGGTGCTCCCGTGTTGTTCGTCAAGAAGAAGGATTGATCAATGTGGTTGTGTATAGATTATTGGCAGTTGAACAAGGTCACGATCAAGAATAAGTACTCGTTACCGAGGATAGATGATCTGTTCGATCAGTTGCGTGGTGCTACAGTGTTTTCGAAGATCGATCTACAGTCTGGATATCATCAGCTGAGGATTAAGGCGGATGACATACCCAAGTCAGCTTTTAGGATGAGGTATGGTCACTTCGAGTTTGTGGTTATGCCGTTTGGGCTAACCAATGCACCTACTGCTTTCATGGACCTGATGAACAAAGTGTTCCGTCCATTCTTAGATCAGTTTGTTGTAGTCTTTATAGATGACATATTGATCTATAGTCGGGACAAGCAAGAGCATGAGCGACATCTTTGTCTAGCGTTGACACTTCTTCATCAACATCAGTTGTATGCCAAGTTTAGTAAGTGTGAGTTCTGGTTGGAAGAAGTGACTTTCTTGGGTCATGTGATATCTATAGAAGGAGTCTAAGTGGACCCGAGAAAGGTGGAGTCCGTTGTGGATTGGGGATAGCCGAAGACGCCGACAGAAGTTCATAGTTTCCTTGGTTTAGCAGGATACTACCGGAGGTTTATGAAGGACTTCAGTGTGATTGCGTTGCTGATGACAAAGTTGAATAGAAAGGATGTACCTTTTGTCTGGGATGACCGTTGTCTGCAAGCTTTCCAGAGTTTGAAGTAGAAGCTGACTAGTGCTCCAGTACTAGTGCTGCCAGAGCCTGGAAAAGGGCTATGTTGTCTTCTGTGATGCTTCCAAAAAAGGTTTGGGTTGTGTGCTGATGCAGGAGGATCATGTGGTTTCTTTTGCTTCATGAAAGCTTAAGAAACATGATGAGAACTATCCTACTCATGACTTGGAGTTGGCAGCAGTGGTTCATTCATTAAAGATTTGGAGACACTATTTGTATGGGGAAGTGTGTCAGATCTTTACGGATCATAAGAATCTAAAGTACATCTTTTCGCAACATGAGTTGAACATGCGACAACGTCGATGGATGGAGTTGATCAATGATTACAACTGTACCATCGAGTATCATCCTGGTAAGAAAAATGTGGTAGCTAATGCGCTTAGCCGAAAGTCTTCTTCTCTTTCTTCAAAGAAAGCACAGTTGAGTTCCCTGGTATGCCATAGATGGGATATGTTTGTTTCCTTGCGGCAGATGAATATACAGATGGGAGTTTCCTTGTTAGCTGGACTTTTGGCACAAATGCAAGTCAAACCTACGCTAAGACAGTAGATCAAAGATGCACAGCAAACGGATGATGCAGTACAGTTGATCAGATCAGAGTTCGGCAGTGAAAAGCGTTATGGGTTTAATGAGTCTGAAGATGGACGAGTTTGCTATCATGATAGGATGGTGGTCCCCGATGATGATGATCTGAGGAAGCTAGTTCTCGAGGAAGCACACACGTCGATGTGTGCTATGCATCCAGGAGTCACCAAGATGTATCATAGTATGAAGGACTTGTATTGGTGGCCCGACTTGAAGAGAGACGTGGCTGAGTTTGTAGCTAGGTGTGCGGTTTGTCAACAAGTCAACGCTGAGCATCAGAAGCCGGTAGGTACGTTGCAACCCCTGCCGATACCGCAGTGGAAATGGGATCATATAACCATGGATTTCATAGTTGGTCTGCCCAGGACAACTAGGAATCATGATTCCATTTGGTTGATAGTGGACAGATTGACGAAGTCTGCCCATTTCCTACCAGTAAGGACGACATATACGGTCGAGAAGCTCGCCCGAGTATATGTGGAGGAGATAGTACGTTTGCATGGTGTGCCAGTGACAATAGTATCTGACAGAGGTCCTCAGTTCACAAGTCATTTTTGGGAGCAGTTGCACAAAGCGTTGGGAAGGCAGTTGAGGTTCAGTACCGCTTTCCACCCGCAGACATATGGATAGTCTAAGAGAACTATTCAAACTTTAGAGGATCTCCTTCGAGCTTGTGTTTTGCAGTTCCTAGGCAGTTGGGATGTACATCTCAGTTTAATAGAGTTTTCCTACAACAACAGTTATCAGTGGAGCATTGATATGGCTCCTTATGAGGCCTTGTATGGCAGGAAGTGCAGATCTCCTTTGTGTTGGTATGAGTCTGGTGAATATCAGCTTTTGGGTCCTTCGTTAGTACAATAGACGTCAAAAAAGATCAAAGTGATACAACAACAGTTGAAAGCGGCACAGGACAGGCAAAAGTCTTACGTAGACAATCGTCGATGATCTTTGGAGTTCCAGGTAGGAGACAAAGTGTATCTTAAAGTCTCGCCATGGAAAGGTGTGCTAAGGTTTGGCCGGAAGGGTAAGCTCGTACCCAGATATATGGGGCCATACCCAGTCAGAGTACGTGTTGGCAAAGTAGCTTACAAGTTAGAGCTGCCGCCAGAGTTGCACAGGTCACATTCAGTGTTCCATGTCAGTATGCTGAAGAAAAGTCATCCAGATATAGGAATAGTGATATAGCCAGTTGAAGTTGAGCTTGATGAAGATGTGACCTACGAGGAAGGTCCTATGGCGATCCTTGACAGAAGGGTTAAGAAGCTGAAGAGGAAGGACTTGGTTCTTGTGAAGGTTCTTTGGCATCATCGTGGAGTTGAGGAAGCCACGTGGGAGCTTGAGGAAGAGATGAGGAGGAAGTATCCCTCGCTTTTCTCTTCAAATTTTGAGGACGAAATCCCTTTGTAGAGGGTTAGTTTGTAAGGACCCTGACCTCTGTTTAGGGTTTACCCTGTTTTCTTTGCTTAACCCTGAAGCTTAGTTTCTTGCTAATCACCTTTAGTGGTGATTAGGGTTTGGTTGTGCTTCATTGAGAGTTGGAGGTGCTACATGCAAATAACCCAAGTCTAAGGTTTGTGGGCAAGTTTGTCACCTTGTGAGGTGTCTCTCTCTCCTTGCTTCCTCTAGTGTAGAGAGGAAGGCTTGGGCTCGTTGCTTGAGTTCCTTTGGGCTTGGTTGAGCTTGTTGGGCCTTGTGGTGCCTTTCTTTTGCTTGGTTGGACCTTGTGTCGGCCAGGAGGAGCTTGTGTCACCCAGGGCTATGTCGCCCAGGGGCTGTGTCGCCCATGTTAGAGGTGTGTCATCCAGGTGCGTCGCCCATGACCTTTGACCAAGCTTTGAACTCATTTGTGTCACCACTAGTGGACACTTGGTGCTTGATGCTTGCATGTAGCAATGACCTTGGATATGTGTTTAGGGCTTGCTAGAGTGGTGGCTCGTGCACTAGGACAAGTGTCCCTAGGTGGACGACACCTTGCTTGGCTCTACCTTGTTTTCTCCTCCATTCCCTTCTATATATGTGTTCTTTTTCTCTTGCTAGGGATCCTTTTGGTCTCTCCCTCTTCCTTGGTGCACGATACCATTCTCCCTTGCAAGCTTGATGGACGACACCCATGGAGGAGCTAACTTGGTGGCCGATCTTCCTTGGAGCTTTCTTCTTCCTTGGTGCTAGGAGCTTGGAGCTTGCTTAAGGCGGGTTGCATAACTCCTAACCCTAACTATACTACCTCCTTTCATGTTATCATATGTTGCTAGCTTTGTTTCTTGCTAAGTTGTTCTTGTTGGACGAACCATGTGCTCTAGGTTTTCTTGGTGAGCAATACTCTCTTCTCTCCTAGGTCTTGAGGAGTGAGCTTGAGTTCTAGAATTATGAGCAACACTCCTCTCTCCTTTAAGTTGAGAGGTGAGCTTGTGTTCTAGTAGCTTGAGAAACACCCTCCTCTCACCTTGGACTTGAAGGGTGAGCTTTGTGGTGGTTGTGAACTTTGTTAGAGTTGTTCCTTGTCTTGCCCGATATGGTGTTGTTGGTGGTGATGCCCTATATCCTTCCTTTGGTCTGACCTTGGACGATATGTTGTGGCTGAGGTGGACAATACCTTGGTCACTGACCTCGTGACGATCTTGTGTGTTGCACCTTGGTCGTTATGAGCTTGGGGAGGTGCTGCCCGACAACCCTCTTGACCTAACATCTTAGACGACATGCTATGGTGGTTGTGATGGACGATACTCCTGGTCTCTGTGGCGGGCATCACACCACCACTCTGCCTTGTGTCGGCCGATAGGCCTTGGTGGGTTAGCTGGACGATAGGACCCTTTTTGGTTGGTTGAGCTACACCTCTGGATGATACATCTTGTAGAATACCTTGCTTGACACACACCTATTTTTAGTTGGGGTTTAGTATCGTTGTGCGTTGCTAGTTATGACAGCTCTACTCCCCCTTGGCGGGCGCTACGCGATGCCCTGTCGCCCGACACACCTGGCTGCACGGCAGGCCTTGGCCGTTATCTTTGCACACGACACAACATTGCAGACGTGCACGACATGCGTTACCCATTACCTTCGAAGTACACGGATAGGGTTGGTTTCTATGATTGCCCGATATCACCGATAGATGAGGGTATCCTGCCCGATACCACTTATGGTGAGGGTTTGTGGTGCCTTTAGTGAGAGTCCTGCCACTCATATAAATCGACATGCTGAAATAGTAATTGATATGGTAAAGCTCGGTTATGTAACACATATGTCTTTAACCATGTATGTGATCATCTTGATTATCTATATAAAGCTGAGATAATGGTAAGCATGTAATATGGTTTGCTTTATGATGAAACCTAAGCTCATGATCACAAGTTGAGGCATGATTGATAAAGTATATAGTTATTAATGTCGCCTATATTGATAAGTATGGTCTTTATGTTAAGCGTATGATTATTGTATATACTAACCATGCAGGTGATGATTAGCCAATAAAAAGGCTATGAGGTATATATATGATGAGTAACATTGCTTTGGTAGTTACTCTTGATGATGAGATAATGCACATGATGTGTTTGTCTAAAGTACTTGGGATTGCTATCCCATGATGATGATGAAGCCTTGAGAGGCAGTGGCAGTATTTGTGATGAGGGATTGAGATCCCATGGTATGTGATGATCCTTGAGATGGATATGGATGATTGGAAAGAGGCCAAGTGATAACATGTGATGTTGGATCCTTGTGATGGATCAGGTTGATGTGACTACAATAAAAGCATAATGTTGTTGTTTATTTTCTGTTATAGTTTGCATGATTTATAACTTGGTTGAATCTTGCAATCCATATAAAAGATACTAATTAATCATAGTGAAATATATCATGTAGTTGCCCTGGCCATAGATCCATCATCATCAGGAGTTGGTGATGGTGAAATAGGTTCTCTTACAGGTTAACCTAGAGCGCATATTGTTGAATATGCGAGGTTTCTCCTAGCCTAAAATAGTGAGGATTCGAGTGCAGCTACAGTTGTAGACTCAGGATATGAATAGAGCATGGTGAACAGGCCCATGGCTCAAGATATGTGATATGGGAGCATGAATGCGTTCATGGCTCAGAGCATGGTGAACATGCCTGTGGCTCAGATATACTAGCGTCGTGACCTGTACCAAGGCAGGCTAGAGGATGGGTAGCCTATGGAGCTGACCCTGTGGCTGAGACCACTTAAGCATGAGACTGCGGTCCTGCTTGTGTTGTACTCGTACACTGACTACGAGGGGAAAGGTCGTGGAGTCCAGCTCTTCCATTGACCTTGTATGGCACCGGCTTTGGGTTTCACAACTGAAGGTTGGATTTGAGCGGTACGGCTCACTTCCTAAGGGCATAATAATATGTAATCCAGCCGTATAGTGGTTACTGCTTAAGACAAAACACAAAACATTGGTTGAAGCCTTGCTTGTGTAGTTAATCTTGCTATATCTTGCAGTTATTTATATGTTCCTCTTGTAATGTGGCAATATATCTTATCTTGTTAATAATGTTCCATAAAAAGATAATTGGTGATATGTTTTATGAACAAGTTGGTAAGCTTGATAGTACGAATAGCTTTGCTATATAGACTGCTCTTTTTATACCTTTACCAGATATCTGCTGTTGTAGCTTTATCCTTCTGGTTTTATAGTTTTGGCGGGGAGTTATGTTTCTCGCTGGGACAATGTTTAATTGTCTCACCCCGATGGTTTTTAGGTGTTCGTGCTAGATGTGGCGGTGGTCGCGGAGTTGCGGCCGAGCAGCAAGATGAGCAGTAGAAGGAAAGAGATAGATATGTTGCTGTTTTGGTGTTTTGTAGTAGAGTCTAGAGTCATCCTTGTACTCTCAGGTCCTTGGGAGCATTTTGACGTTGTTTCACGATGTATAATCGTTGATGTTTTGTATATCCTGCTGCTAGCCGGATGTGGGCCTTTATGTACATATAACAGGCGATGAACTCATGTGATGATAGGACAGCTGGTCTCCTAAGTTGTGGACATGTGTCAAGACTTGTATATGTTTATATAACATGTTTCTCTGCAGGATGAGGACTGGGATGTAACAGTTTCACAGTTTATCAGTTTTCCGCAATCGGTTTTAATTAACCCGTGTTTTGGTAATCTGTGTTTATGGTGTTTTACACACGTTTTCGAGTAACACCTCATTGTTTGTGTGATAGTGGGATGTGTTGCCGCAGAGAGTACCGGATACCAAGGTGAAAGAACTCGGGAATAAAGAGATAATGATGGTAAAGGTTCTTTGGAAGCACCATGGAGAGGATGAAGCCACATTGGAACTGAAGACAGACATGGAAAAGGCATACCCTGAATTGTTTGTTTGATTGGCTGAATTTTGGGGACAAAATTCTTAAAAGGAGGGGAGGATGTTACAACCTCAATTTTTGTTTATATGTTTGTAACTGCAATTATTTCAAAGAAATGTACTTAGTTGTAAATTGCATGATTTATGATAAATCTATGAGTTTCTTTTACAACTTTTCCTTGTGGTAATAATGGGTCCAAGATAATAAAATAGGAAGAAAAGTTAAAAGAAAACAAGTACTGTATTAATAATAAGAAAGGAAATTGGAATAATGGTGAAAATATAAGAAATATGTGGAAAATGTGTGATTCAACATAATGGATGATATTTCGAACTCCACATAGTTTCTTGAGATACAAGGAAATGGAATAAAAGAAAATAATAAAGTGAGAGAGAGGAAATATAAATGAAATATATATATATATATATATATATATATTTAAGCAATATCTTTCACATAAAGAAAATGTTCGTTTGCTTTTGAATAATGACCCCAAACTTGGCATGCCAATAGATTAAGTCATTATTAAGTTTCCCTCAAAATTTGGGATTTAAAGAAGTCATGGTTTGAGAGTTATGAATTTTCCAAAATTTTCTAAAGTAAGAGAATTTCTAATAAATGTCACAATAATTGATTTCTTTTGTTTGGGCATAGGTGACTTGGACCATTGGATCTTGATCAAATAGAAGCTACTCATCATCTAGTTCTAACAGGTCTAGGAAATAGACCAATGGAGGACAATTTCCAATCACAATTTCCTCGCGAATCATCGCATGTGCAGATAGGGAAATAGACCAATGGAAGAGGAGCAGTTGTCATTCGATCGGAGTCCACAGTGGAGTGCGTGAAGGATCGACGACCCTGGTTGCTCTGTGCTTTAGAACAACTGTGAGTGGACGCGAACGGTGAGGACCATGTGATCTCATGTAGTCAATTATGACTGGTGATCCAACAGCCAACATTTTTCCAAAAAACCAAAGTAAGTTGCCTCTCTAGTCCGAAATTCTAGAAAATCAATGGATCTTACATAATTAACTAAGAATTGATTCTTTGGCCGAAAAATAAAAGTAAATAGTGCTTTTTGATCAGAAAAATATGTAGAACCTAATAAAAATTAGAATTGGAGTCTAATATTGTGTGCAACTCAAAAAGTATATGAAGTTACCTCTCTTAACACATTAGATCATAATAAAACCCTAAAATAATGTGAAAATCGAGTATGGTGAATCTTTTAGGTTATTTTGAGTAAGGTTAACCTGTTAAGAGTAAAAGAAAAGATGAATCTGGAAAAGAATAATTGTATGCTTGTTTGAGGGATTTCATGCACATGTTTATGCCTTAATGGATCAAAACCCTAATTTGGGGGAAATATGGGTTTTAATGGTACTAATCTGAAAATGTAATTATGCAACAGAGATGTGATGATATCAAACTTGTTCTAAGATTAAAGAACCCTTATTGAGGCTAATGGGAATAATTAGGGATTTGTAAATAAGAAACTTATTTTAAGGTTGCTAACCTAAAAAGGAGGTAAAGGTTGATAAAGAAACCCTAATGAACCCTAAGGAGATTAGGAAGCCTTAGAAAGTATCCTATTGTCATTAGTGGTTGTTTAGGATTTTATAGTGACATTAGGTAATCTATATGTTTCAGGATTTAAGAGTTGTTTTCATTAAGGTGCTTGCTTGGATATCTTGTTGAATTTGGATTCTATTGCTCAAGAATAGGTATGTACTTACACTTATGGTTAAATCGCTTTAGTTTCACGGCGATTCCCGTGGATTTATTAGTTGCTTGGAGATAATTTCTTGATTGTCTTTTATTTCATGCAACTATAAAGTGACTATGATTATCACCATAAATATATTTGCAAGTCTAGCTCAGATCCTAGTCCTCCTTTGTAGCTTAGATGATGATGAGATAGATGACCTAGTACATGATCTACCTGCAAGGTAGGATCATCAGGTTATCATGAGTCGATGTATTGGTCTACCTTTGGGTAGAACCATACGACTCCAAAACCCTATGTATTGATCTACATGTAAGGTAGGATGATGGGGGTTAGTTGAGATCTACCATATGAGGGGTAGTATCCATGTCCACTATAGGGACATCACAGAGGCTAGGGTATGTAAGGATTGAGTAGTCATGTTTAAAACATAAAGTATGTTTTATTAAATTGCAATTGCTTGCAATTTATTGTTACCATTAAGTGCAAGATTCTTGTTTTCCCCACATACCAGTATAATTCGTTATACTGACCGTCATTTTGTTTGTCGGCATTTTAGGTTATCAAGAAAATGGATATTCCTTTAAAGTGACATTGATGGAATAAAGCTTAATAAAGAATTGGATGATTGTAGTTAGATAAGTTCTTTCTTGGGTAAAGAATTCCACTTCCTATATTTTTCAAGGTATGAATAGAAACATTTTATTCCAGTAAAAGTTTATTTGTAGTAGAATTTATTAATTATTGTTGATTATTTGCAAAACCACTGATCCTATTTTGGGATAACACCTCTGACCTCTTGGTCTCCCTTAATAGGGGGTTACCGGGAGGTGGGGTTGTTACAACTAGCATCCAACAGTCATCCTGGGATGCCATGTTTTATAGTGAAAACTCAAGCATTGGGGTCAGACAGAATGACCGTTCTGACGAACACGACTGTAGTGGCGTCATACCAGCATGACTGTGTTGTCTAGAATTGTAGTGTTGGATCAGGCCCAACACTTAAGTTACCCGGTTTGATTTTCTCCAGCACAATGCATCCTTCATTCTTCTTGACACAAAATGGGTGTTCCACCACAAGGGGAAATTAGGGTGACCTCCATTTACCCCAAATCACCTCCTCCTCCTCCCAAACTCAGGTTCATGTCCTGTTTCACCCTCAATCACCATACCCTACATATAGCTCCATTTTCCACCCTCCATTAACCCCTATTTCTCCACCTACATAATATTTCCACACAAACTCTCCCAAGATGTGAAACTCATGGTTTGTCCTCCTTTCTCCACCAAATCTTAGAAAAGATGAAGAAGACTGATAATGCAATTAAGAAGGGGGTTGAAAATACCATGAACATCCTCTCAGGAGGCAAGATTCGTGCAAAGAAGAGCTCCAATGTCAACCCACCTTCGCACAACCCTACTTTGTCACTTAAACTCCATTTCTGGCTTCTATCAACAGTCAACGTCTATGAGTGGCTCCCGTCTCTAATCCTCCTCAAGCCACCATAACTCAGATCCAAGTTACAAAAACCCTAAAAAATAGGAGGAAGAAGAAGAATTGGAAAACATCATTAATTCAATCAAATTTGATGCACCGACCCGAGAGAGAAGGGCCAAGAAAGTTATTGTCGCTCCATCCTCACGCTTGCCTCCACGACCTACTCCAATGAGGCACTTCACCTCCTTGGCATAGCCACATGTTGCACAACAACCTACTAGCCATCAATTTTTGATTGAAGAAGAAGAGGATGACACGCCAATTGAGATAGTGCCCTTGAGCTTGGACACAAGTTCTTGGTCACACACCTACATAGAGGAATAAGAATACGACACTAAGAGTGAAGAGATGGAGGATGAGTCATTGTATTTCTTGACAAGATTGGAGGAGGACAAAATGAAATGGGTAGGAAAAACTCAAGGAATCTACATGTAGAAGAGGGGCATCAAGAAGAGTGCTCATGAAACCTTGCCACCCAGTGTGTATGGCAAGTTGAGTGATTCATACAAGGTATGCATGTGTGCACACCATTCAAGCTCTGGGAATTTTTAACAATTGCAAACATGACTTGACTACTTATGGATTGTATAAGCTACTGAATGAGTTCTAAAAGACCTACATTGAAGCAAAATAGGAGTTCTTCATATCCTTGGAGAAGGTGCAGTATCAGGGGGAAGATGCCATCAGATTCAGACTGAATGATTCTACACATGTGCTTAAGGCCTCCCAGTTGAATGCAATTTTTCCCCCACTCTAGAGATGGCAAAGAAATTTTATGAAGGAAGATTCGATAGGATTGGGAAATACAATTATTCCAAGATGTATAAAGCTTTCACTGGGAAATACACCTTTTCAGTAGGGAAATAAAAAACAAGTGAATTTTTTACCCATGTATGAGGTACACGTAGAAGGTTCTAGCTAACATTATTTTTGGCCGGTATGACAACCAAGGTTGCTACTCCCAGAAAGACTTGTTTGTAATTTCTATCATGATAAATTTTGGTCTTGTAAACTTAGAAGAAATGATGATTGATCACCTAAAAGGAATCCCTTAAAAGAGTAAAAATCATTTCATAATGGGGGGGGGGGGTTGTGACCAACATAGTGAGAGCCTTGATTGTGATTTGGAAGGCCTTACAAAAGAAGAGGGAACCAAAATGGTTTACTTGAGATATCTTGTAAGATCACAAATTATTTCAGTTAGAGACAAAAAGTATATGTACAATGTCAACCCTGGGTACCCTGGCATTTCTCTAGAGTTGCCTTATCATGCTTCTGCCCTGCCTCATGACATAGGACCAATAAAAAAATTTCAAGAGAGATTGGCCCATTGGGAAAGTCAACATCCCAGAGAAGACTATAGAGAACTACCAGTGTATTTGTCGAGGAAGTAGGAGAGAGTAACATTCAAAAGTAGGAGTGTGTTCAATAGAAGCCCCACCACACATGTCAGATAGAGGATGATTTGTATGCACAACCACCTCTAACAAATGTAAATGACATTTCAGTGGTTCATGCCCAGTTGGAAGTGATACAACAAACACATCATGCCATGTGGTTGGGTCAACAATGGATGCACTATGAGATCAACCACATGTACCCGTATTAGCATGTGCAATCACAGAAGAACCCCCAATGGGGGGAGGATTATTGGATCACACTGTCTGCATATCTAGAGACGTATCCTCCCCCACATGTTGACTATCGAGGCCATTACTACCAGCACCCTCCTCTACATGTCGACTCTCCTTCAGTAGGTGAGCCACCTCAGGATCCACCACCACCATCAATTGTGACATGTACCCTATCAGTCCTAAACTTTAGTTTCATGCTGAGGATAGCATGATTTAAAAGTTTGGGGTGGTAAGGCGGTATACCCTCTCCTTTTTCTCATCTTGTTTTGATATTCCTATTTCACCTTGTTATTTGATTGATGGAATCACCCTATCTAGTGTAGATTTTCTTTTTCTTGCATTCATGCATATCAAGTAGTTCAATTTCATACATTTTGCATAATTTTTCCAAATTTTGCTCTGTTTTCCTTTCTAGGCCATGCATTGCATTTCATGTAGATTTTTGGGTAATTTTGTGTGTTTTAGTTAGTATATTTATTTATTATTTAAATTCTCTTAAGTAGGTTTAGATGTGATTAAAATGCAAATTGGCACCATTTTAGACAATTGTGCCTAAATTTCAACTTCATGTCCAAAAAGCATGTTTTGACTTAATCTCCACCTAGTAATGTGAAAGTCTTAATCTATGAAAATTGCATGCTAATTTTCTATGTTCTATTGCTAAATGGGCTTGATTGTTGACATTTTACATGTGGATCACCTCTCTTATGTTTGTTAATGGTTTGGTTGAATTATGATTTGAGCAAGCTATAAACACTTAGGGCCTATGGATCATTTGATAGAAGTACGAACTTCACATTGTTCACTCATGTTGTATAATATTATTTGGTGAAGTGTTGGAATAGATTTCTTGCAAGAAATTTAATGTTATAACCACTCTAGTGATCCCTCTTTCACCTGACTTTTCATTCATCACCTTCTTACCTCTCTACCTCATGAAAGGATGCCAAAGTGCACATATACATCTGTGGCCACCTCCAAAAGTTTGGAGTGGAAAAATCTACATCTCCCCACTTCACTATCACCAGCATATGCCCCACTTACACCAAGAAGAAAAAAATAAAAAAAAGCAAAAATAAAATAAAAGATGCTCATGTGTAAGAGAATCTCAATAAAAAAATGTGAGTGTTCTATGTAATAGCACTCCAATCTCTTACCACAATCTTTTCCTCTATTTTTGTATCCATTGAGCTAGGTAACATCAAACCTATCTCACTTCAACCCTTTTCCACATCCACGTGGGTCACATTGTGTGGTTTGAAGCTTCAAATTGAATGCATAAAAGTTAAACAACACTCCTAGTCATCTTTAATTAACGCCATCATGAAACGATCTACCCAGAGCTACATGAAAGCCATATGGATTGATTGTGCATTCTATGCCCTATATTTGAAGTTTATATGCTCAATGCTTTTTTCATGATTGGTTTGTGAAAGTGGAGAGGAGAGAGGTAGAATAAATGTACTTACTCACTTTTAAGCCCATTTAGTGAATGCATTTGTCATTCTTTCTTGTTAAAAGAAACAGAAAGAGAGATTAGTTGGGCATACTTGACAATAAGTATGATTTAAGTTTGGGGTGGTGATGCAACCCTATTTGAGGGCTTCATCTTGTGTCCTTTTGCATCTTAATCACATCCAAACATTGTTAAATTTTAAGTTATTCCCTCAATATGTATCTTTCTATCAAATACACTTATGGACTTTCTTTGCATGTTTTTCAGGTACTTGGACCATGTTTGGATGGATGAGAGAGATAGAGGGTTCCAAAGAAGACCCCAAAGCTCCCCCAACCTACCCCTAGTGGCCAAGGGTCAAGCTAAAGCAAAGAAGTCCATTGATCATGAAGATTAAAGCTCAAAGTGCCTCTGAAGACCTCAACACATATGTGGTGCCAAGGAACGGTCGGGCTGACAAATGCTAAGATCACAATAAAATTGAAAATTCAACACACTACAACAATATCCCCAGAATGTCCATTCTATCCAGGACGATTGTAAAGAAGTGAAACCACCTCTCTACTAAAAATTTGAAGAATAGAACCTCCAGTCCAAACACACTTCAAAGGTATGCTTGGAGTGGGTTTCAAAATTTAAAATCTTTAATAATGGTATAAAAAACACAAGTATAGTAGCAAAATAAAAATATTGACTATATTCAATTTCACAAAAGAGTACAAAAGAACATCTTAAACTTACATGTAAGGGAACATCATAAGGATCTAGGTAGAGGGAAATCTAAACCACATCAAGATTGTCTCCAAGCATTAACTCCTTAAGCTAGGTCCATAACTTCATGCCATGTCCTCAACATCCATCACCTACTGTTACAACCTCAATTTTTGCATGTGTTTTATAATTGAAATGTAATTATTTTATGAATATGGACTTGAATTGAAATGGTTGTATGCTTTGTTTCAAAGAATAGGCTTCTTTGCAAATCTCCCCTAGATAGGAATTTCGTGATTTCTACTGTATTGTTAATCCAATAATGGATGTAAAAGAGAAGAAAAGAAGAAAAGTTTAAATAATAAAGAAAGATAAAATATAATGAAAAAGTAGGCAATATAATTATGTGAAATGTGTAGAAATCTCTAGAAGGTGGCATTGATGGCCAAAAATTGATTAGATTTCGTGTACATATGTTTGCTAATGGAAAGAGTAGTCAAAATAAAGAAAATAGGAAAAGAGGAAAGAGAAAATATATGTTTTAATGCTTTTTTGAGAAGAAAATTTAAGATAATGAGGAAATTGTAAGAAATAAGTGGAAATATGAATAATGGAATCACTATGTAGGATATTTTGGATCCACAAGGTTTCTTATGGTAAAAGGAATCCAAGAAACGAAAATAAAAGAATAGGAGAGAGAAAATATGCATGAAATATGTCTTTTAAGTAATAACTTGCATATGAAGGAAAGCATCTCATACTTTCGAGTTTGAGTCCCAATCTTGGCGTACATGTAGTTTAAGTCATTATAGACTTTTCCCTAAAATTTGAGATCAATTGGATAAACAGTTTGGGAGATATGAATTTTACAAGTTTCCTAAAGTGTAAATGATAACATTAAATGTCACAATTGATGTTCTAATACGAGGCTTGCTAGCCGTTGGATCAAGATCCAACGGTAGCTGCTTTTCTTTTTAGATTAGGAAAAAGAATAGTAAAGGGAGTTTTGCAACTCTAATTTCTTGGCATACAATCCTTGTTCGAAGTTGGGGATTGCTCCATTGAGTCGGGGAGACTAAATTGTAGCCAATAATCCTTAATTTTTGGTAGTTTCCGTACTCGATTGGGATTTCCCCAATTAACCTATAGGGGAAGCTTCCATGGAAACTAGGGTAGACCCCTTGGTACCCCTGTCTATAAAAGGAGGGGGATCACGAGTTCCTTTGGAGGACAAGAGATGAAATAAGTCTCATACGTGCTTCTTGTCCTAAGGTTTTGTGCTTGAGACGCCGGTGACTGGGCATGATCTTCCTTTCTGTATCCATCCCTCCGATGAGGTGTTCACCACCTATGGATCCGGTGAGCCATGGAGAGCATCTATGGTCACCTTGTGGGTTCCCTAGTGGAGGTCTTAGACATCAGCGTCGACCCAAAACTAGAAGAGAGATCGTGAAGGATGGCTGGCGGCGGATACTCTGTTTTATAGGCGGAACAGAGTATTGTTCGTGCGGAGCTGGTTGCGAGAAGGAGATGATAGAAGGCACAAATTTGGGTGTCATGTAGATGGATCCAAGGTGGGATCCGAGAGCCATGGCTCACTGGAATAAATAAGGGTTGGAGCTGACGTGGCAGGCTCTTATTTGCCGAAAGGTAAATAATTTAGAATAATCATAGTTAATTATAGTAACTCCAATTAAGACAGTCCATACATGAAAATTGATCAGGAGAACGTGAGGATTTCAATAAAAATATAATCAGAATCTGAATATTCTTCTAGTTCAAAAAGTACATAAAGTTTGTATTTTAATGCTTTAAATGAATCAAAATCCTAGTTTTGATGTAGGGTGAGTTTAAGGAACTAAGTTGATGTTATTAATCAAAGATTAGCTTTTTGGACATAAAAGGAGTAGTTAGAACTAAAAGTGTAATATTTATGCATAGTTGGCTTAATCTAGGGTTCCATGTACATGAATGTGCCTTAATGGGTTAGAAACCCTAATTTTGAATAATATGACGTTTAATGGTTTTAATTGTACAAATCCATGAATAACTCGAGATATAATGATTCCAAAGTTAATTTGAGTATAAAAGACCCTTAATATGAATAATTTGAGTAATTAGGGTTTTATGAATAGAAAAGCTGTTTCAGGGTTTGTTGACCTAAAAAGGATAAAGTTTGAGAAATTGATCTAAGAAACCCTAATAAATACTAATGAGACTTAGGAACCTTAAAAAGGTGTCCCAAGTCAATAAAGAGTTGCTTGAATGTCATGATAACAACTAGGTGTTATAGACATGTTTTTAGGGTTTAGGGTTGCTTGCTTTGAGTGTTTGCTTAAAGACCTTGATTGATCTTTGGATTCTTTGCTCAAGGACACGTATGTGGTTACACTTATGGTTAATCACTTTAGTTTCATGGCGATTCGTGAAAGTTTTATCATTTCCCTAAAAATAACTGCTTGGATGAATTTTATTTCATGCAACTATAAATTGACTATGATTATCACCATAAATAAGTATATGACTAGCTCAGATCCTGGTCCTCCTCTGTGGCTTTGCTAATAATAAGGATGACCTAGTACATGGTCTACCTGTCAGGTAGGACCATCAGGTTGTCATGAGTCCGTCATTAGGCTATCTATGGGTAGTTCCATGTGACTCTTTAGTATATTATGAGTTAGGGATTGGGCTACCTATGGGTAGTGCCATGCGACTCTTCAACCCTAGGTATTCATGTACCTGTTAGGTAGGATCATGGGGGTTAATTGAGATGTACCATATGAGAGGTAGTATCCAGGTCCACTGTAGGGACGAAACAGAGGCTAGGGTATGTATGGATTGAGTATTTATGTTTAAAACGTAAAGTTTACTTACTAAACCATAATTTCTTGCAATATGTTGTTACAGTTAACTGCACAGTTATTGTTTCCCCCACATATCAGTAAAATTCATTATACTGACCGCCGTTTTGTTTTTCGGTGTTTTAGGCTTATCAAGAAAATGGATATTCCCTTAAAGTGACAATGATGGAATAAAGCTTAATAAATATTGGAGGATTTTAGATAGATAGATGTTATATGGGTTAAAGTCCCTCAACTCCTATGTTTTGCAAGGTATGAGAAAAAAAATTCATTCCATTTTAAAGTTTAGTTGTTGTAGAATTTATTAATTATTGTTGATTATTTGCAAAACCATTGATCCTATTTTGGGATAATGCCTTTGACCTCTTAGTCTCCCTTAATTGGGGGTTATCGGGAGGCGGGGTCGTTACACCTATGGTTGGAAGCATACCCCAGCAAGAAGAGAAAATAGATGACATCAGCAAAGGCTGGTATGTGCATACTAAAAAGTAAATTGAGAAACATAAGGAAACAAAGACAACAAACAAAGTTATGCTTCCCATAGAAGAGATAAGTACCACCAAAATGGGTATCAAGAGATAAGATCCACAAAAGAAGATACTTGCCATAACCAACAAATAAAATGAATTTTCTCTCTCTCTCTCTCTCTCTCTATATATATATATATATACATCCACTACCATAGTGGGAAAAGAAGCACATATCATCTTCAACCTGCATGCATGTGACATAAGCATAGTCCTAGAATAATATAAATACAAAGGCATCCAAGGCTTCACATCCTTGAAACATGATAGAGAAAGACACACTGCCAAACTCCCAATATATAAAATTGAGCCAAGCCTTCACATCCTTGAAACTCGGGTATGGGGAACCACCACCTCCATCCCAAAAATAGGGGCACATGCCCAAAAACCAATGCAATTACACTACTCTAGTGATACTGAATCACATAGCATGTTTAATGTAGAGGTAAGTAGAAAGTATAGTCAGATTATACAAACTAGTCATCACATAAGCGACCAACATATACATCCACCTCATAATTTGGTAAAAGACATCACATGTCATTATATAGAGTTCCATCATGAACATATTATAATAAAGAAGCAAGAGAATGTCCAATCATGATAATATGATCATAAGATCAGTAATAAATAAAAGGTACTTCACATGAAGCATATTTTCCAAAGGAACAAGATAATTTGTAGGCTATTGTCCATAGGACCAAGAGAAAGAAGAATATAGGTGAATTGCTCAAAAAGAATTATCAGAGATGCAAACATACCTCAGCTTTAGAGTTCAAAGTCCAAAGTCTAACTAGGTCCAAGCCTAGACCTTCAAAGAACCTGTTAAACATATACGTAGATTTTGAGTTAATATCACATTGATTATTAAAGACTAAAATCCACCTTTTTATTAATGTGTGAATTAGGTTATGAAAATTGTGCCACATTTTAATTTATGTTATTAGTAGTACAAAAAACATTTTTCTATTTTTTTACTTATAAATATTTAGTTATGACTTTTATAAGTTAATATCCATTTAGATTAATTCTAAGAAAATCACATATTTTTATCATTGGAGTTAGGTTACCAAACTAGTACCATTAAAAGCCCACATTTTTCTGATTCCAAAACATATTTTACTTTATTTATTTGAGCTATAAATTAATTATTATGAATTTTTGAATAATCGTCCAATCAGAACTCAAGAAAATGCTACATCAACCAAAAAGGCCTATCAGAACTCAGATTCAGGTCGCTTACGTGGACCAATGACCTCAGGCCAAATGGTTGAGTCAAAGGCCCAGTCAGCAACGAACCCAGTGCATCAAAGCAAAACAATAGTGCGCAAAAAGCAATAATAACCTCAGACAAGATAGACTGAGAGCAAGAGCGAGGAGTGAGATGGTAAAATGAGAACAAGCCATCTTCTTAGTTGGGAACAACTATGAGGTGTAGCTTTGAGGCTTCAAACCAGGAATCATCTTCTGTTATCACTACCAATCAAGCAAAACAAAACCGGATCGATGGGTTCCAGACTTGGGAAGTGAGGAACCAGACAGTGAGGAGAACACACAACCCAGTAGGCCGTCTCTCAAAATAGGGCAATGAAAATGGTGATTCAGAAACTACTAATCATCAGCGATACTAACCAGGTGATAGCATGAACGACTCAGGAAGAACAAGTCAAAGACACCAGAGAGGTTACCGAGAATAAAGAGGCTTGGCAATGATGGCCGACGGTTGCAACAATACCCGCCATAGGGGGAAGCTGATGGACCAAATCGACGGTCACCCAAGGCTTAGGCATTGAAAAGAGGAGGTTGAGGATGCCTGTTATAGCATGAATTTGGATTCGAGGTGATCGAAGTAGGTCAGGTAAAGAAGCGATGTTTGGTGGAAAAACCTAACTAGCGACAACAACACACTAAAGTCGGGGTCCAATTGATTGTGGAGAGAACTTCTTAGAGGTCTAAGGGTTGATTCTAGATATTTTATAGACGTTCAAAGGGGTCCCGAGGCCCTACGAGTAAGGGGGCATTAAGATGCAAAATGCCAAATTGGGTATTTCCCAAATACAGAGAGTTAGGGTTTGATTCTTGGCTCAGACAAATTAAATCCTTTCCCAAAAATGATGGTGAAGAAATCTCAAAAAAGCATCTAGAAATGAGGGAGATATCAGTGAGAAGAGGTCAGACACACTGTTGAAACCGAATATGGAAAAATAGAAAGAAGGAAGACGACACCTAGGCCACACAATTGAAAATTCAATGGCCTGAAAAAAAATGTGCACAATAGCAAAAAAAAATAGCATGACACATTGGTATGCAAAAAACCTTATTCGAATAGAAATTGACTAAAGTGAAACATCAAATTTATTTATAATTTTCTCTCTCTTTAATTAAGGGTTGAAATAGTATCCAAGTTGCATGAAATTTTGCAGATAGGGTAAATTAGGCATATAGATTCTGATTCTCCAATTATATTTTCCATTTGAAGACTTTAGATGCATTATTTAATTAATTCTTTGTTTCTCTTTCCTCTTGCATTTATGACATAAGGAGTATCCAAATTAGGTTAAACTTCACCCATAAGTTAACTTAAGTGTTTTGAATATCAATTTTCCTTTATGTCCATCTTTTCGAGTTGTATTTCACATTATTGAGCATTAATGTCTTTTATCAACTTTCTCTCTCCTAAACTTACCTTTTTAATACAAGGTTGTCCAAATTACTTGAAATTTAAAATGTATGCTTATTTTGATATGTAGATTACGAATTTGAACTTTGTTTCTACTTTTGAGACTTTCTTATATGGGTTATGCCACTTGGCTTACTAATGGCCCAATAACTTTGTTATTCAATCAATTAGGTTCTTTATCTTCATAATTATCATCAAATTGAATTATGTGACATATGAGATTACATTAAGGTGATACATTCATGAATTAGTTTATTAGGATCACTCTAACCTTACCTTGTTTGGTCAAACCCAAAAGATCAAAGTTCTAGGGTAAGGTCGAAGATCTGGTATGTTACAACACTCCACCCCTTAAAAGGATTTCATCCTCAAAATATATTGATTCAAGCATCAACAACTACTCTCCACCCCTTAAACAAGTCAACTAAACAACATTTGGGATTACCCACGTATCTTTTAGTGGTGAAAGTTTTAGAGATTTATGTTTCTCATATATCCCACTATGAGCCACAATCTAGGGTTGAATTTTAGGTCTAGTGTCTCTAACCTATCAATCCTAAAACATCCATGAGTCATAGGGTAGGTCAACTGCGCCTTCATATCAATCCTAATCATAACTCCAAAACTAGGGTTAGAATTCTATTCCAACTATTTCTAGGGTTTCACTATACGTACTTCTTAGTTCAAGAAAATTTCAATAAATCCTAGAGAAAAACTTTATTTTTGTACATATAGTATATAAGGAAAACAATTTGTGGTGAAAAACTTTTGGGATTGAAAACTGAAATTAGGGCACAAAATCAAAGTGAAAACCAAGTCACAATTCCTCCATGTTTAGACTTCTTATCACACTATCTCCTCATAACCTAATTACATCCTCAAGTCAAACCTTATTGCATAAAAAGATCAGCATTGATCAACTCTAAGGTGAACAACTCACATGTAGGTAACTAACCAAGTCAAGGGTTCTAATAGGGACACAAAATTGAAATAGTCAGATTCTGACTGCCATGGGCTCTGATACCATGTTGTAAAGAAGTGAAACCACCTCTCCACTAAAAATATGAAGAATATAACTTATAGTCCAAACACACTTCAAATGGATGCTTGGAGTGGGTGTAAAATTTTCAAATCTTTAATAATGGTATATAAAACACCCAAAGCATAACAGTGGAATAAAAACATTGATTATATTCAATTTCACAAATGGATGCAAAAGAACATCTTAAACTTACATGTAAGGGAACATCATAAGGATCCAGGTAGAGGGAAATCTAAATCACATCAAGAATGTCTCCAAGCTTTAACTCCTTATGCTAGGTCCATAACTTTATGCCAGGTCCTCCACATCCTTCACCTAGGATTGGAAGCATACCCCAACAAGAAGAGAAAATAGATGACATCAGCAAAAGCTGGTATGTGCATACTATAAAGTAAATTGAGCAACATAAGGAAACAAGGACATCAAATAAAATGAAGCTTCCCAAAGAAGAGATAAGTACCACCCAAATGGGTATCAATAGATAAGATCCACAAAATAAGATACTTCCCATAACTAACAAATAAAAAGAATGTGCTATATATATACATCCACTACCATAGTTGGAAAAGAAGCACATATCATCATCAACTTGCATGCATGTGAGATAAGCATAGCCCTAGAACAATATAAAGACAAAGGTGGCCAAGGCTTCACATCCTTGAAACCTGGTAGAGAAAGACGCACTGCCAAACTCCCAAAATATAAAGTTGAGCCAAGGTTGCACATCCTTGACACTCAGGTATGGGGCACCACCACCTCCATCCCAAATATTGGGGCACACACCCAAAAACCAATGCAATTACACTACACTAGTGCTACTGAATCACATAGAATGTTTAATGTAGAGGCAAGTAGAAAGTATAGTTAGATTATACAAACTAGTCACCACATAAGCGACCAACATATACATCCACCTCATATGTGGGAAAAAGATATCACATGTCATTACATAGAGTTCCATCATGAACATATCATAATAAAGAAGTAAGAGAATGTCTAATCATGATAATATGATCACAAGATTAGTAACAAATAAAAGGTATTTCACATGAAGCATAAATTCCAAAGGAACAATATAATTTGTAGGCTATTGTCCATAGGACCAAGATAAAGAAGAATATAGGTGAATTTCTCAAAAAGAATAATAGAGGATGCAAACATACCTCAACTTCAGAGTTCATAGTCCAAAGTCCAACTAGGTCCAAGCCTAGACCTTCAAAGAACCTGTTAAACATATATGTAGATTTTCAGTTAATATCACATTGATTATTAAACCCTAAAATCCACCTTTTTATTAATGTGTGAATTAGGTTATGAAAAATGTGCCACATTTTCTTTTATTTTATTAGGAGTCCAAAAAATATTTTATTATTTTTTTCAACTTATTACAAGTTAATATGCATTTAGATTAATTCCAAGAAAATCACATATTTTTATCATTGGATTTCGATTACCAAACTAGTACCATTGGAAAGCCCACATTTTTTTTATTCCAAAACATATTTTATTTTATTTATTTGAGATATTAATTAATTATTATGAATTTTTAAATAATCATCCAATAAAAACTCAAGAAAATGCCACATCAACCAAAAAGGCCTATCAAAACTCAGATTTAGGTCACTTAGGTGGACCGATGACCTCAGGCCAAACGGTCGGGTCAAAGGCCCAGTCAATAATGAACCCAACATGTCAAAGCAAAACAATAGGGCATGAAAAGACGATAATAACCTCAAACAAGATAGACTCAGAGAAAGAGCGAGGGGTGAGATGGTAAAATGAGAACAAGCCATCTTCTTGGTTGGGAACACCTGCGAGGAGCAGCTTCAAGGCTTTGAACCAGGAATCATCTTCTGTTATCTCTACCAATCCAGCAAAACAAAATAAGATCGATGGGTTCCAGACTTGAGAAGAAAGGAACCAGATAGTGAGGAGAACACACATCCATAATTGGCCATCTCACAAAACAGGGCAATGAAAATGGTGATTCAAAAACTACTGATCATCGACCATACTAACTAGGTGATAGAATGAACAGCTCAGGAAGAACACGTTGAAGACACCAGAGAGCTTACCAAGAATAGAGAGTAACTAGAGAGGGTTGGGGATGATGGCCGACGGCTACAACAATACCCGCCTAAGGAGGAAGTTGACAGAGCAAATCCATGGTCACCCGAGGCTTAGGAATTGCGAAGAGGAGGTTGAGGATGCCCCTTGCAACATGAATTTGGATTGGGGGTGATCAGAATAGGTCAGGTGAAGAAGGGATGTCCAATGACAAAACCAAACTCACGATGACAACACACTAAAGTCGGGGTCCAATTGATGGTGGAGAGGAGTTATCAAAGGTATAAGGGTTTATTATGGAGATTTTATAGATGTTCAAAGGGGTCCCGAGGCTCTGTGAGTTAGGGGATATCAAGGTGCTAATTGCCAAATTGGGTATTTTCGAAATATAGAGAGTTAGCATTTTTTTTTTGCTCAGACAAATCGGAATCCTTTCCCAAAAATGATGGTGAAGAAATCTTGAAAAAGCATCAAGAAATGAGGGAGCTATTAGTGAGAAGAGGTCGGACACACTATTGAAATCGAAGAAGAAAAATGGAAAGGAGGAAGACGACCCCTAGGCCACATGATTGAAAATTCAACAGCCCGAAAAAATGCACACAATAGCCAAAAAAAACTAACATGACACATTGGTATGCAAAAACCTTATTCGAATAGAAATCCACAAAAGTGAAACATCAAATTTATTTATAATTTTCTCTCTCCTCAATTAAGGTCTCAAACAGTATCCAAGTTGACTAAAATTTTGCACATAGGGTAAATTAGGCATGTATATTTTGATTCTCCAATTAGATTTTCCTTTTGAAGACTTTAGATGCATTATCTAATCAATTCTTTGTTTCTCTTTCCTCATGCTTTAATGACATAAGGAGTATCCAAATTAGGTGAAACTTCATCCAAAAGTTAACTTAAGTGTTTTGAATACGAATTTGCCTTTGTTTCCATATTTTGGAGTTGAATTTCACATTATTGAGCATTAATATCATTTATCAACTTTCTCTCTCCTAAACTTACCTCATTAATACAAGGTTGTCCAAATTACATGAAATTTGACATGTAAGCTTATTTTGATATGTAGATTACGAATTTGAAGTTTGTTTCTACTTTTGATACTTTCTTATATGGCATATGCCACTTGTCTTACTAATGGCCCAATAACTTTGTTATTCAACCAATTAGGTTCTTTATCATCATATTATCATCAAATTTAATTATGTGACATATGAGATTACATTAAGGTGATACATAAATGCATTTGTTTATTAGGATCACTCTAACCTCACCTTGTTTGGTCAAACCCAAAAGGTCAAAGTTCTAGGGTAGGGTCCAAGATCTGGTATATTACAATGATCGTGCCAAGAAGCCCTCAGAATGACCGTGCAATCCAACACGTCTGTGTTACCAAAGATTAGAACGACGATTTCATGCAGAACGACATCCATCCCAACTTTCCCACCAAGGTCATGCCAACCAACCTGGTTGTGCTACCTATCCTCCACCACAGTCATTCTGCCCCATACGGTTGTGATTCCAACCTTCATTTCACCATTTTCAACTAGTCATTTTTCCATTTCCCAGCACATTCATTCCCTACATCATGGTCGTTCTACCCTCCCCCCACCACGGTCATGCTTCCATCCTAAACCCTACATTTTTTACACAGTTTTCCCCATTTTAACCCCACTCACTGTAATGCTCCACACCACCTAGATATACTATAGTGGAGGCCACATCACTAGGTTAGCTTTCCTAGATCTTTTATTACAACCCCCTTTGCATTCATGAGATCCAACTACCTTCCTCCATCCATTACTCCATTTCCACCTTCCCTTGCCTCAAAACCCTATTTTTTCTAGGGTTTCCACCATAATCCCCCATATTTCCATACCATTCATCTACTTTGGAGGACGGATCATGGTCTACAACATCTAGGAGGCGAAGGAGAAGAATTTCCCATGGTCCATGGCCTTCTACCTGCTTCTTTCCTTTTTGCTCTTTTGTTTGATTATGAGTACCTAAGCCCCCTTAGATGGGTTGTTTGGGGAATAAAATGTTACTTTGATACCATGTTGATGGAATGTAACTTGTATGGAACATATTTTCATTCTAGAATTATTATCTCTTGCCTTTATCTTATTTCCCATTATTTTACTTGTGATTTGTGCTTCTAAACATGGATTGCTTGTTGTATGATGCTAGATAACACTTAGATTTTAGGGGGACATGAAGTGTATGTAGCTATTTTATGAAGTGCTCCTAGGTCCAATTAGTGGATCCCTAGCTACAACCCTATCTTCCTACATACAGATCTCCTCTCCAATAACTAACTGTTAGATCTAGTAGCTAGTGTAAGAGTGATTAGTGCAATTGCCTAGAGTTTTCTCAAGG